>OZ034801.1:83288447-83747755 GCA_964028335.1 Altica lythri
AATTTTAAACTGAACTGACTGACTGAACTGCGAGTTCGAGCCGTTCGCCATTTTGGTAAAAGAAAGCCGAATTTCGACTTAGATCCCAGTTTGCCATTAGATTTAACCGCAGAATATTCAATTCCGTACAAAAAGGCAACAGTAAATGACAGGAAGAAATTTGTCCAAGGGAATCCTTTCCGAAGAAACAACAACAAAATAAGAAATTAAATTAATTTACGAACTAACTCAAATTTTTTTTATTATTGATATTTTTTAAAATAAAGCAAATAAACTGGTGTTTAAGTGTTATTTGCTTGTTTGTACTCTGGCGTCCTTATATTTTATGTTTGGGAAGGACCAGTGCCGAGCCGACCCCTACCAGCGCCGTCGGGCAAACCTTACAAAGCGCCTTTCTTAAAATTTGTTTAATTTATATAGACATTTAATTACAGCCATAAATAAAAAATTTCTGATTTTTCTAAATTAGGATGTCATGCAACTACTTTAAAAAATAAAACAAAAATTAAATTTTAACAAATATACTTTACTGAACAAACTTTTTAATTGATGGAAAAAATAATATACATATATTTATACATAATAGATTAGATTAAATTAACAAACTTACTAATTTTATATTAGGTCTATACATAATTTAGGTACATTTTGCATTGCAAACAGAAAAGCAAGAATTGTCAAAAACGTTAAATATACATAAGTATTAATATTATTTCAACTTTTCTTGCTTTTCTGCTTGCAAAGTCCTTGATTATATCGTGTATATCACATTGTTTTAATATTTCTTCTTCTATTGATATTGTCGCTAAAGATGTTACTCTATCTTGGCTCATTGTAGAGCGCAGGTAATTTTTTATTAATTTTAATTTAGAAAAAGACCTTTCTGCGCCGGCTACGCTCACTGGCATTGTTAATAAAATTCGTAAACAAATTGTAATATTGGGACACACGGATGTTAAATTATTTTTATAAATAAACTCTAAAATCTTTTTTATATTGTAATCAAAAATTTTGAATTGAGAATTAAAAAATTTAATTTCGTCATATAAATCGTCTCCGTCAATATCGGCTGAACCATTTGTTGATAGTTTTTTTTCTAAACAATTGCAGCTACTTTTTAGTGCACTATTTTCTTGGTCTTTACTTAATTTAAATAAAAAATTAAAAACGTTATGATGATTATTTAATAAATTAAATCTTTTATCCACAGAGGACAAGGCTTGATCTAAAATATAAAAATAAACATTTATCCTAAACAAAGTTTTTGGATCATTTATTTGTTCATCTGCTTGCTCATAATCAAAATTTTTTTGAGTTTTACGACGTCTTAAAGGTCTACAATTTTCAAATTTATTTTCTATTCCTAATTTTTCAGCAACTTTTATGGCATCACTTATAATTAACAATTCAAAATTTTCGTCAGTTCGCATATCGGTTAAAAACTTTTTTAAATCTGATAAAGAAGCTAAAGCTACTTGGACATTTTGATCAGTAGATTGTAGAATTTTACTAACAAAATTTATTTTACTTAAAACTATATGCCAAACTTTTAGCGAGCAAATGAATGTAAATGAACAAATTTTTTCTGCTAAACATTTGGCATCATAATTTGATTTTTGATCAAATAAATTGTTATTTGAAATATCAAATAAAGCATCGTATATTTCTGGTAAATTGGTAACTAGCGGTTTAATTGCATCGATGCGACTTGACCATCTTGTTTCGGACAATGGTTTTAAAGTAAAATTTGATAAATATTTTTTTAATAAAGCCCATCTTTTTGTTGAAGATGAAAAATATTTGAACAATTCTTGAATAAGATTAAAAAATCCAGTTGTGTGATAATTGAGACTGGCAGCGTCGTTTACTACCAAATTTAAACTATGGCTAGCACAAGGTACAAAAAAAGCGCGAGAATTTATATCTAATAGTCTTTTTTGCAGACCGTTGTTTTTACCCCGCATATTTGAACCATTGTCATAGCCCTGTCCCCTTAAATTGTTTATATCCAAATTTAATTCAGTAAATTTATTAATAATAAAATCTGTTAAGCCAGCGCCGGTTGTGTCTATAATCGGACAAAAAGCTATAAAATGCTCTTTTATTTCTAATATTTTTTCTTCCTCATTAAAATTAACAAATCTAATAAATATACTTATTTGTTCTACGTGTGATACATCAGGAGTGCAATCTAATATAATTGCAAAATATTTATTATTTCGACATAAATTCAATATAACATTTTTAATTCGGTCACTTTAATATTAAAATTATTTCGTTTTGGATTTTATCTCCAAGATAAGTCAAAATTTCCAAGCATTTCAATACATTTTAAAAAATTGCCATTATTGCGGTCGAACAATGTTTGACTTTGGCCACAAAAAGCAATATTTTGTGTAGCTAAAAATTGTATAACACATATTATTCTTTTAATAACGTCGTACCACCGCTGTTTTTCTATTTCTATATTTTTTTGATTAATACCATCAATTGTAGTTTTAGTTTTTAATGATTGACTTAAATTTGTGCACTTTTTATAATTATTAAAATGAGCAGTACTTTTTTCGTGTTTACTGCAAGTTTCCGCCAAATGTTTCCAATCGTTGGTTCCGTTGCAAAATGGAGATTTGTTTTTCGAATCGAATAATTTGCAGCATAAACAAAAAACCGCATTTTTTGATACAGAATAAAGCAACCACTTTCTATGAAACTTTTCACCATTTCTTAAATGTCTTTCATAATAAAAATCTGAAAATTTTCGTCCCGAAGAATCACGCGGAAAATTATAATTTTTTACTTGCGTAATCGGGGTTTCTAGTAAATATTCAACAATGTTTGCAGTCAAAACTTCTGGCCAAAGTCCAGGATCATCTTTGGGAAAAGCTGGTGCTGGTGTTGATCTTTCTTTTGGTGGCGGCGGTGTATCAAGCGCAGGTCCAGGCAATTCTTTAGGCGCATCATCTTAAAATAAAAACACACAAATGAGTAAATATCGCCCACTGTAGGTACCAAATGCATTTTAAATGCATTGATATATTAATTTAAAATTTAAATAAAATGCTGAATTTTTTATAGCTTTTAAAAATATATACATATCTTTAAAAAAAGCACATACCACTGGAAATGTTTTTTAATTCCTCACTTTCGCAAATCTCTTCCTCGACACCTAGCGATTGTTTTGATGTGGACGGTGAATACACAAAATATTGCTGTATTTTTGTGGCATTCTTATCACGTTCTTCCTCTCGTTTGCGTTTTTTTATTAAATTCTGGTAACCAGACAATTTCTTTTTTTTATCACTCATCACAATATTCACAATTATTAAGTATCGCAAAAACACAAATACTAAACTAAAACAAGTCTCGATATTGCACCATGCACTCACTTTCGGTAACTAAGAATTCTTTTTGGTCATCTGCTCGCTAAACTCAAAAAATTGTTTTGCATTTTGTCAGTATTTATAAAATGTTTTATTTTATTGGACTTTATTTTATTGAAGGGCAATAACGCTTTTTACCATTGCACCATGCCACTCACTTTCGATAACTGATAATTCTTTTTTGGTCATCTGCTCGTCATCTGCCCGCTAAACTCAAAAAATTTGTTTTGCATTTTGTCAGTATTTATAAAAAAATTTATTGGACTTTATTTTATTGAAGGGCAATAACGCTTTCAAAGATCGCCTTTGAATAATTCCTATGATATCAATGATATCATTAAAATGTATTTGCCGCATTTGCATTCATCTAAATTGCAAAATACTGACAAACTACTGAGATGAAAAATTGTAAAAATGATAGGGGGTTGCTAAATTTATTTTTTATGTAATTTTAAATTGAGTTTAAAATAATTACTGTCACAAAAAAAATCTAAAACATAAAAACATTTTTTTTGCTACTACCACATTTGCAGCTTTTATCCGGTCTAAAATCTCAGAGCGGCGCCTCCGGCGCCTCTGTCACCTGGGCGCCGTCGGGCGCCGCCCGACTTGCCCATATGGACGGCTCGGCCCTGGGAAGGACTGGTAAAACTCAGAAAAGAAACCACGACTTAATTGAGCTGGCTAAGGGATATAATACCTTTAGTGGGAATTTCTACAGTTGCAAATTGTTTTTAATTTTTGTTTTATTCGTTTTAGTTTTTTTTATTTTCAGATTTGTTTGATAATACTTTTTATAATAATAATAATAAGAATAAGAACACAAATAATAATAATAATACTTATTTCGTAGCATGGAATACTCACGTTGATAATTTATTTTCAATTTTTTATTTTTTGGGCCAAAATAATTTTAAATCATGTTTTCTCTGGTCCAATTTAATAATTTGGAGTTTTGTATTCTCAAAAGTAAAAAAATCAAGGTTCTTCAATAATCCAATTGCATTGTGAGATATAGTAGTGGCGGAAACTACAACGTTAAATTAATACAGACATCAGGTAAAAATATAATTTACAGTTATTTTGTTTATTATTAAAAAAAGTTTTTAAACGCTTATTAATTGTACTACATCATATTTCTAAAATTATTATGTGTTTCTGTTTTTATTCACCATATTTTATTTCATAACGTTATTTAAAGATGATGTAAAGACTTTAGAAGTTGTACAGGCGAGTCTTAAACATGCTTAACCCGAGATATGCTTTTCTATACCGAATAATTCAAATACCACATTTTTAGCTTTTCAAAGTAGGTACTAAGTTTATTAAATAATTTGACATACACTTTGAACTTTACGCGCTACGAACCATCTGAATACACAGATGACCTAATGGATTGGGCCCAAGATGGCCAAATTCATTAGATGAAGAAATCATAATGTCACGTGAATCAACTGATGGTGTTGCAGCTGTCACTTTTTTCGAAAATCAAGCCCCAAAGTAAATGATACTAAATTAGAACCAATCAGTGTTTTTGTTGAAAATTCTACGAATGAAAATTCAATTACTTTTGGCTCTAATAACTCAAGTTTCCATCCGGAATCGACCAATGTAAACACAAGCCAAGACACTCCTAATATTACTCAAAACTGAACCACTCAACAACAAACTTACATAACATGTTTCTACTTTTTTTACATTTGTTGAAAATATTGTAAGTTTGTGAAATAAAAGTAAATATCAAAAAGTACTCGAGTTATTTATTCGTTCAAAAAGACACTTTTGTCTTTACTGCAAAACGCTTCAAACAAAATTGGCACGACACTTTTTTTTGAAACAAAAAGACGACAAACATATTAAACCATTGATTTTTTTGCCTAGTAAAAACAAAAAGCGAATAGAAATATTAAACGCCATTCTCAAAAAAGGCGATTTCATGCATAACACTAATCCGATGCTGAACTCTGGCATTTTAAGATTTCAAGACAAAAACAGATAAAGTCTAAAAATTCTGCTGTAGGACACGCAAAGGTTACTTTTCTAAACATTCTATCAGATGTCAAGTAGCAAAATGTGATAAAAAACGAAAGAAAGGTGAAATAATATTCTTTCACTCAGCCGACGATTGACTAATTAGATCCATCCTGCTGCTAATAAAAATTTACGAACAGAGATCTTTCCAGTATTGACTAATGATGAAGTAGTACGATGTATTAAGTACGATGATTTAATTATTAAGTTCGCTAACAGGCTGTGCGGCCGATATTCTTTACGACATCAACATGATTACGTTAGGGCGCAGCTTCAAATATTAAGTCCCATTAAACTGGAAATGATGAAATTAGAAAACGATATTCGTGAATTTCAAGAAATTTTCAACTCAATCAGGTTAATAATTTTGTTCAAATTTTGAGAAATTTAGCAGATTGGGACGATACTACTCAGTAAAAAATGAAGCAGTGGTAAAAAACAAATATAAATATATAAATAGTTAAAATGTTGAGTGTTACATTTAACACTAAGTCGAATGAAATTTACTCCAAAAATTAACACTCTGGTGCGTCGTGTGGTTTTCATAAATAATTATACCTAAAAACGCATATAGAGTGTAAATAGCATAAATATTGGTTTAATTTTATATCACACGTGTAACGATACCATTTGAAATTGTTAAAATGACTTTTTATACTTATAATAACCAAACGTGGTGTTAATTGGATTGTACATAAATGAAATTTACACCCTTGAGTGTACCGGTGACTGAGTCAACCCCTACTACTCATTTCAAACATCGCAGCCGTCGGCCACGTCGCCGTTCTCAGTTACAAGTTAATTGGTTAGGTCAAAGGTGTTAAAATTAAAATGCTTTTTAAAATTCAACTTAACAATAAAATAAAATGCGCCACCGTTGCAGATGATGTCGTATATGATTAATTAGAGTAGGTAAGTAATAATATATTTATATTATATATAGGTATATGTACAAGTTTCATATTTAAAATACTTTTATGCAAGTTGTGGTGTGTTGGGTTATGGGGTGTGGTCGTGTGGTAGGGCATCAAATATAGGGATTAAATTTTTATCTATTAGAGAGTGAGTTTGCATTATATTAACCCTTTTCTCAGTCATTAAAGTTCTGTAAAACTAGAATAAAACAAGCAAAATTGTAGTCATATACCTACTAAACTTTTTAAAACAATAGAATTTCAGTTTAACAGTAAAGTAGGTATATGTACAATTTGAAATTGGTGGTTTATATCGTGAATGTCCAAATATAGACAAAATAAACTATTTTTAACTTTAAAATTCTAAAATTTAAATATATTTAGATAGGTATATATGTTTAATTAAATAAAGCATAAAAAAACTGCTATTATCTCTTGCAAAATATTAAAAATTGATTTTAATTTGTATATTGAATTCTAATACAAAATTAAACATTTTTAATATCATATTCAACTTGTAGCATTCCAAAAGAAACATCCTTTATTTTACTCCAATATTGAAATTTATTTGATTTTAATTTATCTTTTGAACTCTGACTGATAGGCAAACATCATTACAATTATTACCAACACTTTTACGTTCCTATCGAGTGGTCGTAAAAAGGAGTATCGCTATAGTTGCCAGGGTGAATCAAGAAAATGTTTTTTGGGTTCAGTAACGAAAGTAGGGACGGTGAAAACGGACGTCCTTGTGTGATATGAATAGCTACCGCGTAATTAGATTTGTGGAAATTGCCGGTTAGTTTTAGATTCATTCTGTGTTGTAAATGTATTTGAATGAATACAGTTCTTTTTGGTAATAAAGTACTAAGTCTGGAAGTACTATTTATGTGATTTATGGTATAATTGGAATTGAGTTGCCGCCTAGTGTTGTAGAAGCGACGCCATTTTGAAAATTTTGGAAACCAATTTGGTAGAGAAGCTGTAGAATACCTGGTGTTTATAGAATGTTTATAAATAATTGCTACAGAAGATTTCCTGCGATCTGGTAGATCATTTCATGAGTTCCTGTCCTATTTTTGGTATATTTGATGAGGAATTTTCTATTCAAATGCATAACTCCGGCATTAACGTTTTTCGAATTTGATTCTGGATATCAAGGTAACCTTTTCAATATTCCTTACGATATAACTATAGGTTCAATAGTTAGTTGAACCACCAGTGTTTCAAGTTAGTGTTAAATTTTTGAACTTGTACTGGAGAATTCTCTAATTCCCAGTAATTAATAAATTATTTTATCTAATCATACAATTAGTAAAAATATCGAGTTACTATTCAGAACTTAAGAACTTTAATCAGATGATATTAGTACAGTGCATTTAACCTTTGTTTTTTTAACATTCTTTCAAGTGATTACGATTATTTTATATCCTATATATGAATATTACCTTTAAGGTATATAAGTGGATAAGTTTTTTATTGTTACTTAGGTTATTGTTTAGTTAATAACACATAACGGAGTGCACTCTTTCTTTTGAGAACTTAATTAGATTTTGTTTTTTATGAAATGAAATAATCTTAACATCCGATATTCTTATAATTGAGTTCTCCATATATTTTGATAGTAATGTAATCATACTGTCTTAAATAAGCTACGCAATATTATATTTGCAGGAGTTTTCGTTTTTTGATACTTATCAATCATTGATACCAGTGTTTTTTTTTGAAATATATTGTTTTGTTGTTTTGTTACTAAAACATTTTGAGTATTAATTCCTGATACCTTCCCAGTAAATGTTCTGATTTAATTTTTTTATGTTTACACATTATTTCTATTTTCATAAAGATAAGTATATATAAAAGATTTATATAAAAAGATTCAAGGAACTTTAAGACCCATGAGGTAAGTTTAAATAGACACATATTTAATTAGTTTTGTTTAAGTAAACTGTGTTCCCTAACAATTCCCGATTTAGTAATTTTCTTTCTCTATAGGTTTCTTATTTTTCTCCTATTTCTTTCCAAAAAATAAGTGGCGCCCTTTACCGATTCCTAAATAGATCCTAGATATTTCTTTTATAGTCCTATACTCGCCCAATTGCTCCCCCGATCCACGACTCGCTCTCCTCCTTCCCCCTGAGTGCCGTTCGCCATTTAGCTAACCCCTGGTGAGCCTTCAACATCTAGAAAAAAGGGGTTACACTAAAAAATAGCGCCCAACGTGTGGGGCCTGAGTATTTTTCTTTTTGAAACTTTTAAAAGTTATTTTCGTTAAATTTTAACAAACTTTTAGTATTACCTCACCCGATTTTGTCTATCGTTATTTTCTTTGGAAGGAAACACACTTTAAAACATTTTTTTGTTTAAATTTAAAAACTTGAATCTTTTAAACATGCCTAATTTTGAAGTAAACTTTTTAACAACTGAAGAAGTTAACTATGAACTAAAAATAAGAGGAACAATTACTGGAAGGAAAATTGATGATAAACGTAAGATCTTAAAAAAGTTGTTAGCTAAAGATTCAAATAGTAACTTAACTCTAGATGATTTAGACTTTGATGAAGAGAGTCTGGCAATACAGAACTCTATTGATAGTATCTCCAAATTAGTTGAGGAATTTGAAGGTTCTTCAACCGATTCATGCTTTCGTCGTGTTAAATCTAGAATAGCACATTTATTAGGTAGAATTCAACGAGTCCCCCTTTCTGAATCCCTTCCTACCGATCAGACTACTTTCCGCAATGAATCTCGAGCAACATGTCTACTTTTAGAACAAGAATTAATGGAAAAAGCTACTCCAGCTACCCAAATACCGTCTTCTAGTTCAAATACAACTGAGGATAGACCTCCTCCAGTTATTAATATTACTACCCCTGATTCGCATCATTTCAACCTTTCAAGATGGAATGTCAAATTTAATGGTGATCCTAAGTCTGTTTTTAATTTTGTAGAACGAGTAAATGAATTAGCACAATCTCGTAGTGTGAAACCAGAAATTTTGTTTCAGTCTGCTATTGAACTTTTCTCAGGTGATGCCGCGGTGTGGTTTCGTACTGTTAAGTCTTCTTTAACCTCTTGGGAAGAACTTATTCAAGCCCTGAAGTCTACTTTTCTCCCTCCAAATACTGATGATAATATCTGGGAAGAAATTAAATCCCGAAAACAAAGACGAAATGAGCCTATCGTCATTTTCACTGCTCATATGCTTTCTCTTTTTAGTCGTCTTTCTCGCGAACCTGTTGAATCCACCAAGTTAAGAATTATTCAGAAAAATATCTTGTTAGAATACATCCCTCATGTTACCTTAAAAGACATTAGCACTGTTAAAGAATTAAAAGATATCGTTAAGAAATTAGAAGATGCTAATCCATCTCTTCTAGAAAAGTTTTCCCCTCCCTCTAAAGTATTTGTAGTAGAGCCTAGCACTTCACGTCGTACTAGTCAATTCCGGCAAAATACTCCCTCAACAGCAAAACCCTCGTCATTTCAAAAATCTAATCGACCTTCGACTTTCGATGGTAGAACAAAAAACTCTACCGAGATTATTTGTTGGAACTGTCAAAAGACAGGACACACTCATTCTTCTTGCCGTAAGCCTAAAAATGGTCGTTTCTGTTATCGATGCGGTTCGCCAAACTTCACCGTTTTAACTTGTCCCAAATGTACAAAAAACTAAATTCTAGAGGTTGTCATGTCGGTACAGTCTCTACCCCTTTTCGTTTTAGTAAATCCGACATAAAGAAACAAGACCAATGGCCAAAATGGTTGAATTACGTTCGACATTTTTATTTATCGTATCCCCCAAAAATTGCAGCTCCAATGATAATAAATAAAACTGCAGATTCTCGACCCTATATTTCCATTGAGATTTTTTCTCGTAATTTTACTGTCCTTCTTGATACCGGGTGTTCCATAACAATTGTTGGGAACAAAGCATTAAAGTTTTTAGAATACAACAATATAAGTATTAATCCTTCAAAACATCAAAATGTCTCGTTGGCTGATGGAACCAATCAATCTGTGTCTGGTGTGGTAGATCTCCCCATAGTAGCTAATAATCATTGTCACCTCATTAAAGCTTTAGTAGTCCCTTCTCTAGATTATACCTTTATCTTAGGTAGCAACTTTGTGAAGACTTTTTCTCTCTTATTAGATTTCTCTTCTAATACCTGGTCCTCAGGTTATGATACAAATCCCCAATCTATTTCTACGACGGATTCCGATTTGATGACTACTTCATTATGTACCATTGACAATTTAGAACTTTATCAGAAATCCTTAGCCCAAAAAGTTAGTGATTCATTTTCCGAAGTTTGTAACACTAAAGGTTTGGGTCGTACCCATAAAATTCAGATGAGTATCGATACTGGTGATGCTAAACCCTTTAAGAAAAGACCTTTTCCTATGTCTCCATTTATGTCAAAAATCTTGAATGATGAACTTGATGAGATGCTTCGTTTAGGAGTCGTTGAGCCCTCAAATAGTCCATGGTGTTCCCCTGTTATTCTAGTTAAAAAATCCAATGATGAATATCGTTTTTGTTTTGATGGTAGATCACTTAATGATGTAACCAAGCACGACACTTATCCATTACCAAATATTGATAGGATTCTTTCTCTGTTAAAAGGTACAAAATTTATTAGTTCTGTTGATTTAAGAAAAGCTTTCTGGCAAATCCCCTTAGACCCCCAGTCGAAAGTAAAAACTGCTTTCAGTATCATTGGAAGAGGATCTTTCCAATTTACCGTTATGCCCTTTGGTTTGTGTAACTCTGCACAGACACAACAACGTTTAGTTGATGCAATTTTCGGACCAAAATATGAGCCGAATATCTTTTGTTATCTTGATGATATAATTATATGTTCAAACTCCTTCGAAGAACATATTAGACTTTTAACTGAAGTTAAAGATAAACTTAAGGAAGCTAATTTAACTATTAACGTCAAAAAATGTGAATTTTTCAAGTCCGAGCCTAAATTCTTAGGTTATGTAGTAGGTGATAACACTCTTCGAACTGATCCCGACAAAGTGTCAGCCATGATTAATTACCCTCGTCCCAAAACCTCTACTGAAATCAAAAGATTCATTGGCATGTGTTCTTGGTATAGACGTTTTATAAAAAACTTTTCATCTCTAGTTTCTCCGATCAATGACCTCCTAAAAGGAAAAAGGAAAAAACAATCTGTTGATTGGAATGATCAAGCCGAAGATGCTTTTGTTAAAATAAAAGAAGCCCTTATTTCTGCTCCCGTATTAACCCAACCTGATTTTTCTAAGCCTTTCGTGATCCAATGTGATGCAAGTGACACTGGTCTTGGTGGTGTCCTTACTCCTCTAGTCAACATCTTCAAAAACGTGATAAATTAAAATAAAGGTCCTAAAAATATGAGCGATAGCTCATTGGATACGGAATCACCTCTAGAAAAATGTTTTTAAAGAAAAAGTGTGCAGGCAAAAAATTGCAATTGTTATTAACAAAATAAGATGAAAAAAAACAGATGTTTATGTTTTTGTTAATAACTCGAAAAAGATTAATATTTAAGCAATTTTGAAAAAAGCTCGTTAAAGAGGAGGAAATTTTGGAAAAAAAAGTCCGACCTCCCTGAACACTATCTCCATTTTTTATAATTTTAATTTGACGTTGAAAATGGGGCTTTGAGCGGCTTTTACGGCATACGCGCGCTACCGCTAAACGGTATTTATCAGATAAAATATTTTTTTATGACATAAAATGTTATTTTAAAAATTTGAAAAAATTCCAGTATTTTCCTTACACTTGAAAGAATCTATATCAGTTGGAAAAAACATTTTATCACTGTTTTTCAAAATGTTATACAATTGTTAACTAACAATTTTTTTCCTAGTATCTGTTGACATAAACAATGGGATAAAAGGTATAAATAATTGGCCTAAAAATTTGAAACTTTGTGGAGCCCTTTTCATATGTATGCTTTACAAGATTCCGTGATAAATGTTTATAAAAGTTTATTAATTTGTTAATTATGATTTTTCATAACTATTGCAAAATATTGCGAAAAAGTAAAAAAAAATACAGAATTTTTCCAAATAAATGCATGTAGTATCTAATAAACAATAAATACGAATTTGGTCTTAAAATTATTTGAAAGAGAAACTTATTTTCTATAAAAATCTCCTGAATATCCTTTATCATATCTCCAATAGTTTAAAAGATATATCATTTTTTTAATTGGCAAGTTATTTGGCGCTACAGTTAACGTGACGTATGATGTTAGAAAGTATTATTAACAAATTAATAAACTTTTATAAAGATTTATCGCAGGATCTTGTAAAGTATACATATAAAAGGGGCTCCACAAAGTTTCAAATTTTTAGGCCAATTATTTATACCTTTTATCCCATTGTTTATGTCAACAGAGATTAGGAAAAAATTTGTTAGTTAACAATTGAATAACTTTTTAAAAAACAGTGATAAATGTTTTTTCCAACTGATTTAGATTCTTTTAAGTGTTAGGAAAATACTGGAATTTTTTCAAATTTTTAAAATAACTTTTATGTCATTAAAAAAATATTTTATCTGATAAACACCGTTTAGCGGTAGCGCGCGCATGCCGTAAAAGCCGATCAAAGCCCCATTTTAAACGTCAAATTAAAATTATAAATAATGGAGATAGAGTTCCGGGAGGACGGACTTTTTTTTCGGAAATTTCCTCCTCTTTAACGAGCTTTTTTCAAAATTGCTTAAATATTAATCTTTTTCGAGTTATTAACAAAAACATAAACATCTGTTTTTTTTCATCTTATTTTGTTAATAACAATTGCAATTTATAGCCTGCACACTTTTCCTTTAAAAACATTTTTCTAGAGGTGATTCCGAATCCAATGAGCTATCGCTCATATTTTTAGGACCTTTATTTTAATTTTTCACGTTTTTGAAGATGTTGACTAGAGTAAATCTTTAGACAATTCTGATGTAGTTATAGCTTACGCTAGTCGATCCCTATCTCGTGCAGAGAGAAATTATTCAGTAACTGAAAGAGAGTGTTTGGCAGTCATTTTTGCAATAGAGAAATTCCGACCTTATGTTGAAGGTATCAAATTCCAAGTAATCACTGATCATTATTCTTTGTTATGGTTAAAAAATATTAGTAATCCTTCAGGAAAACTTGCTCATTGGGCAATGAGACTTCGACAACATAATTTCGACCTTATTCACCGTAAGGGATCTTCAAATATCGTTCCTGATGCTTTAAGCCGAATGTTCACCAATGAAATAGAGTCTGAAAAACCCCAATTCTCTTACCTTGATGTAGATATAAACCGAATAGACCCATGGTATGATGAACTCCGTACTAAAATTCTTAAAAGTCCAAAAGACTATCCGCAATGGAAAGTTGAGAATGATATGGTGTTCAAGTTGATCCCCTCCACTTTACCTTTTGCCACTAATGACATTGAGTGGAAAATTTTGGTACCTAAACCACAAAGACATGATGTACTCTCTTCTTGTCACGACCCTCCTACGTGTGCCCACTTTGGTTATTATAAGACCCTTAGTAGAGCCCAGGAGCATTATTATTGGCCTAAAATGCGTCAAAATGTACTTCGTTTTTTTAAATCCTGTCAAACGTGTGGAGCCCAAAAAATGTCAACTTCAGCCCCTATGGGTTTAATGGGAAAAGAAAAATCTGCGAAATTTCCTTGGCAAATTATTGCTTTAGATCTTGTTGGTCCCCTTCCTCGTTCCAAGAAAGGATACACTTGGCTTCTTGTTGTTACTGACTGGTTTTCTAAGTTTACTCTTTTATGTCCCTTAAGAAAAGCTACCACTCAAAATATCGTTAACTATTTGGAAAATGATGTCTTCCTGATGTTTGGTGTCCCTCAATTTGTTATTTGTGATAACGCTAGGAATCTTAACAATTCTACGTTAAAAAATCTCTGTAGTAAATACAAAGTGCAGAAGATATGGTTTAATGCTGTCTATTCGCCCCAGTGCAACTTTGTTGAACGAAGCAACAAAACCATTGGAACTGCTATCAGATGTTACATTCAAGAACATTCTGATTGGGATAAAGAACTCCCTAAAATTCGTCAAGCTATCAATACCGCTAAACATGAAGTTACCAAATATCCACCATCATTTTTAAATTTTGCTCGATATGTTCCTGTAGCAGGAAACTATTATTCTTCGTCTTCAGTCGATAGTCCCACTCCCTTAAAAAATTATGATCATCATGATCAATATGTTTCTGAAATAGAAGGTTTAAATCTCGTTTTTTATGAAATCCAACGTAATCTTCACCAAGGATATATGCGTAACTCTAAAACCTATAACTTACGTAGGCGAGACTTACAGTTTCAAGTAGGAGACAAAGTCTGGAGAAAAAATAAAGTACTCTCCAAAGCTTCCGACAAGTTTATGTCTAAGTTAGCCCCAAAATTTGTATTGTGTACTGTCGTCAAAAAGTTATCCCCTCTTGTTTACACTTTGAAAAATGCTGATGGTTCCCGAGCAGGAAATTGGCACATCAAAGATTTAAAACCCTACCATTCAGATTCAGACAACTCATCTGAAGATGAATCTTGCCATGAGTAGTTCTCGTTCGATAAGAACTTACCGTGCTCTTTTATATCTTCCGTTTTTTTTTTGTTGTTTTCAGTTCCTTTTCCAACCCCGTTTGGGCGGCAGGAATACAATAACCCCCAAAGTGTTAAACTGCTTGTCGTAAGAGGCGACTAAATGAAACCTTTCCCCTCTCTGTTTAAGTATCCCATGTACTTTCTAGGATTTCTTTGTTTGATTTGTTATCGTCCGTGAAGTGTAAATTCACCAAATTCATAGCATCGTTATCACATCCCTGATGTTATTCTCTGTCTTCAGTTAGTGATTCGATTTCTTTTGAGTACTTTACCTTTAAGTGAATGTATCACTTAAAGTACCTTACCGTTTCTGTATAATTGGAAATTATTTCCTGTTAATTTTGTCCTTATCTTACCGGTTAGTGAAAATAATCACTTAATTCTACCGTACCGTTTAATGAAGAAGACATTCATTATCTTACTGTTAATGTCTGGAAAATTATTTTCTCGTTTTATTTACCGTATCCTGAAGTGATTAATCACTGCTTTCGTATTAACGACATTATTAGATGTTGTATTTCCGTACGGTGTATCTTTACACATTTTGGTTTAGTATGTTCAGTACTAGATAGTTTTAGTATTATTTCCTTAAGTGGAATTTGGATATCATTATGTGAGGATTTGTTTGGAGCCGTTGTGTTCAACTCCTTCTTTTTGCATAAGAGAGTTTAATAGTTAGTCTATGATTTTTATTTGTCTTGCGAATATAGATGAATTCAACTACCACCTGTAAGTTTTGATAAACACATTTTCAGCTAGATGCTATTTTTTCTTCATTCTTCTTCAAGATGATGTTTGCTTTGACCTTATAAGTTGTCACGAGAGATAAGCCTAGGGAAGCCGTATTGAATTCTTCCCGGTAGTGGTCTGTTGAGCTTTTAAGGAAGATAAGTAACCATTATTTCTATTTTTTTTCTCCTTTGGATTATTTATTTATTATAGTTGTCTTGTTAGAGTATACTGACTATGACTTTGAAGTTCCACACTATTGGTTACTTCATACCGATGTTGACTTACCGATTTTGTCTCTAAATTATTTTAGACGTGTGATACGCGCAGCTATCAAAACTACAGGCAACCATAATATATTTTATCGGGCGTACATGAACTGCGGACCAAAAACCATAAATGATTTTTAAAATTTGTCATGTGTTTTTAATGACCCATGAATTGCGGACCAAGTCGAAAGGGCCACCTGAAATCTACCTGCCCACTAATTGGGAAAAACCTATACTTTTATTATACGCTATCAATAACTAATCTACCTGAATGAATATTTAAAATATCCAAAACTTCATTATTTAACTGAATGTCTTGTCGTCAGCATCAAATAAATATGTCGGTATTTGAGTGTTTAAGTGAACGAGGAAAACCTTTGTTAGTGTTCCAAAACGCAAAATTTTCTTTCAAGAAAACATTGAAAAGCGGAGAGAAGTTTTGGACGTGTACCTTCAAAAACTGTACTGCTAAAATTTTCACGGTGCGCGAAGAGAACGTTCTTTCAAGGAGTACACTGAACCACAACCATACGGTGGATATTAAAAAACATAATCGACAAGTGATTTCGAATAGTGTTAAACGTAAGGCAGCAGAAGATTTATCGGAAAAACCTTCAAAAATTTTACATTCGTCGTTCAGACAAAATCCAGGGAATATGTCAACCATCACAGCAAGAGATGTCAACTACATACGAAATAATATTTACTGCCTTAAGCGCAAAAACCAACCACGATTACCGAAAAGCCTAAGTGAAACAATAGCCATTTTGGAAGAAACCGACGTAAAGAGTACGGAAGGTGAGAAGTTTTTATTTGTGAACAATTTAGAGAAGAAAATTGTGGTGTTTTCTACAGAAAGTAACATGACTGCATTATGTAACACAGATAAAATATATTTGGATGGCACGTTTTCCTACTGTGTCAAATATTTTCTGCAATTATTCACAATTCATATAGAGCGAAATGGCTATTACATTCCTATAGCATTTTGTTTGCTTCCAGACAAAAAAGAATGCACGTATAAATTTTTGTTTGATCTTCTCTGTGAAAGGTGCAATACAATTAATTTACAACTTAAGCCTAAAATAGTGACAGCAGACTTTGAACAAGCTATACATAGCGCAGTGGCTGCGACATGGAATGAGTCAAAAATCATTGGATGCCGGTTTCACTTGGGACAGGCCTGGTTTAGAAAACTACAAAGCATTGGTTTAACAAAGGAATATAAAGATGAAAGTAGTGTAATAGGGAAATGGTTACAATATAGTTTTGGATTGCCGTTCTTGAATCCAAGTGAAGTAGGAGATTGCTTCTCATTTGATTTGATGGAAGAAATGCCGAACGACGAACGTGTTAGGACATTCGCCGATTACTTGGTAGATTTTTATATTGACGGAGATGCAAGATTTCCTCCAGAAATGTGGGCTGAAATGACAGACAGCATACAGAGAACAACAAATGCATGCGAAAGTTTCCATTCGAAGTTTAACGAAAATTTTCATTCTTCCCATCCAACAATATTCAACTTTTTAAATATATTAAAACAGTTTCAAACAGATACGATTATTAAACTTCGATCTGTCTCCGATAAACCTAGAATACGCGATACTAAAGTCAGAAAGCGACAAGATTTTTTAACTACCAAAATTTTTCAATATGAACATAAAGAAATTACTAGATATAATTACGTGAAATGTTTGTCCTATATGTATAAAGTAAATAATAAATAAATCTTGGATTTATTAGTACCTACATCAACATATTTATACATTTCCTATATCCCATATATTGTATAGACTATAGTATTTTAGTTGATTAATAAACATATTATAAGCAAAATGTATTTCTTTAAAAACTATAATTTTCTTATTCAAAATAAAAAAATATTGAAATGATAATGGTTTACTATTCCCTAATTTTTACACCTTACCTTTACCCTAGTTGTATAAACTTAAGCTTAGTCCGCAATTCATGGTTTTTAAAAGAGGGGTCTTCTTGGTTTGGTCCGCAGTTCGAGTACGGAATTATTAAAATCAGGTAATCGGTCCGCAATTCGAGGCCGCCGATTTTATCTTTTTCTTTTTCAATATTTTCTATTTCTAGTTGAATACCATGTTTGTTTATTTCCTATCCAATTCTTACCACCGTTGAGTTTTATCTAAAGTCGTGTTAGTAGCTACTATTGAACTAGATTTTACGTATCTCGTATTTACCGTGACTGCTGGATCTAATGGAGTCAATAGACTTATTAAATCCCTGATTATATCTATCGTTCCGTGTTTCTTTCTTGCTTTTCAAAATTATTATTAACAGTTTGGTTTTTACTTCACCTTTCTTTCTTGATAGGAGTTTCCTAAAATGGAAATACGCGTTGTGCCTCCTATGGGAAATTTTACTTATGGGAACATAGCATTCTTTACTTTCTTCCTTGTGTGTGTGAATGTAGCGTGTGTCCTGACATCTTATGTCAAGGGCAATATAAATACATTTTTCGATTTGCTTTAAAGATACCACTTAGTGCTGCCCGTCTAGGCCGAGCTGCACACTTTTTTTTGTTTCCGTGCAGAAACTTCGGAGTAGACCGTTCCCGATCACTTTGTGATCTTTCCGGTTGGCCGGTACCGCTTATAAAAATCTGGTCACTAGAATCTCTAGTTTGAATAACTGGGATTCATTTGATACCTATCGTCTGTTCCTTCAGAACTACGTATAGTTTAACTTGTATAGATTTATTTGATGTTAGTTTTGTCTGTGTAGACAAATGGCTACCAATGTAGTTAGTATTATCATCATTCCTGATGAACTCCGTTCGTTTTATTCTGATTGAGGTTCTGAGATTTCACCTTTCAACATTTTCTTTTGATAGTTAAGTTTATCTTTATAACTTTGAAAGTTCTTTTTAATAATGCTACTGTGTTTCCAATCCTAGTAGTTTCTTCTCGAAAACCGTGCTCTTTAATAGACCCCAGTTTCCTCTCTTCGCAGGGGGCTGTGTAGCATTCCAAAAGAAACATCCTTTATTTTACTCCAATATTGAAATTTATTTCATTTTAATTTATCTTTTGAACTCTGACTGATAGGCAAACATCATTACAATTATTACCAACACTTTTACGTTCCTATCGAGTGGTCGTAAAAAGGAGTATCGCTAGTTGCCAGGGTGAATCAAGAAAATGTTTTTTGGGTTCAGTAACGAAAGTAGGGACGGTGAAAACGGACGTCCTTGTGTGATATGAATAGCTACCGCGTAATTAGATTTATGGAAATTGCCGGTTAGTTTTAGATTCATTCTGTGTTGTAAATGTATTTGAATGAATACAGTTCTTTTTGGTAATAAAGTACTAAGTCTGGAAGTACTATTTATGTGATTTATGGTATAATTGGAATTGAGTTGCCGCCTAGTGTTGTAGAAGCGACGCCATTTTGAAAATTTTGGAAACCAATTTGGTAGAGAAGCTGTAGAATACCTGGTGTTTATAGAATGTTTATAAATAATTGCTACAGAAGATTTCCTGCGATCTGGTAGATCATTTCATGAGTTCCTGTCCTATTTTTGGTATATTTGATGAGGAATTTTCTATTCAAATGCATAACTCCGGCATTAACGTTTTTCGAATTTGATTCTGGATATCAAGGTAACCTTTTAAATATTCCTTACGATAGAACTATAGGTTCAATAATTAGTTGAACCACCAGTGTTTCAAGTTAGTGTTAAATTTTTGAACTTGTACTGGAGAATTCTCTAATTCCCAGTAATTAATAAATTATTTTATCTAATCATACAATTAGTAAAAATATCGAGTTACTATTCAGATCTTAAGAACTTTAATCAGATGATATTAGTACAGTGCATTTAACCTTTGTTTTTTTAACATTCTTTCAAGTGATTACGATTATTTTATATCCTATATGAATATTACCTTTAAGGTATATAAGTGGATAAGTTTTTTATTGTTACTTAGGTTATTGTTTAGTTAATAACACATAACGGAGTGCACTCTTTCTTTTGAGAACTTAATTAGATTTTGTTTTTTATGAAATGAAATAATCTTAACATCCGATATTCTTATAATTGAGTTCTCCATATATTTTGATAGTAATGTAATCATACTGTCTTAAATAAGCTACGCAATATTATATTTGCAGGAGTTTTCGTTTTTTGATACTTATCAATCATTGATACCAGTGTTTTTTTTTGAAATATATTGTTTTGTTGTTTTGTTACTAAAACATTTTGAGTATTAATTCCTGATACCTTCCCAGTAAATGTTCTGATTTAATTTTTTTATGTTTACACATTATTTCTATTTTCATAAAGATAAGTATATATAAAAGATTTATATAAAAAGATTCAAGGAACTTTAAGACCCATGAGGTAAGTTTAAATAGACACATATTTAATTAGTTTTGTTTAAGTAAACTGTGTTCCCTAACAATTCCCGATTTAGTAATTTTCTTTCTCTATAGGTTTCTTATTTTTCTCCTATTTCTTTCCAAAAAATAAGTGGCGCCCTTTACCGATTCCTAAATAGATCCTAGATATTTCTTTTATAGTCCTATACTCGCCCAATTGCTCCCCCGATCCACGACTCGTTCTCCTCCTTCCCCCTGAGTGCCGTTCGCCATTTAGCTAACCCCTGGTGAGCCTTCAACATCTAGGGATCTAGGGATCCTTACTAAAATGCCATTAATGTAACCAAAAATGACCTTTAAACCCTTACATCCTGTGCGCTAAGAATACTAGCCTCAAGGTCAAACCTTCCAATTAGTAGGGATCGGTTTTTCTCATGGCCAACCGCCTAAGGCGGGTCGAACACCTGAAAATCAATTTATTTTGTTGCCAGAAAATAAAACAACATGTAATATTGTTTACAGGGAAGCGTTGACCCAATATATTTAATGGCGAGAAAAGGTTCGTTTGTTTGTTTGTTTGAAATGAATAGGCTCCGAAACTACTGGACCGATTTTAAAAATTCTTTTACCGTTGGCAAGCTACACTATTCCCGAGTGACATAAGCTATGTTTTATTTTCAAAAAAGATACGGATCCTTACTAAAATGCCATTAATGTAAACAAAAATAACCTTAAAACCCTTACATCGCATGAGCTGAGAATACTAGCCGCAAGGTCAAATCTTCCAATTAGTAGGGATCGATTTTTCTCATGGCCAACCGCCTAAGGCGGGTCGAGCACCTGAACATCATTTTATTTTGTTGCCAGAAAATAAAACAACATGTAATATTGTTTACAGGGAAGCGTTGACCCAATATATTTAGTGGCGAGAAAAGGTTCGTTTGTTTGTTTGTTTGAAATGAATAGGCTCCGAAACTACTTGACCGATATTTAAATATTCTCGATAACTTCTTTGTGGCATAATAATGTCTATTTATTTCTTTATTCGGGGATCTTTTTGTCACTAAAACAAACTTATAAAAAATATAAATCAATATTTTGAAAATGACCCTTGCTTGTTGATCTTGATAGATATGTCAAATTTGTCAAGGGTCGTCTTTTAAAACTGAAAATGCCTAACAAAAATGAAAATAATTTGTTTAAAAATAATTCTTCTGAGCTTTCGACAACCAGATTTTAAAAATTCTTTTACCGTTGGCAAGCTACACTATTCCCGAGTGACATAGGCTATGTTTTATTTTCAAAAAAAAATAGGGAACCTTACTAAAATGCCATTATTGTAACCAAAAATAACTTTAAAACCCTTACATCGCGTGCGCTGAGAATATTAGCCTCAAGGTCAAACCTTCCAATTAGTAGGGATCGGTTTTTCTCATGGCCAACCGCCTATGGCGGGTCGAGCACCTGAAAATCAATTTATTTTGTTTCCAGAAAATAAAACAACATGTAATATTGTTTACAGGAAAGCGTTGACCCAATATATTTAGTGGCTTTTGTTATTTTTCTTTAATCCCCGTGCAAAGCCGGGGCGGGCTGCTAGTATACAATAAACTTCGTTCAAAGTAAAAAACAAAAGTAATGTTTAAATGTATATAACTACTCATTAGGTACTAATTGTTTTTAATTAATTATTTTTAAGAACAATTTGTAGGAATTATTTTATAATGACAAATTAAAAACACCGAGTGGATACTTAGCATGGCGACTGCGGACAGTGGTAAGAAATTTACCCAAAAGTTCAAAAAAATGTATATCCAAAGAAAATATTCAATCACATCCGAAAACGAAAAGAATTCGTACACAGACATTGCAAGAAGCAAACGATATTGAATTTTTAAAAAATGCATGTAACAACTCACAAACAAAAGAAATTTTTGAAAAAATGAAAAACACAATAGGATATAGAAAAGAAAACGATTTTAAACTTGATGATTTTCCAAGGTATTTGGACACACCAGGACTTGTACGTTTAATATATTTAGTAGCGTTAGAATTTCAGTTTATGTATCATCTATTTTTTAGATTGAACAAGATTTTACTTTGTTATATCCAAAAGCAAAATCCTTTGTCATAAAATTTGAACAGTATATTGACAAGATTTTAGGCGTTTACAAAGCATCAGTGTGTACCAAATCGTCCTACATTGAAGGTAATTAATACAATTTCTTGTTGACATTTTATCATAAATTCGTAAATATTTTTTTAATAGACTGGGACGCGACTACACAAGCTTTTTTATCTGTAATCCATATGTTACCTTCAACGGCCAAAAGAAGGAAGAACGTTAGATCTCGAGATACGTTGACTTCTCTCTTCAAAAGACTGATTATTTTTTCCCCGGTAAGTCTATATATATATATATATATATATATATATATATATATATATATATATATGCTTCCTTTGCGGCTGCTAAACTTCCAAGTTTAGCAGCCGCAAAGGAAGCATCACTTGAAAATGCCAGCTGAGATGTTGGCGAAACGTCGTGAAGACACAAACAACCAACGGATTGAAACCCGGAACACCACTACTGTTCATTCTACCATCCGTGAAACACTACATCATAACATATATATTTATTTGTTTTTTTCTTGGGTATGAGGTTCTGTGATAATGAAATATACCATTTATTTTTCGACGTTTCGCCTTATCATGGTAGGCTTTTTCAAGATATTTATTTTTTTCTAAAATCCATAAAGATAACACTCAATTACATTTTGAAGCAATTAAATTAGCACATTTTGTAAGTATATTTTGGACGGCACAGTTAAAAAAAAATATTTTAAATAATTTAAAAATAATTATTAAAACAAATTACACTTACAGTCTACAGGTGTTACAGAATCAACGTTTTGTTTAAAAGTGTCAATATTTTATGTAGTTGATATTGAATTTTATAAAGTACTTTTTTTTTTGTTTTGGTAAATTAAATGAGATTTTCTATAGGGTGATCGTATAGTATTTATGATTAGTTTTCATGTGATATATGTTGAAAAAGTTTTATGTTGAAAATTTATTTAATGTATAATATGTGTATAAATTTTGCTTAGACTATTTATGTCTTGACGAAAATTTACTGAGTTTGATTCTTTATTAATGTATATCATCTCTTTAATTGCTAATTTTTGTTTGTTTTTATCTTGATCTAAAATGGCTGTATTTTTAAAATCAAATTCATGTTTCATAGTGGCCTCATGTGTATGTGTATAAATTTCCTATAAATTCATACATGGTTCAGCTCCCGCTGTATATATTTTCCATGATCACACTCATGTTTAGCTCCCATCCTATCACTCAAACGATCCGTATCGATTCTGCTCGAACGTTAGCCCTCCGGGGTCGATATATTAAATTTCTCTCTCTCTGTTCTCAACTGTGGTAGCAAGAGCATCTCAGCTCCTTACACTCAAAAAATTGTTGTACATAATATTAATGAACGGCGTTCATAAACCCTAATTTCTTTAATACAATGAACTTTTCATTAATTTTCTGTACAAAAATCATTAGTTTATAAACAGTAATCCTAAATAATATGAATTATGAATCATTAAGTTATGAAAAAAAGGTTTCATAAATTTAAGATCGAAGTACATTAGTTATAAGAACAAAATTCATTGATGCAATGTACACCTCTTAAAAGCATGACTGTAATCATTGAATCATAGCCAAAATTCATTAATACAGTGATCAATTCTTACAAGCATGACTGCAATCTTTATCATAACCAAAATTTATTAATACAATGATCAATTCTTAAAAGCATGAATAAATACATAAAATACAATAAAACTGTTCATAGTATTAAAGAACGAAATTCTTTAAAATCAAAACATGCCGGCAAAAAACAGAATCGACGGTCGGGTACGTGTATTTCTTTGACCACATTTGCGCCATTTGCGGCGTATAGCTTCCTTTCCTTACGTATCGTATTTTTGTGAGTCGTACTTAGTTGTCATAGAAAGTTTTTGGTATTCCCCTTATAAGTGTTCTGTGGTCTGTGGCAGATTTAATAAAGGTAAGTTTTATATTTTCTTTATATTTTTATTTTTCTATTGTATTTTGTGAACATGTCAACAAAGTGAGGTTAACTAGAATTTCTGCAAAAAAAAAAATAATCTTAAATGCTTTTAAAATAAACACATTACAGAACCGTGTGTCGAAGTGTAATCTCACATTGTGAAAACGTAGTTTTAATTTTTTTTTCGTTTATAAATACTTATTGGTTTCGTACAGCATGTGACGTTTCAACGAAACTGGGGTTAAAACTCGAGTATTGTTGCAGGCTCGGGGCCTTTCAACAATTCTTTTGAAGTTAAAATGCAATGCTTTTTGTGCCACATTGCCTTTAATCCATTGGAATCTCTTATTAAATACTTTAAAACAATTCATAATCTGCGGCTCAATGGAATTTTTCGGTGTTGTGAAGAGGGTTGCAATCATATTTTTAGTAATTTAGTTTTAAGAAGCACGCAAATAGAAAACATTGTATTAACATTAGTACCCCAGCTAATGATCAAGTTTATGTATCAGACAGTATTCAAAATTTGGCAACAATTTCATCTCCTACCACTTCCCACTTGGGCGATCAAGAATCTTGCATAAAGACTACAGAGAGCGATAACTGTAATGATGCAGTTTCACCTAAACCTTCAGTGTCGGTGTTTGACGCTGGATCTGCTCTTGAAGAAATAGCAAACTTGGCAACAAAATTTTCACTTAAACTGCATAGCAACAACAATTTTACTAGACAAGATGTCTTCGAAATTCAAGACCAAATTAAGAAAATTCTAATAGAGCCTGTATTAGAGGTCTGTAAATCTTTCGCTGAATCAAAATATAATGATAACAGTATTTTTAATAAATTTTGTGATCTAATAACAAATTTACGAGATCCTTTCAAACATATTTCTAGTGATTATCTTATGTTTAAATGGCTTAAAAACCAAGATTATTTGGATGATCTACATGAAATGACCAGCAACCAGAAAATTCAAAAGAGTGGTAGCTTAGCGTACGAAGAAAAAAAAGTGACAGGTATCATAATGCCTTTAGAATTCCATTTTCGCAAATTTTTAAAAAGGATAATTTACTAATGAAAACTATAACATAAACAAAAACCCTTCCAGAAAATTCAAAACTTACAAATTTTGTACAAGGAGAATTATGGAAAGCGAAAATTAAATTATACCCTGATAAAATCATCTTACATATTACATATTAATTCCATACATTTACAGTTCCAGAGGCAGATGCTGATGTTATTATTCGGGCATTAAAGTTTGATAACCTTTCGATGGAAGAGTTTGACAGCTATTGGAAGACTTGTAGACAATTCCGTATGGCTGAGATCAAAAAATTTGAAAATACAGCAGCTATTTTTGATAAATGGCCCTTTTATAAAACTCTGTCTGGCTTTAGACTGGTAGGTCTTTCATAATATTTTCTTTGTAATGCTTTAAAATAATAATAAATAAAATATTGACTTATATTTTTAGATCGACAAGGACTTTGACGCTATTTATCCGACCGGAAACGCTCTGGTATCACAGTGGGAAGCTAAACGAGATACCATTTTAGGTTTTTTGTTAAATGATAACGTCAAAGAAAAAAGTATCAAGGGCTCGTTGGAATACATAAAAAACCATGAAGTCCCAGAAAGTAAGTATCTTTACAAGTTGTATAAAGTCAAACAAAAAGTTTTCAAAATTTGATTAAATTTGGCAGTCGTGGATAAAGTTCTTCTAGTTTTATTCAAAAGATGTATTCCAGTTTTTTATAACACTGTTTAACTTTTTAGATAGCTTTAACGCTAGTATTTTTTGGGCACATCATGGATACTTAATTCCAACATCAAGAATCGTTTCCAAAGACATATCAGGAAAAAATATAGTGACCAAGTACCCCATAAAGGACTCTCAAGAAGCTTTTGTAGTGTTGCGACCGACGCATCAGGAATTGGAGGAGCACCTAATGCACTTGGCCGATAACAAAAAAAACAGTACAGCCGCTGCTTCTTCTTGTGGGTGACGGTATCACGTCAGTCCAGAGTATTTATGTTTATGTTGACGGCGTGAGATACACATTTACTAATTTTGTTAGAGCAGTAGACAGCTGCTTCAAAATATTTTATGTGTTTAATTTACAATTTCCTGTAGAAGCACTAAACTTTTGGTCTTTCATAGAATTTTTTTTTTTTGAAATACAGTCAAACTATACGAATCCAAAAATACATGTTTTGCATAATATCCTTAAAAAATAGGTATTTGTTTCTAAAAAATATTATGTATGTATAAATATTTTTTTAAAATAAACAATTTATTTAATCTTTATTGTTTATCTAGCCAATAAATATCCAATATACCCAACAACATCCATATAACAGCATAATTTGCGCACTACCAGAACTTGCAACAAAAAATACCTATCTACCTACGTATAAATAATTCTGAGCACACTTCATGTAATTTTGTTTATGCAAATATTTATTTCATAAATAGAATAAAATACGTTTCTATTCCATATTTATAAGAAAATTGGGTTTAATTATCATTATTATTTTATAAACTTGTTCTTAATATTAATAATAATTTATGCTTAAATTATTGGCCGTATGATAATGGGTCTGTTCCCACAAGAGTTAGTTAGCAACCAGTCAGAGCCAATTGGATTGCTGGATATGTTTGCACTTTGCAAACTGGTACCTATCCAGCAATCTAATTGCCTCTGACAATGGTTGCTGTAACTCTTGTGGGAACAAACCCATTACCATTCGGCCAATAAATAGGTAATGTTCATTAATATTAGGAAGAGGTTTCTTAATACTATGAACAGTATCATGACTACTATGAACGCAGTTTCATCAATTTTATGAACAGATTCATTGATACTATGAACCCAATTTTATTAATATTATGAACAGATTCATTGATACTATGAACGCAGTTTTATTAATACTATGAACAGATTCATTGATACCATAAAAGCAGTTTCATTATAACTATGAACAGATTCATAAATACTATGAACATGGTTTCATAAATTATATGAATTAAATTCTTATTCAATGATCCATTCTTACTTTAATGATCTAGAATTCTTTCATTTAAAGAAGCTAATCTTTGGACCGATTTTAATGAACTTTTCATTGTATTTATCAACCCGTTCTTTATATTTATGCTACTATTTGGTTCAGTGTAGTAAAAATGTGTTCAACTTTTCAATATACAGGGTGTTTCTAAATTGATGCGAAATATTTCACAGGGTGATTTTTTAGCGAAAATTAAGGGGGGTCTTTGATATAAATTTTTGTTCAAAATCGATCTCCCTCCAAGTTACAGCCCCTTAAAGTTGGGAGAAAACAATGGTTTTTATTTAATATCTCCACTATGGAAGAATTTAGAAGAATGAAATTTGGCAGATAATTGATGCTAATAAAATCGCATCTTTTGACAATTTTTGTAACCCTGCATTGTTTATACAATGGGGTGAAAAAATCAACCCTTATGATATTTTGCCACAGAACTTTTTAATGCGTCTACATTTTCCTACTTAAAAAATTGATTCAAGAAGACGGACTTAAACTGCAACTTTTTTATGTTTAGACTATTTCTCGTAAAATTGTTAGTTTGATCACAAAAAAATAAAATAGTATACAATTCAATATTACTTATTCCTTTTTCACATAAATCCAGAAGCGTTATTGTTTGTTAAAAACAGAGTAAGTAGATGTCAATTAATGTCATAATTGGCAGATAATTATTGCTAATAAAATGACATTTTTTGACGGTTTTTGTAGCCCCGCAATGTTTATACGAGGGGGTGAAAAAATCATCCCTTATAATATTTTGCCTCAGATTTTCCTAGTTAAAAAATTGATTTAAGAAGGCGGACTTAAACTGCAACTTTTTTACGTCTTAACTATTTCTCAGTAAGTTGTTTCTTTGGCCATAAAAAAATAAAATATTACTCATTCCTTGTGTACATACATCCAGAGGGGTTATCGTTTGTTAAAAAAAATAAAGTAGGCTAGTATTTTTTCACCCCCTCGTATAAACATTGCGGGGTTACAACAACCGTTAAAAAATGTCAATTTATTAGCAATAATTATCTGCCAATTATGACATCATTTGACACCTGCTTACTCACAATAACGCTTCTGGATTTATGTGAAAAAGGAATAAGTAATATCGAATTGTAACCTATTTTATTTTTTTGTGATCAAACTAACAATTTTACGAGAAATAGTCAAGACATAAAAAAGTTGCAGTTTAAGTTCGTCTTCTTAAATC
Source organism: Altica lythri (assembly GCA_964028335.1). NCBI lineage: Eukaryota > Metazoa > Arthropoda > Insecta > Coleoptera > Chrysomelidae > Altica > Altica lythri. Next base: position 83,317,094 of record OZ034801.1, read on the forward strand.
ATTTTTTTAAGTATGAAAATGTAGACGAATTAAAAAGTTCTGAGGCAAAATATCATAAGGGTTGATTTTTTCACCCCCTTGTATAAACATTGCAGGGTTACAAAAATTGTCAAAAGATGCCATTTTATTAGCATCAATTATCTGCCAAATTTCATTCTTCTAAATTCTTCCATAGTGGAGATATTAAATAAAAACAATTGTTTCCCCCAACTTTAAGGGGCTGTAACTTGGAGGGAGAGCGATTTTGAACAAAAATTTATATGAAAGACCCCCCTTAATTTTTGCTGAAAAATCACCCTGTGAAATATTTCGCATCAATTTAGAAACACCCTGTATAAGTACAGTATGTCTTTATTTTCCAGTTTATAAGTTTTAAATGACTAAGTTTAGAGTCAGTGATTGTGTTCATGTTCTGTAAGTACTTTGAACTTAAATTTATGTACAACTAGTTAGGAAATACTTTTCCATTTTAACCGTCATTGTCGCGCTGTTGCCAAACTGGTGCCGGGTTCTTACAACTTTCGGTATCGTTAAACATTAAGTTTTGGAGCAAAGACACCTTATGATATCTCACCATTTTTATCTCACAATTTATGTAATACTCTTTTAAGTACCTATCTCTGCATATATATTTGACATGTTTAATATAAAGATTTATATCTGAATTCCTGAATTTTATTTATTTCTATAATCAAAACCATTCATAGCTGCTGGCGCTTTTGCTAGCTGGTCCTTCGAAGCTGCTTTTTCTCAACCTCTGCCAACTGAACTTGGCCAGCTTATATTTGAAGCCACTCAAAACATGTGCAAGGAAATCAACCAGCATACCTCGCTACGGCGAGCTCCTTGAAAATTGCACATAGTTTTTGTTGGTCCTTCGAGCCGGATCTGTCACTTTGACATCTCTTATATTTGGCCACAGCTGCCACTTTCTTTCTCTCTTTTATTAATCTTGATACTCCAAATATCCCGTGCTTTAATTGTACAATTTGTGTGTGAACTGAATTAATTATATCAGTGTATGTGTAATAAAAAACAAAACTTTTACAAATACTTTACCGCGAAAGTGTAAAATCGAACAGTTCGATAAAAGTTGTACGACAAAATTCACGAATTGGCAACAGCGCGTGAAGAGGCTCCTGGCGACGACTTGATGGTTGGAGCTTGCATTGTTTTTACATCGACACCTTCCTTTAAGTAGGGGGGTGAGAGGTGATTGTTTACGTTTAGCCGACAACTGTGAACTGTGTTTATATTTAAAACTTCTCTTATGATTTTTGTGAGCTATTTCTTTTAATGTTCAAGATAATGTTTTAATTTATTTGGTACAGTGAAATACCATTATTATAATTTCCTATTTGTAAGATATGTTGAAGTTTTTGAAGTTTTTCACACTTTTAAACTTGCAATTAGTATATTCTATTCTATATATTATAGGTAATATTAACAAATACTTGTTGATTAAGTGTTTCCAGTTGTTAGATAAGTTTTGAATTTTACTTCAATTGAAACTAATTTGGGCTTATAGATATTTGAGTTTATAGAGTAAAAATACAATTGATATCTTTTTAAGTAGCTATTTTGTGTATTTCTAAGATTTGTTGAGGAATCTGCTATCTGCTACACTGTAAAAAGAAATATTTTTGATAATTTCTACTTTGTGAAATATTTATGCATTACTTGAAAACACATATTGTTTTACCTTTCATATGCCTCTATGCTATCTGCTGAAATATTTTTAGGGTATTCTTTACAATTCGGAATTACCTATTCGACGTATGTACACTGTAAAAAGAAATATTTTTGATAATTTCTACTTTGTGAAATATTTATGCATTACTTGAAAACACATATTGTTTTACATTTCATATGCCTTTATGCTATTTGTTGAAATATTTTTAGGGTATTCTTTACAATTTAGAATAACCTATTAGTTGTATGTATCATGTACTTGCTCATAAACTAACTTACACTTTAAAAATTTATTGTACACTTTATCTCTTTCGAAATACTTTGCGGATTAACCTGGTTATTTGCTTTTTATGTATTTTCCTGGAAAATATTCTACACTGTGAAAAATTTGTTTTCTAATTTTCAAATCTGTTTTATAAAATAGTTGTATTTTTAAATTGGGTTGGTTACGTCTGGATTCAATCATGACCTTAACTCATTTAAAAAATAAACGACGCGGTTGTAAGGCGCAATTAACGCGGATTGAAAAATTCTTGAAGGAGCTCGATGGCTCCGAAGAAATTTATTTACTTAATGTTAAACTTAAAAATATCTCTGGTCATTATGAAAATTATCAAGGCATTCAATTGGAAATTGCTTCCTTGTCTAATACAGACGAAGATTGTCTCTCTTCGGACGGTATCGCGGAAAATATAGTCGCGGATCGTTTTGAATCGTGTATAGCCAAGCTTGAACTTCTTATCGGAAATAAACAAAAAGAATTACTACCTTCAATTACTACTAAATCAAACGAGGTTTCCAATGTCGTTTTACCCAAAATTAACATTAAACCGTTTTCTGGTTCGGCACAAGAGTGGCCATCTTTCATTGATCTTTTTACGGCATTGGTTCTTAATAACAATAAGTTGAAATCATACGGTGAAAAATTCTACTATCTTAAAGGTCTTTTACGCGGACCTCAGTTGGAAATGATTGATTCCTTGGGGGTAACTAATCAGAATTTAAATATTGCTTTAAATATTCTCAAAAATGCTTATGATGATAAGTATAAATTATTGTATTCTTTGTTCCAAACCTTAGTGGATCAGAAACCCGTTTCTAAAAGTACTCCGTCTGAGTTGCGTGAATTTCAAATATCTACCCGAAAAACATTTGATTTAATTAACAATTTAAAATTGGCACCAGAAGTGAATTTTGAGTCTTTAATAATATTTTTGATGAAGCAAAAGCTTGATTTTAACTCCAGAAGAGCTTTTGAAAGTGAGCGGAAACCGGAAGATATTCCTACCGCTGAATACTTTTTCGATTTTCTACAGAAACGTCAATCCATGTTGGAAAATTTGAATCTTTTTGAAACCAATAAAAAAGTTAAACCTCAAACTAAATATACCGATTCTAGCAGGAATAAAGTAACACTTGTCTCTAGTTTTAATTCTTCATATAATAATCATGCACATAACTCCCGAGCTGGGGCTAACAAACCGAGCTGTCTTCATTGTTCGGATCCCTCTCATTCTATATACGGTTGTTCTAAATTTATGACCTTATCACCTCAAGATAGGTACCAGTTCGTTAAAACTAAAAAACTTTGTGTTAACTGTTTGAATGGTACCCATATTACTGCTAATTGTAAATCTCTTCGAAGATGCGTGACTTGTAACAAGTCTCACCATAGCTACTTACATTTCGATAATCATAATCAATTGGCTAATAATTATCACAATCAAAGTACTTCTAGAGCTGCTACTTCAGGAAGTTCAAATTCAACTTCCGCGTCCCCTGTAAATACTCCTCCCAATAATACTAGTAGATCTAATTTTTTAAACTCCTCATTATCTAGTCAACCACCTGAACCCCCCAGTCCGGGGGCGCCCCAAACGATTTTGGCCGCTATGTCAGTCAAAGATAACATTGTGCTTTTACCTACGGCCTTAGTGAATGTAAATGGTTCCCATGGTCGGTCCTTCGTGGCTCGAGCTCTGCTGGACTCAGCTAGCCAAATGAGCGTTATCAACCGCGGCTTTGCCCAAAAATTGAATATACCTCCACGGAAACAAACTCTAAGTATCTCCGGTTTGGGTAGTAATAATTGTACCCATAGCGAAGAAGTGATAGATATCACATTCACCTCGCAAGTTGCACCTTACCGTACATTTAATATTTCTTGCTCGGTTATAGACAAAATAACTAATAGCTTACCTCAATTCTCTATATCCCCTTCTAATTTGGAAATTCCTGCTCACGTAAAGCTTGAACTTGCTGATCCTCTCTTTTTCGAATCCGGCCAAATAGACCTTCTCATTGGCTGTGATTTGTATCACTTCTTACTTAGAGCGACCGTGATTAATACGGGTCCCACTTCGCCTTCCTTCATAGATACTCACCTTGGATACGTTATAGCTGGTCCTATACAGCTTAATAACTTTGGGTTGCCAATTAATGTGAATAATTTTGCTGCTTCATTTCTAACTGTTTGTAATGATCAACACGATCAAGATAATAAACTCCATCTAGCCATGGAAAAATTTTGGGAGCTCGAAGACATCTCTGAATGTCAACCGCAAGGCTCCAGCGACGAATTCGTGGAACAACTATTTCAGGACACCACAGTGATCCTTCCTTCCGGTCGTTATCAAGTAAATATGCCGCTCATTGAAAATCACTCTAAAAAGTTAGGACAGTCATTTGGAATGGCCTTCCAACGATTCTCTTCTCTTGAAAAAAAGTTCAAGTTTAATCTTATTTTCTTTTCGGAATATAAAAATGTTATTTCTGAATATCTCACACTTGGTCACGCTCAAGTAGTTCCTTTGTCTTTTTATAATTCTATAAGCAATGAGTTCAAATACTTTATACCTCATAGGGCGGTGATACGCGAGGATAGTGTATCCACCAAACTTCGGGTCGTTTTTGATTTCTTGGCTAAAACCGATTCTGGTTTTTCCCTTAATGATTTAACCTCAAAGGGTTATCAGGTTCAAGACAATCTTTTTGACATTCTATGTAGATTCAGGTGCTACAAATATGTCCTCTGTGCCGACATCAAAATGATGTATCGATACATCGACATCAATCCTTCGCAACGACATCTGCAGAATATATTGTGGAGAGATAGTCCAAATGCCTCTTTTACATGCATTCAGTTATCTAGCCTAAGTTTCGGGCAAAACTGTTCCCCCTTTTTAGCCACTCGAGTCCTAAAAGACATAGCCTTAAACAACCCCGATTGTCCTCACGCGCAGCACGCTATCCTTCATCAAACCTACATGGATGATATTTTAACTGGGACTAATAATGAAAATGAATTAACTATTTTTTACAATGAATTGAATTACATGTTAGGAAAACATGAATTTCAACTACATAAGTGGCAGTCTAATTCTTTCCAATTTTTGCAATCCATTAATGAATTGGCTAATGCTAATTTTGAACGTAGTTTTGAAGATTCTTCAAGCAAGATTCTTGGGCTCAAATGGAACCCTACTTCTGATTTTTTACATATCAAAACCGCTTGCTTAGCTGATAATTCACCTTTAACTAAAAGAAAAATACTAAGCATTATTGCTAGTACTTTCGATCCTCTTGGAATCGTTAACAATCTGACCGTCTTTGGTAAACTCTTAATGCAATCATTATGGATGTCCCAGATAGGATGAGATGACTCCATTTCTGACATATCTATAATTAACCAATTTGAAAAATTTAAATTATCATTAGCCGAGGTGGCCCATCTTCGAGTTCCGAGGTACCTATTTGAAGATAAAGTTGTTGTTTCTTGTTCCCTTCATGGGTTCTGCGATGCTAGCCAACAGGCATATGGCGGCTGCCTCTATTTAGTGGCGGTTTACTCTGACAATTCGAGATCATCTAGATTGATTACAGCTAAATCCAGAGTAAATCCGGTGAAAAAGAAATTAACAATTCCCAGATTAGAGCTGTGTGCAATGGAACTTTTGGCCATATTAACCCACAGGATAGTTCAAATTCTGTCTGTATCTATTCAACTCTCTTCTATAAATTTATGGTCCGACTCACAGGTGGCCCTTTGTTGGGTAAAACAAAATGCAAATAATTTTTCCCCTTTTGTTGCCCGCCGGGTGTTAATTATACAAAATAATAGCGAACATTTTATTTGGCGACATGTCAAGTCCCATTTGAACCCTGCCGATTTACTTTCTCGCGGTCAGTTTTCTCCCAAGGTCTGGCCTTTCTGGTTTGAGGGTCCCCCGTTTCTAATTGCGGAAAATGAATTGGACACAATAGATTCTTTCGAACCTATTGTCAACTTACCCGAATGCAAAAAAGTCAATTTGGCCGTTGTCCCTACTAATCAAAGTTTTTGGGAAACAATATTTTCCCGATTCTCAAATTTTAATACCCTGGTGAGGGTCATAGCTCAAATATTCAAATTTGCAAACCTAATTAAAAAACAACCTGGAACCGTAGGACAACTGTCTACTGAGGATCTAAGGCCCATGATTTTCTAATTAAAGAACTTCAACGCAAACACTTTGCTAAAGAGATTCATTGTCTGAAAACAAACACTCCCATTGTAAATAAAAAACTAATCCCTTTAAATATTTTCCTGGATAACGACGGCCTCTTGAGAGTAGGAGGTCGTCTGCAATACTCTTCATTACCCTTCAATCAAAAATTCCCACTATTATTACCCGAAGATGATCATGTTGTTCATTTGTTGATTACTCGTGAACACCGTCGTCTTGGTCATAGCGGTGCCCAAAATGTTTTGGGCAATTTACGTTTACAGTATTGGCCAATGAACGGCACTCGTCTTATCAAAAAATTAATCAAAAAATGCGTAACTTGTTTCAGGTTCAATGCCCAAGTTTCTTCGCAAATAATGTCTCCCCTTCCACTGGACCGTGTACAGGAATCTCGTCCATTTAACAAAACTGGCATAGATTTCGCTGGACCAATTCTAATTAAATCCTCTTCTTTAAGAAAAGCCCCCCGACAAAAGGCATACATTGCTATCTTCATATGTATGGTGACAAAGGCGGTCCATATTGATTTGGTGAGTGATCTTTCTTCCGAGGCTTTTATTGCCGCCTTGAAAAGATTCATCAGTCGTAGAGGAAATCCTCACACAATATATTCAGATAATGGTTCTAATTTTATTGGGGCTCGAAACCAGTTTCGAGAGCTTTCCCGGTTTCTACAATCTTCTGATAATATTTTCAAAATACAATCTTTTTTATCTGTTACGGAAATTTCATGGAAATTTATCCCACCCCGTTCGCCGCACTGGGGTGGATTATGGGAAGCAGCCGTGAAAAGTGCGAAATCTCATCTTACAAAAATTATTGGTTCTTCTTGTCTTACTTTCGAGGAACTTTCTACGGTTCTGACTCAAGTTGAAGCTATCTTGAACAGCAGACCGTTATACCCAATGTCGAATGATCCCAACGATCTGACTCCCCTCACTCCTGGTCATTTTCTGATCGGCGGTGCTTTGACAGCGTATCCCGACCGTGACCTTTCGAATATACCTGTTAATAGATTAACCCTTTGGGAACAATGTGTTAAAATGAAACAGGAGTTCTGGAAAAGATGGAGCACTGACTATCTGCACCGATTGCAACATCGGCCTAAATGGTGCAAATCTTCTACTAACCTTCAGCTTAACCAACTTGTGCTGGTGCAAGCTGAAGATCGCCCTCCCTTAAATTGGCCCCTTGCCAGAGTAGTGGAACTGCTTACTGGTAAAGATGGCAAAGTCCGCGCCGCCCGAGTAAAAACGCAAGATGGCGTATATACTCGCCCTATAACTAAGTTAGCCCCTCTTCCCTGTGAAAATTGAGTTTGCTGGAAAACATTTTTTCTTCTTTCCTTTTTTTTTCTCTTCTCGTCAATATTACAGTTCTTGGTTCTCTGCCCTTTCTCTCCCCCCTTCGAGGACAATCTTTGCTTCAATTCCCCCCCCCCCAGTATGTATAAATTTCCTATAAATTCATACATGGTTCAGCTCCCGCTATATATATTTTGCATGAACACACTCATGTTTAGCTCCCATCCTATCACTCAAACGATCCGTATCGATTCTGCTCGAACGTTAGCCCTCCGGGGTCGATATATTAAATTTCTCTCTCTCTGTTCTCAACTGTGGTAGTAAGAGCATCTCAGCTCCTTAGTAAAAATGTGTTCAACTTTTCAATATATAAGTACAGTATGTCTTTATTTTCCAGTTTATAAGTTTTAAATGACTAAGTTTAGAGTCAGTGATTGTGTTCATGTTCTGTAAGTACTTTGAACTTAAATTTATGTACAACTAGTTAGGAAATACTTTTCCATTTTAACCGTCATTGTCGCGCTGTTGCCAAACTGGTGCCGGGTTCTTACAACTTTCGGTATCGTTAAACATTAAGTTTTGGAGCAAAGACACCTTATGATATCTCACCATTGTTATCTCACAATTTATGTAATACTCTTTTAAGTACCTATCTCTGCATATATATTTGACATGTTTAATATAAAGATTTATATCTGAATTCCTGAATTTTATTTATTTCTATAATCAAAACCATTCATAGCTGCTGGCGCTTTTGCTAGCTGGTCCTTCGAAGCTGCTTTTTCTCAACCTCTGCCAACTGAACTTGGCCAGCTTATATTTGAAGCCACTCAAAACATGTGCAAGGAAATCAACCAGCATACCTCGCTACGGCGAGCTCCTTGAAAATTGCACAGTATGTAAAGCGGTTGATGCATTTTTAGTATATTTGTGACCATTTATGCGATTTTCCAGATATTAAGTTGTCATGCCTACATATTTTTTGGGACAATTTAAGCAGGGAATAGAATATATCACAAATATACATATATAAAAATTTTAAAAGAAACTAAAGACACATTAAAAATCAATCATCATTTAAAGACAAACCTCCACACTAGAAAGATCTAAATAATTAGTTTTATGTCTTAAATGTATATAATTTTAAATTATTTTATTAGTGTAATGTTGTTAAACGGAATTCGTCGTTTCTCTTGTAACCTCACGATTAGTAAGTAAACTAAATGTGTAACAATATTTTTATTATAAAAAATTGTTCTTCACCATAGATGTCCTGAAGAAGAATTAAATCAATTCGAAAGCTTGACTGTAATCAAAGAGTTTTCTTTTAATTACCTTGGCCATAACGTTGACTGCACCTCCACAATTGACTTTACGTTGTATTGAACCAGTCACTAGTACCATTATTTGTATTTCATCAAAATGGGGTTTTTTGAGAACATCCAATCAAGGTATGGACTTACTAACGTTGGTTTACTCAAAGAATGGGCCAAAATTAACACCAAGCTGGCGAAGTTAAACAACAGACTCATCTTCTTATTGAAATGCAGAAGACATGATGTATCACCTAAACATGTCAAAAACAGTATTATTAATGTAAATAACTTGTTACATCACAGAGGAGGCAAAACAGGTAATAAAATACTAAATCTAAACATAAAACTTCAAAAACAAATAATAAATCTAGAAATTAGTTGCACTCTATCTGATAAAAATTTTTTTGAAAACAAACTAGTGACCATAAAATCTAAATTATATCAAGTAATTCCTAGTCATATTTTAAAAGAATACAAACGAAGACAAGATATTCATTATAACACCAACTTTCATAAAATTAAAATTAACAATATAGAAAAATTCAACAACTTAAAAATAGAACACTTTTCAAAAATTAAATTTAATGCAAAATGGTTCAAAAACTTAACCAACATTCAGTTTCCTTTTAATATAAAAAAACTATTAGCATTAGGACCTAAATTTTGCCTCATTCCAAATGTTAGGGATTTTAAACTTTCATCATTATTGGCTGATTTTGAACATTTAATACAGAGCTTGAATGATAACAATAAAGATTTAGTTAGATCCAAATCCACCAACATCATCACTAATATCTTACATAAAACTGGCAGAAACAATCATTTCTTAAATGATATGTTTGAGGAAGCTAGAACGTTTATAAGAACAAACTCTGAAGTGTATATTCTTCGTAGTGACAAAGGCAACGTCACTGTAGCAATGTACAAGGAGGACTACATTGAAAAAAGTCAACTATTACTTAACGGCGCAAGGTATTACAAACAATTACTAAATAATCCTACTTGTACATTTCAACAACAAGCTAATAAATTAATTAGTGACTTAGAAAAACAATCACAACTTTCTTCAATAGAAGCTAAATCATTAAGAATATACAATTCAGTAGCTCCTAGATTTTATGCACTCCCAAAAATACATAAACCTATTTTGTCAATGCGCCCAATTGTGTCATCTATAGATTCTCCCAACAGCAAATTAGCTAGTTTTTTAACATCTATTTTATCTAAAACCTATAATTTTAATAATAATTTTATAATAAGAGACTCTTTTCATTTTAGTAATTTCATTAACAACATAAGAATTCCTGACACGTATATTCTAGTGAGTTTCGATGTTGTTTCCATGTACACAAATATGCCAACTGAACTAATATTAAATTGCATTGAAAAACAGTGGGTTAACATTGAACCTAATTGTAAATTAAGCCTAACTAATTTTAAATGAATTTTAACGTTTATCTTTGACACAAATATTTGTAAATTTAATAACAACTTCTTTAAACAAATATTAGGCACACCAATGGGTAGTACTTTGTCCCCGATTCTGTGTAACTTTGTATTGGATGACTTGGTAGAGAGAAGTATTAATCAAATACCATTTAAAATTCCATTTGTCAAACGTTTTGTTGATGATTTAATACTTGCGATACCATTTAATAAAGTTGATCATGTCCTAAAAATTTTTAATAGTCAATGAAAACAACTGCAATTTACAGTGGAAAAAGAAAATAATAACAGCTTACCTTTCCTAGATGTAATTGTCCATCGCACACAAAACAACATCCTACAAACTGAATGGTACCGTAAACCAATATGCAGCAACAGGTTTATCAATTTTTATTCTGAACATCCTCCAAAAACTAAGATTAACCTAATTCTAGGATTAAAAGACAGAGTTGTAAAACTATCACATCCGAATTTTAAAAACCAAGGTTTACTAAAATTAAAAGTAATAATTTTAAATAATTCACACCCTTTGGGATTATTAAATAAATTAATTTTCAGTACCACGTGCATTTCAAGAATAAATGACAGCAATAATTTGAATCAACAACAAACAGTTGACATTGAGAGAGTTGTCTTATCAAATGAAACTTTACAGCCAATTTTTGGTTCTTTACCTTACATCCCACAACTTACTCCCAAACTCTTAAAATTATTTAAAAATTATGAACACTTTAAAATAGGCACTAAAAATATCAAAACCATTTCTAGATTATACACCAGAACCAAAGATCCGTTAAGTACGTTAGAAAGTTCAAACGTTGTGTACGAAATCACTTGTTCGGATTGTGAAAGGGTGTATATTGGGGAAACATGCCGAACTATACACAGCAGAAACATCTCTCACAAAAGTGATATTAAAAACAATAAATATAAAGCATACGCACTAACTGAACATGCAATTAAAAATGGCCATAATTTTAATTTTAACGAAACAAAAATTCTAGAACGGGAAAGGAACCTTAAGAAACGGTTGTTCTTGGAAATGACACACATTGACAGAAGGGAAACATGTATCAATAGAAAATCTGATATAGAAGGGCTAAGCAATATTTATTGTTACATTCCATCTTTCCAAAAATAAATATAAATAAATTTAAATAAATAAAATCTAAAATATAAATATAAAGAAAATATCACTATAAATAAATTAAAATAAATATAAAGTTTAATAAAACACTAATATAAATTAAATATACAAACACAAGAACTAACAACTTTTATTAAACAGTACATATAAAAATCTTTGAATTTAAAATCCCTCATCTCATGACAACAGAATTTTACTTGATATAATTTCAAAATCACAAATAAATATATCAATAACATGTTTTGCTCTCCTACTGTTGTTAAAATAAAAACTATATATAAAAAATACATATAGGTACATATATAAAAATTTTAAAAGAAACTAAAGACACATTAAAAATCAATCATCATTTAAAGACAAACCTCCACACTAGAAAGATCTAAATAATTAGTTTTATGTCTTAAATGTATATAATTTTATGTATTTTTAAAAAATAGTGATGTACCTACCTTAATTTTAAATTATTTTATTAGTGTAATGTTGTTAAACGGAATTCGTCGTTTCTCTTGTAACCTCGCGATTAGTAAGTAAACTAAATGTGTAACAATATTTTTATTATAAAAAATTGTTCTTCACCATAGATGTCCTGAAGAAGAATTAAATCAATTCGAAACCTTGACTGTAATCAAAGAGTTTTCTTTTAATTACCTTGGCCATAACGTTGACTGCACCTCCACAATTGACTTTACCTTGTATTGAACCAGTCACTAGTACCATTATTTGTATTATATATATATATATATATATATATATATATATATATATATATATATATACAGGGTGTCCCAGAATTAACTACGGAAACTTCGTATACGTATTCCTTGATGACAAATAAGTAGGGTCTTTCCTATAAAAAAAATTTTTTTAGAGACTCCTGTCAGAGTTATAACCCTTTAAAGAGGGGTGGTAAAATACTGTTTTAATTTAATATCTTCTGATTGGTCCAAGATAAAAAATTAAAAATTTGGGTGAATATCATTTTTATAAAGACGCATTTCTCCTGCCACTTTTCACCTGCCCTACCCCATTCTAAGGGTGCAAATCAAGGAACCCCTCTTAATTTTTTTTTGTAACTTTCTTAGCAATTAATATTTGCAATAACAAAAAATTATTTTAGGAAGTTTTGATTATTTAGAAACTTTTTTGTTCCTTGTCGTTTTTTACGAAATCGTTTCGGTTTGGAGTAAAAAAATAAAACGTAGGACCATGTCAATTGAGTATTGTGTATCGCGATCAAGTAGCGCACATTTTACCATTTAAAGAGTTAAAGGGTTATAACTCTGACAGGAGTCTCTAAAAAAATTTTTTTTATAGGAAAGACCCTACTTATTTGTCATCAAGGAATACGTATACGAAGTTTCCGTACTTAATTCTGGGACACCCTATATATATATATATATATATATATATATATATATATATATATTATGTTCTTTTGTAGATTCCCCAACCTAAAATATAACATAATAAAATTAATTTTATCCTTTTTGCGTACATGCCCGTTAATTTGTCCCTTTTGTTTGTCATAAGTACGCATACTTGGCAACCTTTTTTGTTTCACATTCTGGGCTTGGAACGGACTCAAACACAATGAGTCCGTTTCGCCAACGTGGCGACGCTGGTCGTAGCCCCTAAATGTGGGCACAGCTGGCCGAAGGCACAAATGGCGATAGGACTCCTGTGTGAGCGTTCGTTGTTTGTGTTTTTTGACACATGTTTCCCTACCATCCTTTGCTCCCAAGTACCCAACACTTTTGCTAGCCAAGAGCAATACCTTACTTGGTTATGCCGCACTGATGACGGCTAACGAGCCAGAAACATGCATGTCTGCGGTTACCATTCCTACTCGTGGCCTTATGATCCTTTTTGCGTACATGCCCGTTAATTTGCCCCTTTTATATATATAAACACACCTCCAAAATTCTTGGCCCCCCTGGTATATTCTTAAAACGTTAACTATAGAACGAAACAAAAAATGCTAATAAAATCTGTATTGCCTTATCAAGAAGTTTACAAAAAATGATAGCAAAAAATTGTTTTAGTCAGTAAATAAACAGTTATCTTTACAAGAAAGGAGTTTAAAATTTTAGTCGAAAGAGAACGCTTCAGTGAGTTTTGTATAAAATGCCAGGAAATCAAATTAGTGAGTTTAACAGAGCAAGAATAGTGGCTTTACTCCAAGAAGGTTTGTCAGCCCACCGAATTTCGGACCGTCTTAATATCCCCCGGACGTCAGTGAGACGCATAATAACTTTATTTCAAGAAACTGGTGGCGTTGGCAGAAGACGAGGAACTGGTCGTCCTAGAGTAACTACACATAGAGAAGACCGATATGTGCCTGGATATGTTCGGAGGAATAGGAGAATAACGGTACTAGCTCTTCGAAGTCACTTTTTACGTACGTACCGTAGACCAATTTCGACAAGCACAATACGAAGGCGATTACATTCTGACAATTTAAGCGCCAGAAGACCTTTGAGAGTGCCCAGGCTTTTACCCCGACATAAAGCTGCACGATTGCAATGGGGCCAGGATCATAGAAATTGGCTTTTGCCACTATGGAAAAATGTCCTTTTCTCCGATGAGACAAGATTTGGCCTGGAAAGTGATAGCCGCCGGGAAAGGGTATGGAGGGGTCCAGGTAGACTGGAAAGACTTATTTTTGCCAGAGAAATTATTCCCTACCAAGGGGGGACAGTCATGTTTTGGGGGGGTATAATGTACGGACGCCGTACTCCACTTGTTCATATTGAGCGGACCATGACAGGTACCATATACGCCGAAAACATTATTGAACCGATTATTCAACCCTGGCGCACCGAATTTGGTGAAAATTTTATTTTCCAAGATGACAATGCCAGGCCTCACCGTACCCATAGAGTACGAAACATGCTTCGAGAAGGAAATATCGAACGAATGGATTGGCCTGCGAACTCTCCAGACATGAATCCGATCGAACATGTTTGGGATCACATTGCTAGGGCAATACAAGATAGAGAAAACCCTCCTGTAACCCGTCAGGAATTAATTATAGCCGCTGAAGAGGAATGGGCCAACATGGATCAAGATTATATAGATAACCTTATTCGAGGCATGCCAAGACGTATCGGTCACCTCATGGAGCGAAGGGGTGATCATACCGAATATTAAAAACATGTTATGTTAAATACTTTAGTTTTTTTATTTAAAAAATGAAATAAAGTTTTCTATGTTTATGCATATTCTGTGGTTTTATTTTTTTTAACAAAACTTATTCAACAAAATGAGAAAATTTAAGGCTACAAAATGTTAATAGTAAAGCAACGAAATAAATCTACTACATTTTGAAACTTTAGTTATATTAGATTTTTAAATATCCAGGGGGGCCAAGAATTTTGAAGGTGTGTATATATATATATATATATATATATATATTGTGATATTATCCTATTATATGTTATAAATTAAAGAACAGATCAAATTAAGTTATTAATAAATTCATTAAAAAAAAGGAATATTCTTGATCCTGGGCAGAATACAAAGTTTAGGTTGTGTATAAATAGTATTAATTTTCTTCAAGTTCCTTAGTTTTAGTGTTTTAGTGCCAAATCCCATAAATCCCCACAATGGTGGGATGATGATTGTTTGTCTATATCTAATTCTAGGAGAGCCGCTTGTAAAACTTATAGAAATAATATGACAATTTCTAATTTTATAGAATATCAAAGGATTAATGCTGTTTGTAAACGAACATTTAAAACAAAATCAAGAAAAAACTGGGCTGAATTTTGCTCAAGTTTAAGTAGACAGACAAATCCTACGAATATTTGGAATAGAATTAATAAAATAAAAAAAAGTAAAACCACCTATGTACATGATGAAAGTTTGGTGGAAAATTTATATAATAAAATAGCTCCCAATTATGTCCCATCTGAGATCAATCAGCCTGCAACGAATAATGAAAAACATTTTCTATTATCTGCAATCCACATCGATGAAATGACAGCTAATATAAACTCTTTTAAAAAATCTACCCCAGGAATTGATGGAATCAATTATACTTTGCTAGCCAACTTACCCTATGTCGCTTTAAAGTTTTTGTGCAAGATTTTTAACAACATTTTAATCAACGGAGATTCTTGTGATTCCTTAAAGCAATGTCTAGTCATCCCTATTCCTAAATCAAATGATAGAAATGTTTTAAGACCAATTTCTCTAATGTCCTGCATTTTAAAAACGTTTGAAAGGATCATGAAGAATCGCTTAGAATGGTGGTTGGAAAACTCAAACCTTTTCCCAGAGTTGCAATTCGGATTTCGTAGAGGTAAAGGTACCATAGACTGTGTCTCACACCTAACCACTGACATCCAGATAAGTTATTCGAAAAATAAGTATACTGCTGCCTTATTTATGGATATTTCTGGTGCCTACGATAATGTTATCTTAAACCTGCTTTACAATAAACTTACTAAATTAGGCGTACCGGAAAAATGTGCATATGTACTAGTTAATTTATTTACGAATAGGCAAGTTTTTATTCGATGTAATAACAAAATAATGGGTCCTAGAATAGTTAACAAAGGATTGCCTCAAGGTTCTGTGCTTAGCCCACTACTGTTCAACATTTATACCTTAAACTTACATACCATGGGGATTGATTCAACTCTTTTACAATTTGCTGATGACTTCTGCGAATACGTAGAAGAAGAAACAATGGAAAAGTGTATAAACTCGCTACAGGTTAACATGGATATCTGTAAAAAATATTTTGATGACCATGGTCTTGAACTATCACCCCAAAAGTCAGGCGTGGTATTTTTTACTAGACATCGGCTACCTGAAATACACAGTGTACAGCTTTCACAGCTTGAAATTCCAGTATATAATAGTTTTACTTATTTAGGTATTACATTAGACACAAAACTAACTTGGAATGAACAAATAAATAACTGCGTAACTAAATGTGAAAAGAGCCTTAACATCCTAAAGGTGATCAATCGTTACGGATGGGGTGCCGATCCAAAAATAAATCTATTGTTTTATAGAGCATATACAAGATCTATCTTAGACTATGGTTGTTTTCTGTATGGCTCAGCCACTAAATCCCGCTTAAACAAACTTGATAAGATTCAGTACAGAGGATTAAGATTAGTCTTAGGAGCTTTAATGTCTACACCCACTCCAGCTCTCTTGGCTGAATGTAATGAACCACCTCTCCACTTAAGGCGACTATTTTTAGCGGAAAAATTTGTCACTAAATGTCAAGCTAATAATCAAAATTCCTTATTAGAAAAAATATCTCAACTTTCAATTCTAAACTTGACATCAAAGTGGTGGCAGAATAAAAATTCTCCTACTCTAGCAATTGCCTTTCCCAACCTATCTCACTATCGTTTTAAAGGAGAAGGAATCCCATTCTTCAAAGCTAGCTTCAACATTTTTTATTTGAAACCTAAAATTACAGTTCCATCTTACGATCCAGTAGTACCTAGTAATTTTATTTTGCAAGAACAACTTAGTATACGTAATACATGCAGAATATATACAGATGGATCTAAATCAAGTGCAGGGGTTGGCAGTGCGGTTTACATACAAAACTTGCAAGAATCTTTACAGTTCAAATTAAATTCCAATTCTTCTATTTTTACAGCGGAACTGGTAGCCATAAATAAAGCGTTAGAATGGATCATAAACAGTAAATTGCAATTTCAAGAGTACACAGTCTTGTCTGACTCCCAATCAGCTTTGTTGGCCTTAAAAAATGTTACTAGACACATATATAGTAATAAAATTATTGTCAGTATTCTTGAAAAAATATCGCATTTGAACAGTTTAAAAAAATCTGTGGAGTTTATTTGGGTTAAAGGACACTCCCAAATTCCAGGTAACGACAAGGTAGATAAGCTTGCCAAAGAGGCTATATTTTCTAATAGTTTACATAATGAAATATGTAAGTGGGATGTAGTATCTCTTAGGAAAGAAAATCTTAAGGAAAACTGGGAAATTGAATGGACAGTCTTTGCAAACAGTAGCAGTAACTCCTACTGCAAGATATACCGTTCCCTTCCGTTTACTCCTCTTGCCGATCGAAGTCTTCCTTCTAGGCAAATATATACTATGTATACCAGATGTCTCTTTGGACATGCTACCGTCAGATCACACCTATATAAAATGAAACTGTCTATTACAAACTTATGTGACTGTGACGGCAGTTACGACGATCTTAACCACTGGATGTTTAATTGTCGATATAATGAAGAGGCCACCAAATATTTATTCAGGTCAATATCTGATAAAAAGTTAGATCTTCCGCAAAGCATAGTCTCCCTACTTTATATAAGCTCTCGCAGACCTACCGTAAGATGCATTTTATGGGAATTTCTTAAACGCGCCAAACGTAAAATTTAAAAAAAAATACCTATTTATATCGTTTCAGTGTGAATGGCAGTGTCAGTGTATATGATATAGTTTTGTTGTCCCTATTGTTTGTTCCTCTGTATTACATACCTCCTACCCGTTGCCTGTCTTGTTTGTTTAATAATAAAGTCGCTATGAAGGGCACCTTTAGCGTGAAGAGAGTGTCCCTGTTTATACCTTTGCTAGTTTCTTTTATATAAGTTCCGATTGATGTAGATAGGGACGTGAATGAATGAGTGTGGCTAAATGGGTCGCGATACCCAAAGCCAAAAAAAAAAAAAAAAAAAAAAAAAAAAAAAAAAAAAAAAAAAAAAAAATTTGTATAAGAATCCTAGGTATAAGATAAATTGTAAATAGAAATTAATCAAGTGCACGGATGTCATAAATTAAGTTATTATCAAGTAGGCATCAGATAGATACTAATAAGAATTGTTAGGATAGTTGTTTTTTGTTATTTTTGTTTTGGAAGTTGTTGATTTTAAACGACGCTCTCTTGTTTTTTGTTCAGAAAGAGGAAAGACGTGTTAAATTTGCTCTTGTAATTTTTTACGATTTTTATTAAAAAATTTCAATATAAATCAGTCTTGAGTAATTGAATATTATTATAAACGTCTGTAAGAAGAAAACTAAAGTATATTGGTAAGCAGAAAGTTAATTTTTATATAAATAAAAGAAATCAGAAGATGAGAACGTGATAGCAAATGGTGCTATGAATGTTATCTTGAATTTCCAAGTACGTGTTAAATAGAAAGAAGGAATAAGTACATACCAGCGTTGCAGAGTTCATTAAGCAGTTAGAAGACCTTTTTCTTGAACGAGTTTATGGTTTCTTTTGATAATCCTGTAGCAGACTAGCTGAGAGAATTCATAGATCCTGGAGTCACGGTATTAATATTGCACTATTCACCTTAATAAAGAACTTTCTTGTGTTTTCTATATATAATTGGATGAACAATTAATTTCCTCATTTTCACTTTTACTCTATTCACATATTTTATTAGTTTTAAGAATTTTTTTGATATGTATAATACCACCATTTATTAATCTTTTCATATCATTTTACTCACATAATTAGTAATCATAGAATCTCTCATTGACGAGAAGATAGGTTACAGATCTTCTTCTTTTTTAATTTAAACATCCATAGGTATTATTTGGTACATAATAGTTATTATGCATCTAATTTCAAGACAATATCAAATTAATAAAATAAAACATTGAATTCTGCCCTGAGATAGAGTCGTTGATAAAAGAATTTATAAACAATAATTCAATTCACATCAAATTTTAAAGTTAAATATAATTATTTTAAATTTACATCATTTTAAATATAACATATAATCAGATAAACAACACAAAATTATAAACAATTAATAATATACATTTACATTTTCATTATATGTTATAAAATGGGCGCCCAACGTGGGGCTCTAAATAATACAAACTAGAGCCTATTTAAATAATTAATATTTAAAATATTTTTTTTGAAAACTTGATTTGAAATTTTTTTTTTTTTGTGATTCCGTATTAGTTATAAGCTAAATACAAAGGTAATAGCTTATAAAATATTTATTGGTATAAAGGTATTTCTTTAGAAATTTGCACATTACTTGTATTTATCTGGGTATTTTAAATTGTAAGAATGGATAGAAAAATGAGATTGAGAGATGGTAAAGTAGTAGGAAAGGATAGCGAGAGTAGTGATGGAGGAGAGATTGAGGTTGAGAGTGTAGCGGTACAAGTACATGAGGAGAGAGTGTTAGGAGCAGGAGACTATCGAGTGGAAGAGCTGATTCAAAATGGACAGACACAGGAAGAAGCAGAGACAGAAGAAGGAGAAAATTTGATGGAGATAGGGGGAGAGCAGGATCGAACTATGGTTGAAATAGAGACAGAGGCAACTGCTGGTGGAAATGAACAAGAAGAACAGGTAGTACAAGAAAAACCAAAAGAAGAGAGTCAACCTGAGATGAACAGCATACTTCAAAACCTTTTGATGAGCATTACGAGTATGAGGGAAGATATTAAAAAAGATATGAAAGATAATGATAAGAAATATGAAGAAATTAATAAAAGTATTATGAATATGGATAAGAAATTGGATCAGCAAAAAGAAGATATGACTAAGATATTTAGAAATGAAATTAACAATATTAAAGAAGACAATTTGAAGATAAGAGAAGAAGTTAAAGTTATTAAAAAGGAATGTGACAAGAAGATCGAACAGCAAAGTATTAAAATAAGGACTGAAATACAGGACACAGGAGTAAAAATTAAGGGGGAAATTAAAATTGTAGAATAGAAAATAGTAGAAGTGAGTAAACAAACAGAACAAATAAAAAAAGAAATAGGACAGATAAAGTTGCAAGAGCAAATTAATGAAGAAGTTGTAGACAATTTAAAAATTAACTTAGGTAAGGAATTTGAAAGGATAGAAGGAGAAATACAGAATCAAAAAGAAACTTGTAGTAAAAATTTAGAATTAACAGGGTTAAATTTGAATAAAGAAATGGAGGATATACATAAGAAGTTACAAGAAGTTATGGAGAAGGATGTTAGAGGAAATGCATGGGGAGTTATGCCTAATATTATATCAAATTACAACAATAATGGAATCAAATTTGACGGAAACATTAACAATATTCATCCTAAGGTGTTTATCAACATAATAAAAAGCAAAATAAAATATACAACAGATTTTATTGAACAAAAATTATTAATACGTAATGTGCTAACGGGACATCCTTTATTATGGTTCTGTAATGAAGAAAATCAAATACTGTCAATCCTTGATTTTGAGGAACAATTTTGTAAATATTTTTGGGGGGAGATTCAACAAGCGATATTCTGGGAAAAATTTTACATTTGGAAATATAAAGAAAAGGGGAAGAAAACTAAATTTATAATAGCTTTTAGGTATATAGGAAAATACCAAGAAAGGGGGAAGAAATTTAAAAATATAGTAGGTATTGGGTATATTTGGAATTATCAGAAAAGAGGCAAGATATTTAGGTGTATAGGAAAATTTAATGTATAGGTATTAATATTTCATAAAAAAAAAACAAGTTTATAAATATAATAAATAAAGTATATTTGAATAAATGTTAGAAAGAAAGAATAAATGTGATATTAAAAAAAAATAGAAATAAAGAAATTTATAAAGAAAATGCAAGGGTAGATGATATTAATAGCAAAGTTTTGTAAATAATAGTATTAAGATGTAAATATTAAATTAAGATTGAATGGTTTTATTGAAAAAAGGTTTATACAATCTGTGCAAATAATTTTAATTGAGGCTAAAGTTTTTGTTAAATGAGTGTTTATTTATAAAAAAAAAAAAATAGATTAAAATTATAATTTTTAATCCAACATCAATGAAATGTTTGATGTAAAAATTTTAATTGGGGGATTTGTGATATTATCCTATTATATGTTATAAATTAAAGAACAGATCAAATTAAGTTATTAATAAATTCATTAAAAAAAAGGAATATTCTTGATCCTGGGCAGAATACAAAGTTTAGGTTGTGTATAAATAGTATTAATTTTCTTCAAGTTCCTTAGTTTTAGTGTTGTTTTAATTTTTTCTTCGTTCCTAAAAAAGGAAACATAAATTTAAAAATAAAATATAAGGAGTACCATGATATATTCATAATTATAAATAAAAGGAATCATGTAATTTTCTTTCTATAAAACAAGAAATTTGTCTGAGAAAGTATGCTAGAAATAATATTTTTTTTTATGCAAAGAATAAGTTCAAATATAAATTAAATGTAGAATTATATGCTGTATTAACTAATGCATATGAGTATTTAAAAGCTATGATTATGTTTTAAATTTTAAATGAAAAAATTTATTAAAAGAATGAAATGAAAAGTTTTAATATTAATAGTAATAAATAAAAAACATAAATTTGTATGAGAATCCTAGGTATAAGATAAATTGTAAATAGAAATTAATCAAGTGCACGGATGTCATAAATTAAGTTATTATCAAGTAGGCATCAGATAGATACTAATAAGAATTGTTAGGATAGTTGTTTTTTGTTATTTTTGTTTTGGAAGTTGTTGATTTTAAACGACGCTCTCTTGTTTTTTGTTCAGAAAGAGGAAAGACGTGTTAAATTTGCTCTTGTAATTTTTTACGATTTTTATTAAAAAATTTCAGTAAGTTTCAGGAGTAATTGAATATTATTATAAACGTCTGTAAGAAGAAAACTAAAGTATATTGGTAAGCAGAAAGTTAATTTTTATATAAATAAAAGAAATCAGAAGATGAGAACGTGAAAGCAAATGGTGCTATGAATGTTATCTTGAATTTCCAAGTACGTGTTAAATAGAAAGAAGGAATAAGTACATACCAGCGTTGCAGAGTTCATTAAGCAGTTAGAAGACCTTTTTTTTGAACGAGTTTATGGTTTCTTTTGATAATCCTGTAGCAGACTAGCTGAGAGAATTCATAGATCCTGGAGTCACGGTATTAATATTGCACTATTCACCTTAATAAAGAACTTTCTTGTGTTTTCTATATATAATTGGATGAACAATTAATTTCCTCATTTTCACTTTTACTCTATTCACATATTTTATTAGTTTTAAGAATTTTTTTGATATGTATAATACCACCATTTATTAATCTTTTCATATCATTTTACTCACATAATTAGTAATCATAGAATCTCTCATTGACGAGAAGATAGGTTACAGATCTTCTTCTTTTTTAATTTAAACATCCATAGGTATCATTTGGTACATAATAGTTATTATGCATCTAATTTCAAGACAATATCAAATTAATAAAATAAAACATTGAATTCTGCCCTGAGATAGAGTCGTTGATAAAAGAATTTATAAACAATAATTCAATTCACATCAAATTTTAAAGTTAAATATAATTATTTTAAATTTACATCATTTTAAATATAACATATAATCAGATAAACAACACAAAATTATAAACAATTAATAATATACATTTACATTTTCATATATGTTATAATATATATATATATATCATTTTTTTAATCATTTATATATATATATATATATATATATATATATATATATATATATATATATATATATATATATATATATATATATATATATATATATAAAGTAAAGCGGAAAGTAGTCCCGGCTGACTAGTTAAAGAAGAATTTCAACAAAATTGAAAACAATCACAGGGAGTTCAGCCTATGGGGGGTTGTTTAAAGTAAACTCTGTTTTTACAAAACCAAGCTTTCGAATTTTAATTAATTCTTTTTCAAGGCTACAAAATGAAAAAGTGAGGTTAACATGTTTACATTGTATAAAATATTACTTACAGTAAAGTTAAGTGTTGTTAAAATAATGAAAATCAAAGAACATGACTTTAAATATACACTAAATTATTGTGTATAAACAGTAGTTGTTAAATATTATTAATTAGACCAAAAAGACATTTGACATTGTCACTATTTACAATTGTTGACTACATAGGTGTGTTGTTACTAATCCAAATCCTAATATAGATTCAAATTTCTCAGATGGATTTAAAAACTTTTAAATTTAGTAGTATTAAATTAACAATTTAATTTAATTTAATTATGTATTGTTGTTCAAAAATTTAAGATCTTTATTTTTCAGATATTGAGGATGTCAGTACATTACAAGACAAACGGAGATGGAAAGGCTATGAGTAGTTGCCAGTTACTCATTTGTATTGCAATAGTGAATTACAAAAACAAGTATCTAACCTCTGCAGGTATCAACCTATCACATTAACTCCGCAGGGGATAGTTACTTGCTGCCTATTAGACAGGTGTAATTAAGACTTGTAATGTAATTGCAAGTTTCATTGTGTGTTTCTAATGAAATTCAAGATCTTACTTTTTTGGTATTAAGGATGTCAATGAATATTACAAGAAAAGGCGATATGAGGAAGGCTGTGGGTAGTTGCCAATTACCCACTTGTATACTCTAGTGAAATACAAAAACAAATATCTACACTCCGCAAATATTGACCTATCACATCGACTTTGCAGGGTATAACTACTTGCTGCCTACTAGACAGTTGTATTAGCCCTTGTAATGTAATTACTTAATTAAATTGTTAATTTATAATGAATTCATAGTAGTGTTTAGGTTATTGGTGTCATTGAAAGTGAGAAGATAACAATAAATGATATTTAGATCCTGGGTTTCACTTCTTTTATTGATAGTGTTTTCTGTCTGGTTAATATGAACCATCTCTAAAAACTTCCTCTTAGCTGTATTGCTTTCGATATGTAAAATTTTTGTTAAGTTGTAATTAAAATGGTGAAATTCGTCAATAACGTGTTCTGCTAGTGCACATTTTCTTTTTTTCAACCTAGCATCACTGCGATGTTGAGTTATCCGTTGTTTTAAATTTTGCATGGTTTGACCAATATATATCTTGTTGCAATTGTGACAGGGAATACTGTAAACGACGTTATTTAAATTCATTAACTCTTCCTTTTGTTTTAGTTTTGAGAAAAGGGAAAACATGGGTTTAGCTGTTTTTGTGCAATCTTGATGTTGGGATGATTTTTAAAGGTTTTTATTATTTTAGTAGTAAGATTTCCTAGAAAAGGTACTGATCCATACGTGATTCTGTTCTCGTTATTTGGAAGTATATTATTAATTTGCGTTGTTGGTTGTCTGGACGGTGTGTTGAAAAGCAGTTTTTTTAGTAAGTATGATGGATAACTGTTATCAAGTAAGATGTGATATAATTTTTTTATGTTTTTCTGTATTAGAGACGAATGGCAGATGTTTTGGATGCGGGATTTCAACCCAAGGACAAGGTTTGTTTTCATTTTAAAGGGGTGGTAGGAGTTGAAATTCATATAACGCCCAGAATAGGTAGGTTTCACATACCAATCTAAGATGATGGTGTTGTCAACGCCTCTGATGACTTTGGAATCAAGAAAAGGCACTGATCGTCCTACCTCTTTTTCAACTGTGAAACTCAGATGCTGGTTGTAGTTGTTAAACACATCCAGGATTGTATCTATACCTTGTTCTGGGACCGCACAGATAATATCGTCTACATACTTTTTTAGAAATGGAAGTGGAAAGGGTAAAGTGGGAATACAGAAATCTAACAGATCATCCATTATATACTGCGCGAAAATAGGCGACACTGTACTGCCCATAGGTGATCCAAAAATTTGTTGATAAATTTGATCATTAAATGCACAGAAGCAAGAATCGTTGATGAACTGCACCATTTCTAGGAATGCAGATAATGGGGTTTGACATTCAAGTTGTAAGCTATCCCAGTGTTTTGTTATGCTGTCTTTAACAAGTTGGATGGGAATATTACTAAACAAAGATACAACATCAAGACTAATGAGTACATAACCCGGAGGAAGTTGGAAATTTTGTATGAAATTAGCAAAATGAAAGGAATCTTTTAAGAAGTATTCATTATTAGAATTGTATGCTCGGGTCATGACATTAGTAACCCATTGCGCAACTTTTCCATTAGGTGAGTTAATTGAAGATATTATTGGTCTTAGAGATAAAGTGCTTTTGTGTATTTTAGGTAAACCGTAAAATTTCGGAGTTATTGACGACATTCCTTTGAGAACTATTTTATCCTGTTGATTAAAGTATGGATTGAATTTTTTAATTAGAGCTTGTGATTTTTGTTGTAGGGTAGACAATGGATTTCTGTCAAGCTTTTTATAATAGACTTGGTCATCAAGTAGAGTATTAGAAAGCTCAATGTATTGGTTTTTATTCATTATGACAGTAGTATTACCTTTGTCTGCCCTGGTGACTATCAAATCACTGTGTTGTTTGAGAAAAAGCTTAGTTTTTTTTTAAAAAGGTTGTATAAAAAATTGTTAGAATTGTTAAAAATATAAATGTGATTTGTAATACAGTTTGTAATCTTAGCTCGAATTAAATCTTGTTCTTTTTTATTGATAGAAAAGAGTAAGTTCTCAACATCAGCCAAGAGTTTAGGAATAGAGATGTCTTTAATGTCTGGAGGTATTGCAAATTTATGACCTAAAGATAGAAAAACCCGGATATCATAAGGAATGTCAACATTTGTCAGGTTTCGTAACCAATTATCTTTGACTTTTAACGATTTAAGGCGATTGTTCTTAAGATTGATAAGTTTCTTAATGTTGTTCTTTTTGATTTTGGAAAAGATTTTATTAAAAGAGAGTTGGTTGTTTTGTTTAAAGTTAGACCATACGTTAGTTGGAAGAACCTCTCTTAAAACATTTTCACTATTGGTTATGGATCTGGAAAGACGGTTAACAGTCTCATGTGTGACTTTAATTTCAAAATTAAGAAGCTTATTTTTTAACTTGTTGTTAAAATTGTGGATCTTCTCGATGTTCCTGTCTGCTTCGATCAAATTGTCAATGTTTTTTGTGTTGTTGTTGATATGTGATGGAATGGTCCCTTCTCTTCTACAGTTTAGTAGGAATAGTTTCCTGTTCTTCATTTTCATCAATTTGGTGGACATTGTAACCCATTTCTTCATTTGGTGCATGACATCTTGCCCGTATAGTCTGGCTATGTCTTGATAGTACCCCATTGCTATACAAAGTAAAGCGGAAAGTAGTCACGGCTGACTAGTTAAAGAAGAATTTCAACAAAATTGAAAACAATCACAGGGAGTTTAGCCTATGGGGGGTTGTTTAAAGTAAACTCTGTTTTTACAAAACCAAGCTTTCGAATTTTAATTAATTCTTTTTCAAGGCTACAAAATGAAAAAGTGAGGTTAACATGTTTACATTGTATAAAATATTACTTACAGTAAAGTTGAGTGTTGTTAAAATAATGAAAATCAAAGAACATGACTTTAAATATACACTAAATTATTGTGTATAAACAGTAGTTGTTAAATATTATTAATTAGACCAAAAAGACATTTGACATTGTCACTATTTACAATTGTTAACTACATAGGTGTGTTGTTACTAATCCAAATACTAATATAAATTCAAATTTCTCAGATGGATTTAAAAACTTTTAAATTTGGTAGTATTAAATTAACAATTTAATTTAATTTAATTATGTATTGTTGTTTGAAAATTTAAGATCTTTATTTTTCAGATATTGAGGATGTCAGTACATTACAAGACAAACGGAGATGGAAAGGCTATGAGTAGTTGCCAGTTACTCATTTGTATTGCAATAGTGAATTACAAAAACAAGTATCTAACCTCTGCAGGTATCAACCTATCACATTAACTCCGCAGGGGATAGTTACTTGCTGCCTATTAGACAGGTGTAATTAAGACTTGTAATGTAATTGCAAGTTTCATTGTGTGTTTCTAATGAAATACAAGATCTTACTTTTTGGGTATTAAGGATGTCAATGAATATTACAAGAAAAGGCGATATGAGGAAGGCTGTGGGTAGTTGCCAATTACCCACTTGTATACTCTAGTGAAATACAAAAACAAATATCTACACTCCGCAAATATTGACCTATCACATCGACTTTGCAGGGTATAACTACTTGCTGCCTACTAGACAGTTGTATTAGCCCTTGTAATGTAATTACTTAATTAAATTGTTAATTTATAATGAATTCATAGTAGTGTTTAGGTTATTGGTGTCATTGAAAGTGAGAAGATAACAATAAATGATATTTAGATCCTGGGTTTCACTTCTTTTATTGATAGTGTTTTCTGTCTGGTTAATATGAACCATCTCTAAAAACTTCCTCTTAGCTGTATTGCTTTCGATATGTAAAATTTTTGTTAAGTTGTAATTAAAATGGTGAAATTCGTCAATAACGTGTTCTGCTAGTGCACATTTTCTTTTTTTCAACCTAGCATCACTGCGATGTTGAGTTATCCGTTGTTTTAAATTTTGCATGGTTTGACCAATATATATCTTGTTGCAATTGTGACAGGGAATACTGTAAACGACGTTATTTAAATTCATTAACTCTTCCTTTTGTTTTAGTTTTGAGAAAAGGGAAAACATGGGTTTAGCTGTTTTTGTGCAATCTTGATGTTGGGATGATTTTTAAAGGTTTTTATTATTTTAGTAGTAAGATTTCCTAGAAAAGGTACTGATCCATACGTGATTCTGTTCTCGTTATTTGGAAGTATATTATTAATTTGCGTTGTTGGTTGTCTGGACGGTGTGTTGAAAAGCAGTTTTTTTAGTAAGTATGATGGATAACTGTTATCAAGTAAGATGTGATATAATTTTTTTATGTTTTTCTGTATTAGAGACGAATGGCAGATGTTTTGGATGCGGGATTTCAACCCAAGGACAAGGTTTGTTTTCATTTTAAAGGGGTGGTAGGAGTTGAAATTCATATAACGCCCAGAATAGGTAGGTTTCACATACCAATCTAAGATGATGGTGTTGTCAACGCCTCTGATGACTTTGGAATCAAGAAAAGGCACTGATCGTCCTACCTCTTTTTCAACTGTGAAACTCAGATGCTGGTTGTAGTTGTTAAACACATCCAGGATTGTATCTATACCTTGTTCTGGGACCGCACAGATAATATCGTCTACATACTTTTTTAGAAATGGAAGTGGAAAGGGTAAAGTGGGAATACAGAAATCTAACAGATCATCCATTATATACTGCGCGAAAATAGGCGACACTGTACTGCCCATAGGTGATCCAAAAATTTGTTGATAAATTTGATCATTAAATGCACAGAAGCAAGAATCGTTGATGAACTGCACCATTTCTAGGAATGCAGATAATGGGGTTTGACATTCAAGTTGTAAGCTATCCCAGTGTTTTGTTATGCTGTCTTTAACAAGTTGGATGGGAATATTACTAAACAAAGATACAACATCAAGACTAATGAGTACATAACCCGGAGGAAGTTGGAAATTTTGTATGAAATTAGCAAAATGAAAGGAATCTTTTAAGAAGTATTCATTATTAGAATTGTATGCTCGGGTCATGACATTAGTAACCCATTGCGCAACTTTTCCATTAGGTGAGTTAATTGAAGATATTATTGGTCTTAGAGATAAAGTGCTTTTGTGTATTTTAGGTAAACCGTAAAATTTCGGAGTTATTGACGACATTCCTTTGAGAACTATTTTATCCTGTTGATTAAAGTATGGATTGAATTTTTTAATTAGAGCTTGTGATTTTTGTTGTAGGGTAGACAATGGATTTCTGTCAAGCTTTTTATAATAGACTTGGTCATCAAGTAGAGTATTAGAAAGCTCAATGTATTGGTTTTTATTCATTATGACAGTAGTATTACCTTTGTCTGCCCTGGTGACTATCAAATCACTGTGTTGTTTGAGAAAAAGCTTAGTTTTTTTTTAAAAAGGTTGTATAAAAAATTGTTAGAATTGTTAAAAATATAAATGTGATTTGTAATACAGTTTGTAATCTTAGCTCGAATTAAATCTTGTTCTTTTTTATTGATAGAAAAGAGTAAGTTCTCAACATCAGCCAAGAGTTTAGGAATAGAGATGTCTTTAATGTCTGGAGGTATTGCAAATTTATGACCTAAAGATAGAAAAACCCGGATATCATAAGGAATGTCAACATTTGTCAGGTTTCGTAACCAATTATCTTTGACTTTTAACGATTTAAGGCGATTGTTCTTAAGATTGATAAGTTTCTTAATGTTGTTCTTTTTGATTTTGGAAAAGATTTTATTAAAAGAGAGTTGGTTGTTTTGTTTAAAGTTAGACCATACGTTAGTTGGAAGAACCTCTCTTAAAACATTTTCACTATTGGTTATGGATCTGGAAAGACGGTTAACAGTCTCATGTGTGACTTTAATTTCAAAATTAAGAAGCTTATTTTTTAACTTGTTGTTAAAATTGTGGATCTTCTCGATGTTCCTGTCTGCTTCGATCAAATTGTCAATGTTTTTTGTGTTGTTGTTGATATGTGATGGAATGGTCCCTTCTCTTCTACAGTTTAGTAGGAATAGTTTCCTGTTCTTCATTTTCATCAATTTGGTGGACATTGTAACCCATTTCTTCATTTGGTGCATGACATCTTGCCCGTATAGTCTGGCTATGTCTTGATAGTACCCCATTGCTATACAAAGTAAAGCGGAAAGTAGTCACGGCTGACTAGTTAAAGAAGAATTTCAACAAAATTGAAAACAATCACAGGGAGTTTAGCCTATGGGGGGTTGTTTAAAGTAAACTCTGTTTTTACAAAACCAAGCTTTCGAATTTTAATTAATTCTTTTTCAAGGCTACAAAATGAAAAAGTGAGGTTAACATGTTTACATTGTATAAAATATTACTTACAGTAAAGTTGAGTGTTGTTAAAATAATGAAAATCAAAGAACATGACTTTAAATATACACTAAATTATTGTGTATAAACAGTAGTTGTTAAATATTATTAATTAGACCAAAAAGACATTTGACATTGTCACTATTTACAATTGTTAACTACATAGGTGTGTTGTTACTAATCCAAATACTAATATAAATTCAAATTTCTCAGATGGATTTAAAAACTTTTAAATTTGGTAGTATTAAATTAACAATTTAATTTAATTTAATTATGTATTGTTGTTTGAAAATTTAAGATCTTTATTTTTCAGATATTGAGGATGTCAGTACATTACAAGACAAACGGAGATGGAAAGGCTATGAGTAGTTGCCAGTTACTCATTTGTATTGCAATAGTGAATTACAAAAACAAGTATCTAACCTCTGCAGGTATCAACCTATCACATTAACTCCGCAGGGGATAGTTACTTGCTGCCTATTAGACAGGTGTAATTAAGACTTGTAATGTAATTGCAAGTTTCATTGTGTGTTTCTAATGAAATACAAGATCTTACTTTTTGGGTATTAAGGATGTCAATGAATATTACAAGAAAAGGCGATATGAGGAAGGCTGTGGGTAGTTGCCAATTACCCACTTGTATACTCTAGTGAAATACAAAAACAAATATCTACACTCCGCAAATATTGACCTATCACATCGACTTTGCAGGGTATAACTACTTGCTGCCTACTAGACAGTTGTATTAGCCCTTGTAATGTAATTACTTAATTAAATTGTTAATTTATAATGAATTCATAGTAGTGTTTAGGTTATTGGTGTCATTGAAAGTGAGAAGATAACAATAAATGATATTTAGATCCTGGGTTTCACTTCTTTTATTGATAGTGTTTTCTGTCTGGTTAATATGAACCATCTCTAAAAACTTCCTCTTAGCTGTATTGCTTTCGATATGTAAAATTTTTGTTAAGTTGTAATTAAAATGGTGAAATTCGTCAATAACGTGTTCTGCTAGTGCACATTTTCTTTTTTTCAACCTAGCATCACTGCGATGTTGAGTTATCCGTTGTTTTAAATTTTGCATGGTTTGACCAATATATATCTTGTTGCAATTGTGACAGGGAATACTGTAAACGACGTTATTTAAATTCATTAACTCTTCCTTTTGTTTTAGTTTTGAGAAAAGGGAAAACATGGGTTTAGCTGTTTTTTGTGCAATCTTGATGTTGGGATGATTTTTAAAGGTTTTTATTATTTTAGTAGTAAGATTTCCCAGAAAAAGGACTGATCCATACGTGATTCTGTTCTCGTTATTTGGAAGTATATTATTAATTTGGGTTGTTGGTTGTCTGGACTGTGTGTTGAAAAGCAGTTTTTTAGTAAGTATGATGGATAACTGTTATCAAGTAAGATGTGATATAATTTTTTTATGTTTTTCTGTATAAGAGACGAATGGCAGATGTTTTGGATGCGGGATTTCAACCCAAGGACAAGGTTTGTTTTCATTTTAAAGGGGTGGTAGGAGTTGAAATTCATATAACGCCCAGAATAGGTATGTTTCACATACCAATCTAAGATGATGGTGTTGTCAACGCCTCTGATGACTTTGGAATCAAGAAAAGGCACTGATCGTCCTACCTCTTTTTTAACTGTGAAACTCAGATGCTGGTTGTATTTGTTAAACACATCCAGGATTGTATCTATACCTTGTTCTGGGACCGCACAGATAATATCGTCTACATACATTTTTAGAAATGGAAGTGGAAAGGGTAAAGTGGGAATACAGAAATCTAACAGATCATCCATTATATACTGCGCGAAAATAGGCGACACTGTACTGCCCATAGGTGATCCAAAAATTTGTTGATAAATTTGATCATTAAATGCAAAGAAGCAAGAATCGTTGATGAACTGCACCATTTCTAGGAATGCAGATAATGGGGTTTGACATTCAAGTTGTAAGCTATCCCAGTGTTTTGTTATGCTGTCTTTAACAAGTTGGATGGGAATATTACTAAACAAAGATACAACATCAAGACTAATGAGTACATAACCCGGAGGAAGTTGGAAATTTTGTATGAATTTAGCAAAATGAAAATAATCTTTTAAGAAGTATTCATTATTAGAATTGTATGCTCGGGTCATGACATTAGTAACCCATTGCGCAACTTTTCCATTAGGTGAGTTAATTGAAGATATTATTGGTCTTAGAGATAAAGTGCTTTTGTGTATTTTAGGTAAACCGTAAAATTTCGGAGTTATTGACGACATTCCTTTGAGAACTATTTTATCCTGTTGATTAAAGTATGGATTGAATTTTTTAATTAGAGCTTGTGATTTTTAAATCCATCTGAGAAATTTGAATTTATATTAGTATTTGGATTAGTAACAACACACCTATGTAGTCAACAATTGTAAATAGTGACAATGTCAAATGTCTTTTTGGTCTAATTAATAATAGATAGATAGATAGATAGATAGATTTATTGTATAGAAGAATTACAAATTCTTATTACAAGAGTTGGTTATAAAATACAGAGAACAAACATCTAAATAGATACTAACAATAGCACAAATATAAAAAACAAAAAAAAAAACAAAAAACAAATGTATAATAATACTCTAAAACATGTCATACAAGGCTACTCATTAATGATAAAAGAAAGCAACTTTAGGATGTTCAATATAAAGTAGGCAATTTGTTTAAGTTCCTGAGTAGAACCATAATTTAACAAAAAAACTAGGTCATCCATCGAATTCAATTTAATTGCATAGTTTCTCAAACTCGCGTAAATAGGACATTGAAAAAATATATGGCAAAGAGTTTCAGGTTCATGAAGATTACAAATGGTACAAAGCTCTCCTTGATCAACTATGTAAACAGATTGTTTATGAGTGAATCTCAGATGTTTCCTACTTGTGGTACGTATTTGCGCCAACAATCGTACAATAAAGATAGGCATTCTAGCTTTCAGAAATTTTTGAGGAACAGTCCGCAGCGATAAACTTTGATAGAGCAATGGGTATGAAGAATGAGTTAGTCTATTAAGATCGCTTGTTAAAAGATGCCCTTTAACTGCCTCCAGTATTCGAAAAGTTATTTTCGTAGAAGTAGTGGGCCTGAGTAAACTTGTCCAATGTACATCTTGTCCAAATAACGTTAGGACTTGTTTTAATTGAAGTAACCAGTTATATTTAGGATCAACATCAGTAAGAACCGTTAAGCGACCATAACAGACTTTAGGAAGTCTCGAATCATCGAGTGATTTTAAAGTGTCTAACCATGAAGGCGCTGATTTTAAAATTAAGTACAGAAGATTTATGGAAGATGTTTCCAGCCTTACTATGTAATCTGGGGTATTTAATGGCAAAACTAATAAGCGTTTAAAAATGCCAACTTGAACTCTTTCTACTAAGTTCCCATAACGAAGACCCCACACGCCAATACTATATGAGAGCGAAGAGAGTACGATGGAGTTATATAAGCAAATTCTAGACTCCCAAGAGCTCATCCTGGATTCAAACATCAAGTTCATCACAGCTCCAATAGCCTGATTCGCCTTAGTAACAGCTTTTTTTGACATTTCAAGAAAAAGACTGGAAGAAGTAAATTCAACTCCTAGGTAGGTGTATTTTTTCACAATTTCAAGTGGCACGCCATTGTAGAAAAAATTATAGGGATGTACAGAATGATAACCTCCCCTGCTAAAAATCATTATTTTAGTTTTGTCGGTATTAACGGTAAGAAGGTTGTCGGAAGAATATTGTTCTAACGTTCTAAGCTTTCTCGAAAGGTCAATTGGAGAATCGCCAAGGATGATCAAATCATCGGCATACAGAAGCATAAGAACTTCAGTGGACATATCAATACTTAATCCATGGTGGCCTTTTGATGTAAAAAACTGTTCAATATCGAACAAGAAGAGAGAAAATAGGAGTGGGCTTAGTGGCTCTCCTTGAAGAACACCTTCAGAGATGGGGAAACACTTGCTGTACTCATTTTTGTCTTTAACACACATATTGGCACCATCATACAAGCATTTTATTAATCTTATTAATTTCGCACTGACACCCAGTTTATAAAGTTTATACCAGAGAAGATTGTGATTAACAGAGTCAAATGCTCGTTTAAAGTC
Organism: Altica lythri; assembly: GCA_964028335.1. NCBI lineage: Eukaryota > Metazoa > Arthropoda > Insecta > Coleoptera > Chrysomelidae > Altica > Altica lythri. The sequence continues at coordinate 83,351,262 of OZ034801.1, forward strand.
AACGAATGCAGCAAAAATCTTTCTACCTCGTAACCGCAAATGGATTTGAACGATTGAACTGAGGACAAAGATATTATCCAAGCAGCTTCTACCCCTTCGAAACCCTGACTGACACTCAGGAATAATATTTTCCTTCTCAACCCAATCTGTTAGTCGATTATACAACAGTGTTGTAAATACTTTGGCTGTAGTATTTAGTAATGCTAATCCTCGATAATTAGAGGGGTTTTGCCTATCTCCTTTTTTATGAAGCATAAACATAACAGTATCATGCCAGCTTCTAGGAATTCTTTCAGTGAATAAAATATTATTAAAAAAAGACACGAGGTAAAGAAGCCAATTTTGAGGAAGATGCTTAAGAAACTCATAAGAAACACCGTCTTTGCCCGGAGATTTACCTTTTTTACACGAAGCCAAACAACTCATTAGTTCAGAAAATGTAAACGGATTATCTAAAGAAAAACTACCTGCATCATAAAAAGTTAACTGAGATGTAACTGGTTCCGTATAAATTTGACTATAAAATGCCTCCCAATCGTTGACTGATAAAGGGCACTCCATTCTTTTTGGTTTAAAAGATTTTAGAGTTTTCCAAAATGAGGATTGATTCTTAGTCACTCTAATTAATAATATTTAACAACTACTGTTTATACACAATAATTTAGTGTATATTTAAAGTCATGTTCTTTGATTTTCATTATTTTAACAACACTCAACTTTACTGTAAGTAATATTTTATACAATGTAAACATGTTAACCTAACTTTTTCATTTTGTAGCCTTGAAAAAGAATTAATTAAAATTCGAAAGCTTGGTTTTGTAAAAACAGAGTTTACTTTAAACAACCCCCCATAGGCTGAACTCCCTGTGATTGTTTTCAATTTTGTTGAAATTCTTCTATATATATATATATATATTGTTATGAAATCAGACTTTTCTTTGGCTCCGGCTACTTCTCCTGCTATTGGGTCTGGATTCAACTTAAAACTTCCTTTATATTCTTGTTTATTTTATTTAAATTTTATTTTAACTTTAAACTTTCAAATACAAATTTAAAATTTTCTAACTGTTCTAAATCTTTCTATTCAAAAAAGTCATCTCATAATCTGTATGTCCTCATCTTTTTGATGATCTCCTTGTTGCATCTGTAAATCCTGTTTCTTGTTTTGCCTTCTTCTTGTTTCCATTTTATTATTTAAAATTATTCAATTTGTTTTTATTTGATTTAAATTTTAATATGTATATTAAATTTATAATTTTAATTCACCCCCCGTATATCAAAGTTTCTTATGTCTTATTGACACTGTCAAAATCAAAAATTTTTATAAAAATGATTTGTATCAACCTAAATATTTATAAATTATGTCTTAACAGAATTTATGTATTCCCCCTATTTCAATTATAAACAACAAAATAAAAAAACTGTCTCTATATAGAAATTTAAAAATCTTACCCCAGATTACAATTTTTCTAATATGAAATTTCAAAATTTCTATTTCGGTTTCTTGCGATCGGCTTGGTGTCCTGTTTCTTTTTATTCTTTTCTGGGTATCTGGGTGTTCTTTTTGACAAGTTGCGCCGCACGTTGGTTCATCAATTTATTCTGGATTTAGATTTTTCTTTTCCTGCCTTGTTGTTGCCCCACGTTGGATCGACAATTTGTAATGGAATCTATATTTATGCCCCACGTTGGTTGACAATTTGTAATGGAATCAATATTTGTCTTTGTCTCCGGCTATCTTGGTCTGGGTTCTTATTATTTGAAACAATAATTAAATTATTTACGTTTTATTTTAACTTTAACTTCAATATTTCAAAATTACAAGTATCTTCTTCAAATTCAAATTCTATAATCATACCAATTTTTCTTTCCTGACATTTTTCAAAATTAACTTAATGACCATCCATCATAATAATCAAAAAAAAAAAACATCCAAATTCTCTTTTCCCCGTCCCTAGGTAACCTCTTCAAAACAAAATATAAAACAAAACTAAACAACTCTCTACACTTTCTGAAATAAAATTTTTAAACATCCATATAAAGACAGTTACCTATTATAAAATACAAAATTTTTATGAACCAATCATATCATAACAATATATATATTGTTATGATCTCTATACTCATATAATTGTATTCTTGTGACTCTTCAAGGTTGGGTTCTTCGATAATATTAAACTAAAAAGTCCATCTCAATTTTAACATCATTTAATATATAAATATATTAATTCTTTACAACACTTTAAAAAACAATATAACATTCATCATTTATCCTATCATAAACTTAACACTAATTAATTTTAAATGAAATTTTGCCCTCTTTTCCTAAAATCCCCGAATAACTATTTCTAATATACCTCTATTACCAGCTGATAACAAATTATACCAGAAATACTTATCTTTATAAACTATGCTTATTTTATTTTGAAAATCCAATCTATGCAAATATCCAATTAATCTTCTCTATATATATCCATTTTATTCCATATTTAACTCTACCATATAGTTATTATAACATTCTATTCATACATTAATCTTCTCTTATAATTTTTATATTTATATTCATTAACATTCAGTATTTATCTTCATTTTCAATTTCTATTATTATTATATTTACTTTATAATGGTTTTTAAATTTTTAAAATTCTATATAATTCCCTAAACTTTTTCTCTGACTTTTCTCTCCAAAATTCTATGACATTCTATCAATAATTTTTTTTTTTTTTTTTATCCCCCTAGAAACCTCGCAACCCAAATTTTTTTTATTTATGATTCCTTGATAATTTGCATAAATTGATTATTCAATTCTAATATCTAGTTAGTCTTAATTACACTTATATTACATATAAAGACCAACTATTGAATACCATAACAATTTCCCAAATTTAAAATTTTATAAATTTTAGAAAAAAAATTTTAATAATTTAAAATTTAAAATATATAACAATTAACATATTAACACAAATTCTGAATACTCTAAGTTTCTTCAAAATACCTATATAGGCTTTCAATATTAAATACTCCTCTAACATTTCTTGTTATCGGATCTTCAACAATATAACTATTAACACCTTCCTCATTTACTATTCTATATGGTCCTTCAAATATAGCTTTTAATTTCCCTGATTCATTTTTCTTTAAATTTCCACTTATATATGCTTTTATTATTACCAAATCTCCTTTCTTAAACCTTACAGGATATTTCACTTTTTTCTTAATTTTTTTATAATATTTTTCCCACACATCCATTAACCTTTTTCTTACTTTTTCTATAATTTCATCATATTTTTTTCTTTCTTCTTCTTCTTCCCAATTTCGTTTTGGTTTTTGACCTAACATTAAATATGTTGGTGTTTCTTCTGTTATTACATTTGGAATATCATTGATATACATTTCTACTTTATTAATATAATTTTCCCATTCTTTATGTTTCTTTCCATTTAAACTTATTCGTAAAAATTTTATCACTTCTTTAATATATCTTTCTGCAGGATTTGCTGCAGGATGTCTTATACTAATACAATTCTTTTTGATTCCTTTCCTTTCTAAAAATTTTTCTAAATTCTGTCCTTGAAAATACGTTGCATTATCCATTACACATGTCCTTGGTTTACCTATTTCTTCTATAAATTTTTGTAAACAATTTTTAATACTTTTATAATTTGTCCTTCTACATGGGTATAATTTTATAAATTTTGTAAAAACATCAACAATTACCAATATATGTTTATTATTATTTTTACTTCTTATTAGATTACTAATGAAATCTATTGCTATTATTTCCAATTTTTCCATTGCTGTAACACTTTTCCCAATATTTTTATTCACTTTATTCTTATTTTTATTCAATTGACATATCTTACATGTTCTTGTTATTCCTTTTGCTATCTTTTGATCTTTTTTCATGATAAAATTTTCTCTAAATAATAACCATAATTTTCTTGAACCTATATGTCCATATGTTACATGTAAATTTTTTAATATTTGTTTTCCTAAATAACTCTCAATTACATAAACTTCTTCATTTCCTATTTCCTTTATATAATATCCATCTTTAATTAAAGTATTCTGTTTTTCTTTTTCTGTTAAATTTTGTTGACTTCTTATTATTTCTTCTTCCGAAAACATACCTTCATCTTCTATTAATTTGTTCATTCCAATTTGTATTATTCTTCCTTTATCCTTATTTTCACTACTTTCTCTTGATAATGTATCTGCAATAATATTTTCCTTTCCTGATAAATATCTAATTTCAAAATCATATTCTTGTAATAATAAACTCCATCGATATATCCTATTATTATTAAATCGATTGACCATTACATTCTTCAAAGCCATGTGATCGGTTTCAATTATAAATTTTTTTCCAATTAAATAAAATCGACATTTTTGCACACAAAAAACTATACTCGCAAATTCCAATTCTGATACACTATAATTTCTTTCATACATTTTTGTGACTCTAGACATAAAACATATTGGTACTTCTATTCCATTTTGTACTTGTATTAAAACCCCTGCTAACTTATTAATTGATGCATCTGTTCTTAATATAAAATCTAATTCATAATTTGGATGATATACCTTCAAATTATTAGTAAACATTTTTTTTAAATCATTGAATGCTTGTTCTCTTTCTTCATTCCAGTTCCATTTTACATTTTTCTTTAATAATTCTACTAATGGAATCTGTTTTTCTGATAGATTTGGTATTAACTTTTTATAATAATTCATCATTCCCAAAAATCCCCTTATTTGCTTTAAACTTTTTGGTTTCTCAAATTTTAAAATTTTATCTACTCTTTCCGTATCCATCTCTACTCCATTTTTATTAATTTTAAATCCTAAATATATCACTTCTTTTAAGAAAAATTGACAATTTTCTTTATTTACTTTTAATCCCGCTAAATCCAATTCTTTTAACACAATATTTAAGTGTTTTTTATGTTCTTCTTCACTTTTTGAATAAATTAATATATCATCTACATAATGAACAACAAAATTTTCATATTTGTTTAAAATTTTATGTAATGCTTTAACCAAAGCTGCACATGCACTTTGTATACCGAATGGTACTACTTTAAATTGATATACTACACCATCAATACTAAAACCAGTATATTTCCTACTAATTTTATGTAGAGGTATTAACCAAAAACTATGTTTTAAATCTATTTTACTAAAAATTTCAATTCCTGTTATTCTACCAAATATTGCTTCAATATGCATAGGTTTCTCATATTGTGGTATTGAAAATTTGTTAATATTTCTAGCATCTAGACATAACCTTAACTCTCCATTCCCTTTTTTCACAACTACAATTGGATTAATGAAAGATGTATCACTTCTCTCAATTATATTATTTTCTAGCATTTTATCTATTTCTATAGCTACTTGTTTTCTATATTGATATGGAATTGGATAAGTTTTAACTCGAAAATTTTCTATATTCTTTACTTCAAATCTGTGAGTATATTCTTTGGCAGTATTATTCTCTAATGTAATTAAATTTTGATATTTTTTAAATAACAAATTAATTTCATCTTTATATTTATCATCACTTTTTATATCTTCTCCTTCTTTCATCATTTCCCCATTAATTCTTAGTTCATTTATATGTATTATCTCCTCATTATTGTTTATTTTATTTAATTTGATTTGTTCTTCTTTCAATTTTATCCAACCTTCTTCATAATTAATAATAACATTCATTCTTTCTAATTCATCAGTACCTAATATTATATCATACTCCATATTTCCTATAATCAAACCTTGTATTTTATATATACTATTTCCAATTTTAATACTAATATTTATAGTCTTATTAATTTCCCCTAACTTTTTTCCATTAGCACCTATTAACTTAATTCTTGGAATTTTAATCATTTCTTCTAATTTATTATCCTCAATAATTTTTTCATTTATCAATGTTGCTTCTGATCCGGTATCTCTTAAAATTCTAATTTTCTTATTTTCTAAATTTCCTTCAACAACTACTAATCCAATTTTATCTTCTAATTTATTATTATTTTCTTCTAATTTTATAAATTCACTAGGATGTATATAACAACATTTAACATTAAAATTTTGTAGGTGCTTATTTAAAAATTTTCTTGTTCTGGTTCTACCCTAACATTTTCTACATTTTCTTCTATTTCTCTACTTTGCATATTAATTTGATTTATTCTTCTAGGTACATTATTGTTTCCATTTCTATCTTCTCGATTATTATTATTATTATTATGAATTTCATTTATATTTCTATATCTTGATCTTTCATATCTTCCATTATTTACATTTTGAAAACCATTTTCATTTCTGTTATTTCCATTTCTTATATTATTATTATTATCCATATTATTTCCATTTCTATATGTATTTCCGTTTATACGATTTCCATTTTCTCTCCCATTATATCCATAATTATAATTTCCATTGTTTCTATTACGCATTTCTTCTCTTACTCTATTATATCCATTTCTGTTTTGATAATTTCTAAATCTATCATTTTCATAATTTTGTGATCTATTTTCATTAATCTTTAAATTTCTTTCAACTCGATTTAAATACTCAATCAATTGTTCTTTTTTTTTAATATTTTGTATAACTATTGTTTCAGAAACTGTTATATCATAATGTCTAGAAATATATAAAATTATTTCCTCTTCTCTCATAGGAGGTTCCAAATATTGTGCAACATTATATAATTGTAACGCATAATTAGTTAAATTATTCCCTAATCTATAATTGAATTTTCCGAAATATAATTTTTCCCTACTCACCCCTTGTTTTGATTCACCCCAGAAATATTTAAGAAATTCCCTTTCAAAATCATTAAAGGTTAATATTTCATTTTCCTGTGTTGCATACCATAATGCAGCATTATCTTTCAAAGAACTTCTTATAATTTCTTTCCAATCTCTTTTGTTCCTAGTCTTAGTTTTAATCATATTCATATACGTGCATGGATGTAATATACTGATATTCCCTGTAAATTTTACTGCTCCTTCTCCTCCATGTATTATCATATAGGAACCATCCTCAGTTCTTTCATTTTGCATTTCTTGTAATTTTTTTGTTTCATCTTCAAATTTCTTTGCTACTTCCATTACATTCCTTTCCATAGTTTGTAGTATTCTTTCATTTTCTTTCTTATTTTCATTTTTCTGCTCCTTCACATTTTTTTCTATATTATTAATCTTCTCCTGGTGTATATTACCCATTTCCTCCATCGCCTTAATTCCATCTTTCAATTGATCGACTTCTTTTTGTATTTTGATATTTTCTTCTTTAATAATATTTTTCATTTCATCTTTAAATGTTTCCATATTCTTGTTCATATCTTTTATTTCTTTTTTTATATCTTCTCTTATTTCTTTTTTCATAGAATCCATTTTTCTATTATTTTCATCAAATTTATTTTCCAAAAATTTAAACATTTTCTCCATCTCTGTTTCTTGATGTGGTTTTGAACTAGTCGCATCTCCTATCACATCAGCTTGTACCACTTGAAACATTGTTTTTTCTTCTCCTTCCGACGATCCATCATTACTTTCTGTTTCATGCATATTTTCATTAGATTCCTGTATTCCATCTTCTCTCCTTCTATTTCTTCTATTTTGTCTTGTATTCATTTTATTCAAATCTTTTAATTATTTTATATATTTATTTAATTTATAATGTTAACTTATTATATTACTTTATTATATTTATTCGATTTGTATTTAGTTTTAAAATTTTCAAAATTTTATGGTCTTTATATATAAATATAAATATACTTAAAACTCTCACCTAATCCTCTTATTTCTATTATAATGTATTTATGTTTTATTTCAATTCTTCACTGTTCTAATTTTCTAATCACTTCAATTGTCTATATCACCCTCTCAATTTCAATATACTGTTCTATTTTAAACTGGATTCTTGTTTTATTCACGCCACACGTTGGCTCGCCATAATTGTTATGATCTCTATACTCATATAATTGTATTCTTGTGACTCTTCAAGGTTGGGTTCTTCGATAATATTAAACTAAAAAGTCCATCTCAATTTTAACATCATTTAATATATAAATATATTAATTCTTTACAACACTTTAAAAAACAATATAACATTCATCATTTATCCTATCATAAACTTAACACTAATTAATTTTAAATGAAATTTTGCCCTCTTTTCCTAAAATCCCCGAATAACTATTTCTAATATACCTCTATTACCAGCTGATAACAAATTATACCAGAAATACTTATCTTTATAAACTATGCTTATTTTATTTTGAAAATCCAATCTATGCAAATATCCAATTAATCTTCTCTATATATATCCATTTTATTCCATATTTAACTCTACCATATAGTTATTATAACATTCTATTCATACATTAATCTTCTCTTATAATTTTTATATTTATATTCATTAACATTCAGTATTTATCTTCATTTTCAATTTCTATTATTATTATATTTACTTTATAATGTTTTTTAAATTTTTAAAATTCTATATAATTCCCTAAACTTTTTCTCTGACTTTTCTCTCCAAAATTCTATGACATTCTATCAATAATTTTTTTTTTTTTTTTTATCCCCCTAGAAACCTCGCAACCCAAATTTTTTTTATTTATGATTCCTTGATAATTTGCATAAATTGATTATTCAATTCTAATATCTAGTTAGTCTTAATTACACTTATATTACATATAAAGACCAACTATTGAATACCATAACAATATATATATATATGAACAGTAGTGGTGTTCCGGGTTTCAATCCGTTGGTTGTTTGTGTCTTCACGACGTTTCGCCAACATCTTAGCTGGCATTTTCAAGTGATGCTTCCTTTGCGGCTGCTAAACTTGGAATGAGCTGCGTGGTCCCTGGATGGGTACGGCTGTCCTTGTTGCGTGTGTGTTTCTTATTGGTTCTGCCCGTGTCTGTGTATTCTCCAAGGATTTTTGTTCTTCTCGGGTAATTGGATTAGATTGTCTTTTGAGGAGACTTTTCCAAGTGTTGGAGATGTTTTGTGCATCGTCTCTTTTGTTGAGGCTGTTGGTTCTCTCTATTTCGAGGGCTTCTCTGACTATGCGGGTTCTGTAGTGTTTGATAGGTGCAATCTGTTTTGTTTCTGGGAAGTTTATTGTGTGGCCCGTTTCCTGGTGGTGTTGAAAAAGGGCTGATGTCGTTTGCTTATTTCTGATGTTGTTCTGGTGTTCCTGTACTCTGGCTGAGATTCTTCTATTTGTTTGTCCGATGTATTCTTTGTCGCAGTTACTGCACGGGATGCTGTATACGCCTTGGTTTTCTAAAGGTATTTTGTCTTTTGGATTGCCTATTATTTTGTGTAAGGTAGTCTGCGGTTTGTAGAGCCACTCGATATCAATAAAGTGGTTAAAAACCTCTCTGACTACCAACTCTCAGAGGAAGAGAAACACATCCTCAGCAAGGGTTTTAACTTTGCAGTGACACCGAAGACGATCCCAACAGAGGACATAATCGCGAACATCGAAGCAGCATTAGACCAAAAGCCGGACGATGAGGCCGAAATAATACGTCAAGACGTAGCACGTATTCTCAGGACCAGCAAACCACCAAAACCGAACATAAAACCGTCCGAAATGAGAGCCCTCAACAATCTAAAGGCAAACAAAGACATCACTATATTGAAAGCGGACAAGGGAGATGTCACAGTGGTGATGAATACGGAAGAATATAGAACGAAAATGGCGGACATACTCCAAGACGACACATACAAAAAAGTTGCAAGAGACCCAACAACATACCTAGAGAAGACAACAAAAGATAAAATCAAAGCCGCCAACCTTGGGGCAGAAATCGAGGCTCGCATAATTCCTCGGGAAAAAGCTAGCAGATGCCCTAAACTATACGGGTTGCCAAAAATTCACAAGGAAGGAGTGCCATTAAGACCAATCGTTAGCGCTATAGACTCACCAACTCAACAACTCGAAAAATATCTTGCAGAGATAATGCAGCCAACCAGCGAAGAAGCAGATTCCTACGTCAAGAACTCAGAACACCTGACAAATATAATTAAAAACCTAAAACTACACAAAGATGACCTCCTAGCCAGCCTAGATATCAAGTCGCTTTACCCAAGCGTACCAATTGACGAGGCCCTAGACCAAATAGCTATAAATGAAGATTTCCCAAGACACATCATCGAACTTGCAAGACACTGTCTGAAGAATACGTACTTCTCTTATGAGAACAACTTGTATAGACAAACAGAAGGCGCCCCCATGGGATCCTCACTATCACCAGTAATCGCCAACCTCTACATGAAGTACTTCGAAACCAATGCACTAAGTAAAGCTAAAATGAAGCCAACCTTTTGGAAACGCTACGTGGACGACATCTTTATCATATGGCCTCATGGAAGACCCAATCTGGACATTTTCCTTGATGAACTAAACAACATCCACCACCGAATACAGTTCACGTTAGAAGTTGAAGAGAATGGCCGATTGCCTTTTCTGGACCTACTTATTACAAGAAACAATGACCTTACAATTGATTACACAGTATACAGAAAACCTACACACACTAATAGATATCTGAATGCTAGATCTCATCATCACCCTTCCCAATTGCAATCGGTAGCCAGTACACTGATATCCAGATCTATACGCCTAACAAAAACAACGAACCGACAAGAAGAACTCCAAACCATCACAACCGCCCTAAGACAAAACGGATACCATGAACACACAATCAAAAAAGCACAAAAACAAGCCACGAGACCAACAACAAATAAGGAAAAATATGACATGTCCAAACCAAAAACTAAACTGCCATATATAAAAGGTGTAACAGACGTGATTGGAAGGATCCTAAGAAGGCATGACATTTCCACAATCTACAAACCGCAGACTACCTTACACAAAATAATAGGCAATCCAAAAGACAAAATACCTTTAGAAAACCAAGGCGTATACAGCATCCCGTGCAGTAACTGCGACAAAGAATACATCGGACAAACAAATAGAAGAATCTCAGCCAGAGTACAGGAACACCAGAACAACATCAGAAATAAGCAAACGACATCAGCCCTTTTTCAACACCACCAGGAAACGGGCCACACAATAAACTTCCCAGAAACAAAACAGATTGCACCTATCAAACACTACAGAACCCGCATAGTCAGAGAAGCCCTCGAAATAGAGAGAACCAACAGCCTCAACAAAAGAGACGATGCACAAAACATCTCCAACACTTGGAAAAGTCTCCTCAAAAGACAATCTAATCCAATTACCCGAGAAGAACAAAAATCCTTGAAGAATACACAGACACGGGCAGAACCAATAAGAAACACACACGCAACAAGGACAGCCGTACCCATCCAGGCCCAAATGCAGTCAGGAAACAATCGGCGCGGTCAACGACCTTTGGTGGAGGAAACGTCAACACCTGAACCGCACCCCCCACCAATTACAGAACAGCGATATAATCTGCGCCGCCGCCGACACGTATAAAAGCAGCAGCACAGGACCACGAAGCTCATTCCAAGTTTAGCAGCCGCAAAGGAAGCATCACTTGAAAATGCCAGCTGAGATGTTGGCGAAACGTCGTGAAGACACAAACAACCAACGGATTGAAACCCGGAACACCACTACTGTTCATTCTACCATCCGTGAAACACTACATCATAACATAGTACACCTCTACGGGGAGGAGACCTTCAGAACAACAAAACGCTTCGAAACACTAAGGTCCAAAATCACAACCTTATGTTGCGACATAACATTTCTAATAAGATGCCGCGACAACAACGTTCTGCCTACGTGTACCAAATTGACTTACCACCTAAGAACAAAAAGAGCAGAAAATATCATAAGAAACACGAGCAAGTCTCTTCTAAGAGAACAAATTCGAGAAAAACGGCGACAACTTGCCCAAACAGAAAAAGCAGCCTACGATCTACATCTGCAACTGAGTAAAGAAATTCACCCGTTACTCTGGCAAAAAGTAGATGAGTTATCAACCTGGAGGACAGAAACAGACTTCAAGAACAGAACCGACAAACAGAAAAATAAATTTGCCCGACTTCAGAAGAAAACCGAACCAAAATTAGAGCCACTCGATATCAATAAAGTGGTTAAAAACCTCTCTGACTACCAACTCTCAGAGGAAGAGAAACACATCCTCAGCAAGGGTTTTAACTTTGCAGTGACACCGAAGACGATCCCAACAGAGGACATAATCGCGAACATCGAAGCAGCATTAGACCAAAAGCCGGACGATGAGGCCGAAATAATACGTCAAGACGTAGCACGTATTCTCAGGACCAGCAAACCACCAAAACCGAACATAAAACCGTCCGAAATGAGAGCCCTCAACAATCTAAAGGCAAACAAAGACATCACTATATTGAAAGCGGACAAGGGAGATGTCACAGTGGTGATGAATACGGAAGAATATAGAACGAAAATGGCGGACATACTCCAAGACGACACATACAAAAAAGTTGCAAGAGACCCAACAACATACCTAGAGAAGACAACAAAAGATAAAATCAAAGCCGCCAACCTTGGGGCAGAAATCGAGGCTCGCATAATTCCTCGGGAAAAAGCTAGCAGATGCCCTAAACTATACGGGTTGCCAAAAATTCACAAGGAAGGAGTGCCATTAAGACCAATCGTTAGCGCTATAGACTCACCAACTCAACAACTCGAAAAATATCTTGCAGAGATAATGCAGCCAACCAGCGAAGAAGCAGATTCCTACGTCAAGAACTCAGAACACCTGACAAATATAATTAAAAACCTAAAACTACACAAAGATTACCTCCTAGCCAGCCTAGATATCAAGTCGCTTTACCCAAGCGTACCAATTGACGAGGCCCTAGACCAAATAGCTATAAATGAAGATTTCCCAAGACACATCATCGAACTTGCAAGACACTGTCTGAAGAATACGTACTTCTCTTATGAGAACAACTTGTATAGACAAACAGAAGGCGCCCCCATGGGATCCTCACTATCACCAGTAATCGCCAACCTCTACATGAAGTACTTCGAAACCAATGCACTAAGTAAAGCTAAAATGAAGCCAACCTTTTGGAAACGCTACGTGGACGACATCTTTATCATATGGCCTCATGGAAGACCCAATCTGGACATTTTCCTTGATGAACTAAACAACATCCACCACCGAATACAGTTCACGTTAGAAGTTGAAGAGAATGGCCGATTGCCTTTTCTGGACCTACTTATTACAAGAAACAATGACCTTACAATTGATTACACAGTATACAGAAAACCTACACACACTAATAGATATCTGAATGCTAGATCTCATCATCACCCTTCCCAATTGCAATCGGTAGCCAGTACACTGATATCCAGATCTATACGCCTAACAAAAACAACGAACCGACAAGAAGAACTCCAAACCATCACAACCGCCCTAAGACAAAACGGATACCATGAACACACAATCAAAAAAGCACAAAAACAAGCCACGAGACCAACAACAAATAAGGAAAAATATGACATGTCCAAACCAAAAACTAAACTGCCATATATAAAAGGTGTAACAGACGTGATTGGAAGGATCCTAAGAAGGCATGACATTTCCACAATCTACAAACCGCAGACTACCTTACACAAAATAATAGGCAATCCAAAAGACAAAATACCAAAATAGCAGCCGCAAAGGAAGCATCACTTGAAACGTCGTGAAGACACAAACAACCAACGGATTGAAACCCGGAACACCACTACTGTTCATTCTACCATCCGTGAAACACTACATCATAACATATATATATATATATATATATATATATATATGAAAAAGTCTATTGGGTATGCAGCAACAATAATGAAACAGAGTACTCTTTCAAGTGTTTATTCCGAGCTTTCGGCCAATATTACAGCCATCTTCAGGGATCTACAATATTAATCAAGAGCGTAATTTATAAAAAAGTAAAAAAATATAAAAACTTACAACTTGGGGAGGTTGTATCCAAAACGATGTTAGTAAAAATATTACATGTAAGTATCTGGATCCGGTTACACTAATTATACTTAATTTCCACTTGGTGATAATTAGATTATTGCAAATACCAATTCTATTGTCTAAGTTACAGGTTATATTACCAACTAATGGTACCAAGCTGAGAAAACCAAGACTAAGTCTCAAAACCACAAAAAAACAGATAATCTGTATTAACACAAAACAAGATGTAAGCATCCGTATCAAGAAACGAACTTTGATAAAATTTTTGAAAAAATTAATCGTTTTTCTCAAACTGAGATGCATGAGTAGCATAAATTGAAAGAAAGATGACATTAGCCATGACAATCTCAAGTAGTACCAACTACATAAAAAGAGGGGTAGGCAATTTTTTGAGATTAGGATTGACAACAATTATTTTTAAAAATACAAAAAATATTACATTATTATTCATAAAAATGGAAGTTAAAAATCTAATTTTAAAATTAATTATGCTATGAAGAATAATAAAATTCTTTTTAACAATTATAGTTTATCAGTCATAGTTGACATTAGTATTATAAAATTTATTATGTTTAAAAAATAAAAGAAGAAGAGAAAAGCAGTAATTAACATCAATTTGATTATTATTTAAGTTAACAAAATTACTTTAATCTGAGATATGCGCTAAATTTCGACAGTCTAACGATAACAAATATGAAAACATTTCATTAAGGTGGCCTATATCAGATTTATGGTTCATCGCGAGAGGTTGTTTGTTAATATAAACCATTTCCATGAAGAGCCTTCTAGCAGTGTTTCTTTCTTTGCAAAGGATGCTAACATTACTATAATCAATGCGATGATCATTGGTAAGGACATGTTCTCCCAATGAACTACGTTCAGGGTGTAATCTACAGTCTGACTTATGTGAAGTAAGTCGGTCATTAAGGCGCCGAGAAGTTTGACCAATGTAAGTCAAGTCACAATCCATACAAGGTAAATTGTATACAACATCTGTGGTAGATAACAAGGGGGTTTTATCTTTAACTTTAGAGAAGATTCCATTAATGGTGAGCACAGATTTATAAGCTACTTTAGCCTGTACCAAAGGAAGTAAAATACGAGTATTTTACTTCCTTTGGTACAGGCTAAAGTAGCTTATAAATCTGTGCTCACCATTAATGGAATCTTCTCTAAAGTTAAAGATAAAAACCCCCTTGTTATCTACCACAGATGTTGTATACAATTTACCTTGTATGGATTGTGACTTGACTTACATTGGTCAAACTTCTCGGCGCCTTAATGACCGACTTACTTCACATAAGTCAGACTGTAGATTACACCCTGAACGTAGTTCATTGGGAGAACATGTCCTTACCAATGATCATCGCATTGATTATAGTAATGTTAGCATCCTTTGCAAAGAAAGAAACACTGCTAGAAGGCTCTTCATGGAAATGGTTTATATTAACAAACAACCTCTCGCGATGAACCATAAATCTGATATAGGCCACCTTAATGAAATGTTTTCATATTTGTTATCGTTAGACTGTCGAAATTTAGCGCATATCTCAGATTAAAGTAATTTTGTTAACTTAAATAATAATCAAATTGATGTTAATTACTGCTTTTCTCTTCTTCTTTTATTTTTTAAACATAATAAATTTTATAATACTAATGTCAACTATGACTGATAAACTATAATTGTTAAAAAGAATTTTATTATTCTTCATAGCATAATTAATTTTAAAATTAGATTTTTAACTTCCATTTTTATGAATAATAATGTAATATTTTTTGTATTTTTAAAAATAATTGTTGTCAATCCTAATCTCAAAAAATTGCCTACCCCTCTTTTTATGTAGTTGGTACTACTTGAGATTGTCATGGCTAATGTCATCTTTCTTTCAATTTATGCTACTCATGCATCTCAGTTTGAGAAAAACGATTAATTTTTTCAAAAATTTTATCAAAGTTCGTTTCTTGATACGGATGCTTACATCTTGTTTTGTGTTAATACAGATTATCTGTTTTTTTGTGGTTTTGAGACTTAGTCTTGGTTTTCTCAGCTTGGTACCATTAGTTGGTAATATAACCTGTAACTTAGACAATAGAATTGGTATTTGCAATAATCTAATTATCACCAAGTGGAAATTAAGTATAATTAGTGTAACCGGATCCAGATACTTACATGTAATATTTTTACTAACATCGTTTTGGATACAACCTCCCCAAGTTGTAAGTTTTTATATTTTTTTACTTTTTTATAAATTACGCTCTTGATTAATATTGTAGATCCCTGAAGATGGCTGTAATATTGGCCGAAAGCTCGGAATAAACACTTGAAAGAGTACTCTGTTTCATTATTGTTGCTGCATACCCAATAGACTTTTTCATATTATTGTGTCAGCAAAGACTTCGTCTGCGTATATATATATATATATATAAACTTTGTTATATATATATATATATATATATATATACGTTAACAAAGGTTGATTGGGTGTGCAGCAATAAAACATCGAATTTAGTTCACTCTTTTATATAATTCCAAGCTTTCGGTCAAATTTTTGACCATCTTCAGGGATAGATCTACAAATAGGTATAAAAAATAATCAAACTAGGTGTTTTAACAAAAACCTTGAAGGACTTACAATTGAGGTTGTATCGAAAGTTCTTCGTTTGGACAACTATGTTGTGGTAAGTATATTGATCGTGGTAAGTATTCTTGATACTAATGTAAAATATAATAAAATAAGCTAATATAATTTTTATAAAACTTAGCGTTTTTTCAAAAAAGCGTAGATTGTAGCGGTGCAAGAAAAGACAAAGAAAAAATTTTTTTTAAGATTAACAGACGACATGTGTCATTACTCGATATTGACAGATATTGACTTTTGAATTAACAAATTAGAAGAAATATTAATACTTCGACTACTATTAGTTTAGCTGTATATATGTTGAGGAACATTAAAGTCAATTCTTAAAGAAAAGAAGAAGAGCTAATGTCATTATTACGACCTTGCAATAAGTAGGTTATGGTATTGTACCTTTACACAATAAACAAAACAAATCCGAAAATTTTATAGTTAAAACACACGAAAACTAACACAAACACCAACGGAGCACCTTTTACTAATTAACGAAATCAGTCACAGGTAAGTAAGTATGCGTAAATATCACTTAAGTTGTCTATATCGGATATTTTATTCATACAAGTTGTCATTGTTTTAGATATATGAGCCATTTCAAGAAAGACACGTTTAGTGGTGTTTCGTTCTCTATCCAAAATGCGGACACTATCATAGTCAATCGTATGGTTTGTGGAACTATAGTGAGAACCCAGCGCAGTTCTATCGGGATAGAGTCTGGCATCGCTCTTATGGGAAACTAGTCGATCTTTTAACTTACGTGAGGTTTGCCCTATGTAAACTTTGTTACAGTCGCCACAAGGTATGATATAAACTACATCAGATTCCAATAATTTATCCGTCTTATCTTTTAGTTTGGTAAATACGTTGTTGATGGTGCAAGTAGATCGGTTGGCTATTTTTAATCCTGGGATATCTTTGAAGAGGATGCTCAGTTTAGGTGTTAGTGACTGTACATAAGGAAGACTAGCGTACCGTATCTGTACTACATTATTCGAGTCATTAATCTGGACATTGTAAGATCTTATCCTAGAAGGAGTATTAAATAGCAAATGATTCACCAATTTGTGAGGATAGGAATTGTCCGTAAAAATTTTAGCTAATATCAGTAAGTTGGTTTTTTGATATCTGACGTCGCTGATGTTCATTATTCTTTCTTTCATCTGTTTTAGTAAGTTCAATTTCATCGATTGCTTGTGGCAGGACCAGTAGTTCAGATAACGTCCAGAGCTCATCGGTTTTCTGTACCAATCAATAGAAATGGTTCGGTGATCTCTTATAAACTTAGTGTCTAAGAATGGTACTGAAAAATTTTTATCCTCTTGTTCTAACGTAAATTGTATGTATCTGTCATAACTATTAAATATGTCAAGTATATTATTCGTTTCATTTTTTGGTATAGCTAATATAATATCATCAACGTATTTCTTGATGAAACCCAGTTTATATGGTAAGTTTGGTACAATTTTATTTAATAAGTCGTCCATCACATAATTCGCCAGAATAGGAGAAATTTTGCTGCCCATTGGAGTCCCAAAAATCTGCTGGTAGTGATTGTTATCAAAGGTAAAGTTGTTGTTGTTAAATATGAATTTTGTAAGTTCTATGAAGATGTTACAATTAATTGAGCAGAAATTCTGAATATGGTTCCAATTATTTTCAATAGATTTTATACAGATGTCTAAGTATACATTGCTAAAAAGGGACTTAACATCCAAACTTGCTAACACGTAATCTTCCGGTAGTTCAAAGTTATTGAACAAAGTTTTTACTTGGAAAGAATCCTTGATGTAGTATTCATTTTCTGTGTTATATGCCCTGGACAGTATATCCGTTAAGAACTTGGAGATGTTTTCAGTTGGTGTGTTGATAGACGCTATTATTGGTCGTATAGCGAGGGGATTCTTATGGACTTTCGGTAATCCATAAAAACGGCCAGGCATCCCTTTATAGCTCATCAACTGTCCTGTCAACTTTTTATCTAGATGTCCTTGTGTTTTAAGTTTGTTAAGTAACCTCTGCATTCTGTTTTGTATCGATTGAGTGGGATCGGAGGTAAGTTTGGTGTACGACATATCGTTGTCTAGTAATTCATTACATAGGTTATTATAATGTATTCTTTCTAACAAGACAGTTAAGTTACCTTTATCCGATTTTATGACCATTAAATCGGGATGGTCTTTTAAGAATTTCCTTGTTTTGGTGAGGAGGCTCATGTAAAACTGGTCTTCTTTGTTGGTGTCATGGAAAGCATTAGTTATTATGTTAGTAGATTTTGCCGTTAATATTTTCTTAGTCTGAGGGTCCGTTATGTAAGAGATAATCGAATCCACATCTGCCAATAGGCTTCTTATAGTGATATCTTTTCCTAGTCTAGGATTTACGCTAAATTTTGGTCCTAAGGAGAGGAAACTTAGAATCTCTGGTGGAACACTAATGTTAGTGAGATTCCTGATCCATTCTGTTCCCGTATGTAATTTATTATTCCGTTGTTTTACCATAAGTTTGTCGAACTTTCTTTGGTTACTCGTTCTTGTATTGTGGAAAGTTTTGTTAAATGATATAATTTGTCGGCTATAAAAGTTATCAAAGAATGTAGGATAGGTCTTCTCAATGATCATCGTTTTATAATGGTCAAGTTCTTTATCTATTTTTTGAATTATTTTATGATTTTCACTGATTTCTAGGTTTAGAATTTTATTAGTTAATTTTGATTGTTGATGGTGAAATTTGTTAATATTCTGTCTTAATAACAGTGATTTTATAGGTACAATTGCGTCCAATATGTGTGGAGGAATTACACCGGCTTTTCTGCATCTTAGAAGAAAATGTTTTCGGTTCAGTTCTTTCGCTTTCTTTTGAAACGTGTTAGCCCATTTTTTTAGTAGTGCCACAAAGTCACATCCATAGGTTCTCCTGATGTTGTCGTAATAACCCATGACTATTATTAAAATAACAGATAGTACTATTTGCTGTATCGTATTACAATACGTTAACAAAGGTTGATTGGGTGTGCAGCAATAAAACATCGAATTTAGTTCACTCTTTTATATAATTCCAAGCTTTCGGTCAAATTTTTGACCATCTTCAGGGATAGATCTACAAATAGGTATAAAAAATAATCAAACTAGGTGTTTTAACAAAAACCTTGAAGGACTTACAATTGAGGTTGTATCGAAAGTTCTTCGTTTGGACAACTATGTTGTGGTAAGTATATTGATCGTGGTAAGTATTCTTGATACTAATGTAAAATATAATAAAATAAGCTAATATAATTTTTATAAAACTTAGCGTTTTTTCAAAAAAGCGTAGATTGTAGCGGTGCAAGAAAAGACAAAGAAAAAATTTTTTTTAAGATTAACAGACGACATGTGTCATTACTCGATATTGACAGATATTGACTTTTGAATTAACAAATTAGAAGAAATATTAATACTTCGACTACTATTAGTTTAGCTGTATATATGTTGAGGAACATTAAAGTCAATTCTTAAAGAAAAGAAGAAGAGCTAATGTCATTATTACGACCTTGCAATAAGTAGGTTATGGTATTGTACCTTTACACAATAAACAAAACAAATCCGAAAATTTTATAGTTAAAACACACGAAAACTAACACAAACACCAACGGAGCACCTTTTACTAATTAACGAAATCAGTCACAGGTAAGTAAGTATGCGTAAATATCACTTAAGTTGTCTATATCGGATATTTTATTCATACAAGTTGTCATTGTTTTAGATATATGAGCCATTTCAAGAAAGACACGTTTAGTGGTGTTTCGTTCTCTATCCAAAATGCGGACACTATCATAGTCAATCGTA
Organism: Altica lythri; assembly: GCA_964028335.1. NCBI lineage: Eukaryota > Metazoa > Arthropoda > Insecta > Coleoptera > Chrysomelidae > Altica > Altica lythri. The sequence continues at coordinate 83,371,691 of OZ034801.1, forward strand.
TGGTTTGTGGAACTATAGTGAGAACCCAGCGCAGTTCTATCGGGATAGAGTCTGGCATCGCTCTTATGGGAAACTAGTCGATCTTTTAACTTACGTGAGGTTTGCCCTATGTAAACTTTGTTACAGTCGCCACAAGGTATGATATAAACTACATCAGATTCCAATAATTTATCCGTCTTATCTTTTAGTTTGGTAAATACGTTGTTGATGGTGCAAGTAGATCGGTTGGCTATTTTTAATCCTGGGATATCTTTGAAGAGGATGCTCAGTTTAGGTGTTAGTGACTGTACATAAGGAAGACTAGCGTACCGTATCTGTACTACATTATTCGAGTCATTAATCTGGACATTGTAAGATCTTATCCTAGAAGGAGTATTAAATAGCAAATGATTCACCAATTTGTGAGGATAGGAATTGTCCGTAAAAATTTTAGCTAATATCAGTAAGTTGGTTTTTTGATATCTGACGTCGCTGATGTTCATTATTCTTTCTTTCATCTGTTTTAGTAAGTTCAATTTCATCGATTGCTTGTGGCAGGACCAGTAGTTCAGATAACGTCCAGAGCTCATCGGTTTTCTGTACCAATCAATAGAAATGGTTCGGTGATCTCTTATAAACTTAGTGTCTAAGAATGGTACTGAAAAATTTTTATCCTCTTGTTCTAACGTAAATTGTATGTATCTGTCATAACTATTAAATATGTCAAGTATATTATTCGTTTCATTTTTTGGTATAGCTAATATAATATCATCAACGTATTTCTTGATGAAACCCAGTTTATATGGTAAGTTTGGTACAATTTTATTTAATAAGTCGTCCATCACATAATTCGCCAGAATAGGAGAAATTTTGCTGCCCATTGGAGTCCCAAAAATCTGCTGGTAGTGATTGTTATCAAAGGTAAAGTTGTTGTTGTTAAATATGAATTTTGTAAGTTCTATGAAGATGTTACAATTAATTGAGCAGAAATTCTGAATATGGTTCCAATTATTTTCAATAGATTTTATACAGATGTCTAAGTATACATTGCTAAAAAGGGACTTAACATCCAAACTTGCTAACACGTAATCTTCCGGTAGTTCAAAGTTATTGAACAAAGTTTTTACTTGGAAAGAATCCTTGATGTAGTATTCATTTTCTGTGTTATATGCCCTGGACAGTATATCCGTTAAGAACTTGGAGATGTTTTCAGTTGGTGTGTTGATAGACGCTATTATTGGTCGTATAGCGAGGGGATTCTTATGGACTTTCGGTAATCCATAAAAACGGCCAGGCATCCCTTTATAGCTCATCAACTGTCCTGTCAACTTTTTATCTAGATGTCCTTGTGTTTTAAGTTTGTTAAGTAACCTCTGCATTCTGTTTTGTATCGATTGAGTGGGATCGGAGGTAAGTTTGGTGTACGACATATCGTTGTCTAGTAATTCATTACATAGGTTATTATAATGTATTCTTTCTAACAAGACAGTTAAGTTACCTTTATCAGATTTTATGACCATTAAATCGGGATGGTCTTTTAAGAATTTCCTTGTTTTGGTGAGGAGGCTCATGTAAAACTGGTCTTCTTTGTTGGTGTCATGGAAAGCATTAGTTATTATGTTAGTAGATTTTGCCGTTAATATTTTCTTAGTCTGAGGGTCCGTTATGTAAGAGATAATCGAATCCACATCTGCCAATAGGCTTCTTATAGTGATATCTTTTCCTAGGTGCTCCGTGGGTGTTTGTGTTAGTTTTCGTGTGTTTTAACTATAAAATTTTCGGATTTGTTTTGTTTATTGTGTAAAGGTACAATACTATAACCTACTTATTGCAAGGTCGTAATAATGACATTAGCTCTTCTTCTTTTCTTTAAGAATTGACTTTAATGTTCCTCAACATATATACAGCTAAACTAATAGTAGTCGAAGTATTAATATTTCTTCTAATTTGTTAATTCAAAAGTCAATATCTGTCAATATCGAGTAATGACACATGTCGTCTGTTAATCTTAAAAAAAATTTTTTCTTTGTCTTTTCTTGCACCGCTACAATCTACGCTTTTTTGAAAAAACGCTAAGTTTTATAAAAATTATATTAGCTTATTTTATTATATTTTACATTAGTATCAAGAATACTTACCACGATCAATATACTTACCACAACATAGTTGTCCAAACGAAGAACTTTCGATACAACCTCAATTGTAAGTCCTTCAAGGTTTTTGTTAAAACACCTAGTTTGATTATTTTTTATACCTATTTGTAGATCTATCCCTGAAGATGGTCAAAAATTTGACCGAAAGCTTGGAATTATATAAAAGAGTGAACTAAATTCGATGTTTTATTGCTGCACACCCAATCAACCTTTGTTAACGTATTGTAATACGATACAGCAAATAGTACTATCTGTTATTTTAATAATAGTCATGGGTTATTACGACAACATCAGGAGAACCTATGGATGTGACTTTGTGGCACTACTAAAAAAATGGGCTAACACGTTTCAAAAGAAAGCGAAAGAACTGAACCGAAAACATTTTCTTCTAAGATGCAGAAAAGCCGGTGTAATTCCTCCACACATATTGGACGCAATTGTACCTATAAAATCACTGTTATTAAGACAGAATATTAACAAATTTCACCATCAACAATCAAAATTAACTAATAAAATTCTAAACCTAGAAATCAGTGAAAATCATAAAATAATTCAAAAAATAGATAAAGAACTTGACCATTATAAAACGATGATCATTGAGAAGACCTATCCTACATTCTTTGATAACTTTTATAGCCGACAAATTATATCATTTAACAAAACTTTCCACAATACAAGAACGAGTAACCAAAGAAAGTTCGACAAACTTATGGTAAAACAACGGAATAATAAATTACATACGGGAACAGAATGGATCAGAGTAAAGGGGCTGCACCGGTTCTAGCGCAAAATCGACCAATTTAACATGTAATTCTCCATAAGAAAATCTAAGGTCCATTCTGGTCATTTTTGCTCTTTTTTATACTGCGCATGCGCGACTTATAATCTGAACAAAAGTTCGTTGTGACGTCACTCGATGTATAGTAAAAAACACACCGCCGCTTGCTAGGATTGAACCCGAGTCTCTTTAACTGAAACAAGATATGTAGTCTCGCCACCATCAAGACACTTACCGTCGTGGGAGATAAATGTAAAGCATCGGTGCCAAATCATTACATCATTTTATTTGAAATAGTCTGGGATGGAGATATTAAGGATTCAAGGTCAAATAGGCAAATGGGACAGATTTTCGGTGGGGGTATTTAGGGGAGCCCCATTACCCCATCTATATTTGTAAAAAAATTCTGTATTGGTTACTCATCATTTTTATGTGGCAGAATAGCTAGTAAGTAATTTATATTTACTTTACCAATAAAACACTTTTTTAATTTTTACATTTATTACAATATACATAAAACAGCTCCTCATATATAAATCTTATTTCAATGGTCAGCTAAAAAATAATAAAATTTATACTAAACTAACAACTAAATTCAGTTTATTGTTACATAATGTACACTGTCTTAATACACATATTAAACAATATGGCTGCTGGAGGCAAATATTAAATAGACTTCCATCAGTTGCCGCTGTGTTTTGTTTGTATTGTTTTGCCAATTGAATAATCTTTGCTTTATTCTAGTGATTTTTTGGTCAATTTTGTGTTTTAAAATTATTAAAATACGAAAGACAATATACCTCATTTCTGTTGCGTTTTAAAGTGTGGAATGTGAAGTAATCGGGATAAAGTGCAGTTGTTTCGCTTACCTTCTGTACTACATTTTAAGCAGAAGCTGAGCTAAATACTTTATCTTCTGAGAGGCAGAAAAAATGGTTGCAGGCAATAGAAAATAAAGCTTTACTAGCGAAACGAAAATTAAGAACGCTCGTGTTAGCTCTAATCATTCTATTCCTGGTAAGTGGTAAAATGAATAGTGTTTTAAAGATAATTTCAACTCTATCGGAAAACCTGCTGACTTAACAGACAGAAAATAATCCAGACTGGGTACCTTTATTAAACATGGGGTATAAAGATAGTAAGTCCAGTTCCTCAAAATTTAAATTGGAGTGATAAAAAGAATTAAAAGGAAACAAGTAAGTTTATTTAAGTGTTATTTGACTGTCTCATGCCCTACATTTAGTTTGCACGTCTTATTTTAAACATTTTTTCATTGTTGCAGACTACGATATTAGAATTATTAAGAAACGTGGAAACTGAAGTAGAAGTAGATTCAAAAAATAATAAAGAAAGTCAAACCGATTTGACATTAAACAATTTAACTGATATGTTTCTATCATTAATTACTAAAAATGATTTGATAGAAAAACTAAAGAAACTATTATTAACTGTTGCAAGCCTCGAAAATAATGATGTAAAAACAAGATATTACACTGGTTTAGCAACATACAATGCTTGTTTTAAATTATATTAAACCATTTCTGAAAATTAACTTAAACACTGTTTTACCATCAAGTGCTGCTAACTTTAGTAAGATAAATAGATTTGTACTAAATATAGAAATAAAAATAAATTTAATTAAAATGTGTTTTATTAATAAAATATATAACATAATACAAAATCTTTTGCTTATATCTAGTGGTAACATCTGAATTTTCTAAATACCAACAACTTTTGAAAATCTTTAGTCATGTTTATTTCTTTAGAACTTAACACTAAATACAGTCACTTAAACACTATTATATTTTCACAATTGACAACAAAAACTAAGGAAAAGACAATTTAACTACGAAGCAACATGGATTTAAACACAAAACTAAAGTAAAAAACAACATTTGTTTGCTCCTTTGAATATAAAAAGGTTTGCTCCCAGCAGCCATATTGGTAATAAAAACGTCAAAATCCCATTATATCATTGTGGTATAAAGACTAATAATGGTACATGGTACCAACATTAACGTAGAGAAGAAAACTGTAATGTAATGTACTCTTAGGTACCTGCAACTGATAGTTTGTATAATAACCACTAGATTGCATGGTTAGTACTAAAATATGGACATACCTATAATTTATGGAACTGGATGTTTGTAAAATAACCACCAGATGGAACTTCTAGTACCAAAATAAATTAAATATAATAATCCTGAGAACAGTGAGAACTTTTAACCTTTATTCACAAATTTGCCTTTATTATTAATTACATTAATATACATGTTGTATTAATAGTTTAGATGAATACTAATATTTCATAGTGCATAATGATGATGATGATGAGGAATTTTTTGGGTGTGTACCTACTGTATGTGATATTGATATAATATCAAAATAAATATATTTTTTAAATTGTTTATAATCTTTAAAAGGTGTGTATAATAATTAAGTTTAATTTATTAATATATGGTATGAAGGAAAAAATAAAATACCATCATTTTATGAAAATGTAATTCTCACCTATTTTCAAGAACAAACAAAACATGTTTATTTCTTTTGTCTTAAAATTCATTTATGTTAAAACTGGATGGGACATTCTCGTGATAATCTTTATGATTTGAGTGATAGGAACACAATAACTTTTTAATTTATTAAATTAATTTCAATACCCATTAAAAACTAACACACCGGTTATATTCCTTATGTAATATTTTACATTCTAATAATGAAGGTAATTTGTTGTTACGTAAATGTAAAATGAAAGTGAATGTATTTATATTTTTTAAAAAATGCATTCGTGTTTTCAGTATATATATGCACAATATTTTCATACTAAGAGAATAATCTATGTTTTAAACGATTCGATAGTTACAGTTTATTGTGTGTTTTATAAAAAAATATTTTTATTATAGAAAACAATAATAAGCCTGTATATGATTTGGTATTGGGTGATTTCAATAAGATTTTTACCGCAAAAATTATAAAAAGTAAATTTGGAGAGTGTGTCCTGTTGGAACTTGAGAAGAATGTTACATTTTCACCAACTAGAGTGACGAACAAATAGAAAAAAGAAGTACGCTTTGGTTTATAGAGGTTCAGTTGATGTGGAGAAGCAGCAACCAAAATTTAAATTTTAATTGTAAGTTTTATATTTTTTTATTATTATAAATCAGGTTAATAGAATTAAGGTTTAATTAAAATCAGAGTTTATCAATTAGATTAATAAATCATCATATTAGAAAATGTAATAAAGCATTTAGAAAGTCTAATTTTTATTTGAAAAGACATCAAAAAATGCTTTGGGATAAATAATTATAAGGCTCAGTCTTCACATACAGGTTCTTCCATTTTTATAATACTATTTATTTTATATGTCATTTTTTGGTCAAAGGAATTCATTTAAGTCTTATTGTAAAAATTTTATATATATTTCCTTTCTTTTCTAACAATAAGATTCTTCCTATGTAACATCTGTTATCTTAAAAGACTGCATAGTAATCTTTTTTCTATTTTAATGGTTTGATCTTTGCTTTCTTATTGATCATCTATTTTTTTGTTCTTCGATATCTAAAGCAGTTCCTGATGAATTAGAAATATTGGAAAATTCGCTAGTAGACTCCTATGAGAATCCATTAGTCATTTCTTCTAGTTCATTATCTTGGTTATTTTTAATATTAGATGAATGCATAAGTTCGTGCCTGATTTGAAGACAAACTTTTACAAGTGAAATTATAAAAAATATAATTCAATTAATCAATTTCGAGTGGTCAATATTTAGCCTCTTCCGTTGTAATTTTTGGATTTTCTTTCACCGTAGCATAAAAAATCTCATTGTCAATGTGATTTCCAGGTTAAAATCTCCGAGTCGAAATCTACCAAACCACTTTTTTACTATTCTAAGAGCAGGACAACGATCTTCATAAACTTTGGAAATGTTTTTTGTGCCGCCCCAATATTTACACCTTTCCAAAATTCGTATAGCATCAATTCTCAAATATTTCCTTTTATTTCTCAAACATTTCCTAGATTTCCCATTATTTCTCAAATATTTCCTAAATTTCCTTTATTTCCTAATTATTGCTGTTATTTCCTAAATATTTTCTAAATATTTCCTATATTTCCTAAATATTTCTCAAATTGTGTACACCTATTTCCCTCGTACTGAATATACAAAAAAATTTTGATCGATGTTTAAATTACTTTTATAGTAAAGCAAAATTAAAAAGGCATTAAGTTATTTATCAAAATATCAATGATTGTAACAAGTTCTTTTCAATTTTTCAAATATTCAAGATTTTTCCACATTTTTCCATTTTTCACGAATTTACAATTTTGCAAATTAAATAATTATTATAAATTTTTCTGCTTTTATGATTTTTTCCAATTTTTTAAATGTTCATTTTTTCTAAACTTTTCAGATTATGATTTTTTAAATTTTCATAGTTTTTAGTAAATTTTTTAGATATTCAAGTTAATTCAGATGAATTTTTGTAGATATTCATATTTTTTGTAATTTTTCCATTTTTCTTGGTTTTCTTTTTTCAAAAAATTCTGAAGAGTTTATAAAAATTATGAACATTTGAAATAATCATAAAATTTTAAAAATCAGAGTTATTTGATCTTTACAAATAAATAAGAACACAGACAAAAAGTAATTTTTAGAAAGAATCAATTTAAATTAACAAATAATGTTGTATTGACAAAACCATAAAAATGCAAGGTTTCATATGGTAGTAAAATTGAAATGAAAAAACTTGTTTCTACATTGGAATGTGTATTTTTGATATTTATAAAATTTGTGTGATATTATTATTTTTTATCATATACTTACTTTTATAAAACTAACTGTAACTAGTGAATCGTTTAATAATATATTAGATTAAAAATATCCTAATACCATCAACAATACAACATCCAATTTATAAAGTTTATAATTTTTATAAATTTTTATTTTCAAAAGACTTGGTTTTACATCTGTATTAATTTTAGAATAATATGAATCCTTCAACACTATTTTCAGTGCTAATATCACTGACTTTTTTACTATTCTAAGAGCAGGACCACGATCTTCATAAACTTTGGAAATGTTTTTTGTGCAGCCCCAATACTCACACCTTTCCAAAATTCGTATAGCATCAATTCTCAAATATTTCCTTTTATTTCTCAAACATTTCCTAGATTTCCCATTATTTCTCAAATATTTCCTAAATTTCCTTTATTTCCTAATTATTGCTGTTATTTCCTAAATATTTTCTAAATATTTCCTTTATTTCCTAAATATTTCTCAAATTGTGTACACCTATTTCCCTCGTACTGAATATACAAAAAATTTTTGATCGATGTTTAAATTAATTTTATAGTAAAGCAAAATTAAAAAGGCATTAAGTTATTTATCAAAATATCAATGATTGTAACAAGTTGTTTTCAATTTTTCAAATATTCAAGATTTTTTCAAATTTTTCCATTTTTCACGAATTTTACAATTTTGAAAATTAAATAATTATTATAAATTTTTCTGCTTTTATGATTTTTTCCAATTTTTTAAATGTTCATTTTTTCTAATCTTTTCAGATTGTGATTTTTTAAATTTTCATAGTTTTTAGTAAATTTTTTAGATATTCAAGTTAATTCAGATGAATTTTTGTAGATTTTCATATTTTTTATGATTTTTCCATTTTTCTTGGTTTTCTTTTTTCAAAAAAATCTGAAGAGTTTATAAAAACTATAAACATTTGAAATAATCAAAAAATTTTAAAAATCAGAGTTATTTGATCTTTACAAATAAATAAGAACACAGACAAAAAGTAATTTTTAGAAAGAATCAATTTAAATTAACAAATAATGTTGTATTGACAAAACCATAAAAATGCAAGGTTACATATGGTAGTAAAATTGAAATGAAAAAACTTGTTTCTACATTGGAATGTGTATTTTTGATATTTCTAAAATTTGTGTGATATTAGTATTTTTTATCATATACTTACTTTTTTAAAACTAACTGTAACTAGTGAATCGTTTAATAATATATTAGATTAAAAATATCCTAATACCATCAACAATACAACATCCAATTTATAAAGTTTATAATTTTTATAAATTTTTATTTTCAAAAGACTTGGTTACATCTTTATTAATTTTAGAATAATATGAATCCTTCAACACTATTTTCAGTGCTAATATCACTAACTAGTGTAACAACTTTCTGGTAAATAGACAAACACTATGATAAAATCTACAAAAACTGTTATTTCAAAAATTTTGGAAATCAATCAAAAAATCATAAAAATAAAAATAGTGTAACCACTTTTTGCAGCTATAAGAATATTTGAGTTATTATTTCAGTTTCTTATAAAAGTCAAGGCTCGATTTTGAAATATTAAGGGGACCTTTTTAAGCAATATCTGTCTAACCATAACCGTTCAGTCTTCGGTCCGACCAAAAGTTTACTTCTTGTCCATTATCTCAACAAAACATTATAATCTCACCAAAAATCATCTATATATATATATATATATATATATATATATATATATAATCATAAAGTTTTTAAACAAATTGCTCTTATTATTGTATATTTTTTTAAAAAGAGTTTTTTGTTTCAGTTGCAGTAACATCATATTCATTCTGCTTAATAATTAGACGTGCGTTTTATAAATATGTTTGAAAAATTGCTTTTACATATTGCAACTATTTTAGGTCTTGTCACCACCAATTATGATGAAAAAAAGGTACGAAATGGACTTATTCAATGTGTTAAAGCCACTAAGAAGATTAAAAATGTTATGAGATACGCTAAATCTACGGGAGAGAAGCAGAAATTAGAAGCCCAACTTCGAGAAGTAAAATCGTTGCGAGCCCAATTTAAAGCCCAACAGAAAAAAGGTGCTGGGCTTCAATCAACAAAACCTACCGCAAAACATAGGGTCCATTGGGATGATACATTCTCCGCATTCACTTCAAGAATCCGAACCGGAGTCATATCCAATCTTAAACATAAAGATCCAGTAGCCTTTCTGCTAGACTGTAGAGCGCTATTTAAACGAAGAATTCAAAACGCTCTCAAGAAAGATGATTCAGTTAAAGTTAACATGGTGTTTTGTGGTGAATTTGAAATAGCGAGGGGTGAGAAGATTTTAAATGAAAATAAATATTTCACCACATCAAACTCTGCTATATACAAAACAACTAATATAGATAACTGGTTTGATGAAAAAGTTTCAGATCCTATTCTAAAAGAACTCGAAGAATTCCAGGAGCGGGATTCTGGATGGGCCTTGAAACGGATAGTAAACTTGGGTATAAACATTAATAAATTTATACCACAACTTGGATCATCTTATATAGATTTACCTCTTCAAATTAATAGGAAAAAAGCATGCATTAATGTTAAAAATATGGATCAAGCGTGTTTTGCATGGGCAGTGGTGTCAGCTTTATATCCAGTTGCGAAAGATCCACAAAGAATTAGCCAGTATCCGCATTATTCGGGGTTGTTAAAACTTAAGGGAATCCAGTTTCCCATGACTATAAAACAAATCCCCAGTTTTGAGAAGCAAAATAATGTTTCAGTCAACGTATATGTTTTGAGGAAATATAAAAAGGGTTTCACGACGCTTCCTACATACCTTACTGAAGCAAAAAAAGATAAACATGTAAACCTGCTTCTAATACAAGATCAATATAATGATGAGCCCACTAGATACCATTATGTATGGATTAAAAATCTTTCTAGACTTTTGTCCAGTCAACTTAGTCAAGAGAACCATAAAAAGTATTTTTGTGATAGATGTCTACACTATTTCCGTTCTGAAAATAAACTTGCTAAACATAGCGAAGATTGTATAAAAAAGAATGATACAGCTATTAGGATGCCTGAGGAGGGCAAAAATATGATAAAATTTAAGAATTTTAAAAACAAAATAAAAGCCCCTTTCGCTGTATACGCTGATCTAGAAAGTGTTTTAAAGCCAGGCGCGGAAAAGACCGCTTACCAAGAACACATTCCTGCAGCCGTTGGTTATTACTTTAAATGTTCATACGATGATTCTCTCTCTTTTTACCGGTCATATAGAGGATCTGATTGTATGCAGTGGTTCGCCGATGAGATGAATCAGCTTGCTGAAGATGTTTCAACAGTGTTTCTTTGTTCCTACGATATACATATGACTGCTCAACAAGAGATGGATTTTCAAGCAGCCACTTGCTGTCATATCTGTGAGCATCCATTTAAATTTGGAGAAAAAAGAATTAGGGATCACAATCACCTAATTTCTTTAAATAATTATCGTGGTGCTGCTCATAATGATTGTAATGTTAATTATAAAGATACTCATATAATCCCAGTAATATTTCATAACTTGAGCGGTTATGATGCACATTTCGTGATAAAAGATATCGCCACACGAATGAAAGGAACTATAGACTTGTTACCTCTCACCAAAGAAAAATATATTTCGTTTACAAAACACGTTGATGACTCCAGAATTAATTTTAGATTTATTGATAGTTTCCGTTTTATGGCATCTTCTCTAGATAAGTTATCATCTTATTTAGAAGAGTTTCCAAATCTTAAATCGCAGTTTCATAATACTACTGAAGAACAATTTAATTTATTAATAAAAAAAGGAGTAATGCCATATGATTACATTGATAGTTTTGATCGTTTCGATGAACCCTGTTTACCTTCAAAAGATGCTTTTTATAATAAATTAGAAGATAAACCTTGCCCCCGACGTTTGTATCAAAGGGCTCAAGAAGTTTGGACTATGTTTAATTGTACTACTTTGGGAGAATATATAGATTTATATATGAAAACAGACATTCTACTCCTAGCAGATGTCTTTGAACAGTTCCGAAAAAGTTGTATGAAGACATATAATCTAGATCCTGCCCACTATTTCACGCTACCTGGCTTTACTTGGGATGCAATGTTAAAATATACTAGACAAGAATTGGAGTTGCTGACTGATCCAGATATGTTTTTGTTTGTTGAGCGAGGTATTCGAGGAGGTCTTAGTCAAGTTTGCTCTAAAAGAAGAGCACACGCAAACAATAAATATATTCCTAATTACGATCCAACTAAACCAGAAAGCTATTTGATGTATTTCGATGTTAACAATCAATATGGATGGGCGATGTCTCAGTATTTACCATATGGCGGATTTAAATGGGTGGATACAAACATCGACGTAAATACTATTGTTAATGATAATGATGAGGGCTATATGCTTGAAGTGGACTTGGAGTATCCACATGATTTACACGATAGACATAAAGATATTCCTTTCTGTCCAGAACATATCAATCCTAAAACCATGAAACCGCCAACTAGGACTAAAGAAATTACTAAATTGATGGCTACATTAAATAATAAAGCAAAATATGTCATTCATTATCAGGCTCTTAAACAAGCTATATCGCATGGCTTAAAGGTAACAAAAATACACAGAGTATTAAAGTTTAAGCAGTCTCCATGGTTAAAATCATATATTGATCTAAACACCGCTCTTCGAACAGTTGCCAAAAATGATTTTGAGAAGAATTTGTTCAAGTTAATGAACAATGCGGTGTTCGGCAAGACTATGGAGAATGTACGAAAAAGGGTTGATGTAAAACTTTTAACTGAATGGGAAGGTCGATATGGTGCTCAATCTTACATATCCAAACCTGAATTTAAGAACAGTATGATATTTGACGAAAATTTGGTTGCAGTAGAGATGAATAAACTTCAAATTTATCTAAATAAACCCATATATGTTGGCCAATCAATCCTAGACCTGGCAAAAACCACTATATATAGCTTTCACTACGATTATCTGCTAAAAACATTTGGAGAAGACTGCACAGCTTTCTATACGGATACAGACAGCATAGGGGTGGAAATATTGGGAAAAGACCCATATACCCTTATGAAAAATGATTGCCATCAGTACTTTGATACATCTGACTATCCCCGAGATAATATATATGGCATACCGCAGGTGAATAAGAAAGTTTTGGGTATGATGAAGGATGAATACAATGGGCGTATTATGACAGATTTTGTAGGGTTGCGGTCCAAATTGTACAGCACAAAAGTTACAACTTCAGAAGAGGAGCTACAAAACCTGAAAAAGAAATTAAAAGACGATGAATATGATGATGATGAAATCCAACAAATTTTATTAAATTATGGTGTTACAAAAAAGGCTAAGGGTGTCAAATCATCTGTTGTAAAGACAAAAATTACTTTTGATGACTATATTGAGTGTCTAGAAACAGCCAAGCAGAAGACAGCGGTACAAAACCTCATACGATCCAAACAACATCATGTTTTTTCTCTAGAACAACAGAAAATCGCTCTCAGTTCGGATGATGACAAAAGGTATCTAGTGTCAGGTACCGATCAAACTTTGCCCTGGGGACATTACTCTATAATGGCTGAAGCAATGGATGTCGATTAGATTTACCTTAATTAAGTTGATCCTTATTGAAGAATTATTTAATATTTGCCTCCAGCAGCCATATTGTTTAATATGTGTATTAAGACAGTGTACATTATGTAACAATAAACTGAATTTAGTTGTTAGTTTAGTATAAATTTTATTATTTTTTAGCTGACCATTGAAATAAGATTTATATATGAGGAGCTGTTTTATGTATATTGTAATAAATGTAAAAATTAAAAAAGTGTTTTATTGGTAAAGTAAATATAAATTACTTACTAGCTATTCTGCCACATAAAAATGATGAGTAACCAATACAGAATTTTTTTACAAATATAGATGGGGTAATGGGGCTCCCCTAAATACCCCCACCGAAAATCTGTCCCATTTGCCTATTTGACCTTGAATCCTTAATATCTCCATCCCAGACTATTTCAAATAAAATGATGTAATGATTTGGCACCGATGCTTTACATTTATCTCCCACGACGGTAAGTGTCTTGATGGTGGCGAGACTACATATCTTGTTTCAGTTAAAGAGACTCGGGTTCAATCCTAGCAAGCGGCGGTGTGTTTTTTACTATACATCGAGTGACGTCACAACGAACTTTTGTTCAGATTATAAGTCGCGCATGCGCAGTATAAAAAAGAGCAAAAATGACCAGAATGGACCTTAGATTTTCTTATGGAGAATTACATGTTAAATTGGTCGATTTTGCGCTAGAACCGGTGCAGCCCCTTTACTGATCAGGAATCTCACTAACATTAGTGTTCCACCAGAGATTCTAAGTTTCCTCTCCTTAGGACCAAAATTTAGCGTAAATCCTAGACTAGGAAAAGATATCACTATAAGAAGCCTATTGGCAGATGTGGATTCGATTATCTCTTACATAACGGACCCTCAGACTAAGAAAATATTAACGGCAAAATCTACTAACATAATAACTAATGCTTTCCATGACACCAACAAAGAAGACCAGTTTTACATGAGCCTCCTCACCAAAACAAGGAAATTCTTAAAAGACCATCCCGATTTAATGGTCATAAAATCTGATAAAGGTAACTTAACTGTCTTGTTAGAAAGAATACATTATAATAACCTATGTAATGAATTACTAGACAACGATATGTCGTACACCAAACTTACCTCCGATCCCACTCAATCGATACAAAACAGAATGCAGAGGTTACTTAACAAACTTAAAACACAAGGACATCTAGATAAAAAGTTGACAGGACAGTTGATGAGCTATAAAGGGATGCCTGGCCGTTTTTATGGATTACCGAAAGTCCATAAGAATCCCCTCGCTATACGACCAATAATAGCGTCTATCAACACACCAACTGAAAACATCTCCAAGTTCTTAACGGATATACTGTCCAGGGCATATAACACAGAAAATGAATACTACATCAAGGATTCTTTCCAAGTAAAAACTTTGTTCAATAACTTTGAACTACCGGAAGATTACGTGTTAGCAAGTTTGGATGTTAAGTCCCTTTTTAGCAATGTATACTTAGACATCTGTATAAAATCTATTGAAAATAATTGGAACCATATTCAGAATTTCTGCTCAATTAATTGTAACATCTTCATAGAACTTACAAAATTCATATTTAACAACAACAACTTTACCTTTGATAACAATCACTACCAGCAGATTTTTGGGACTCCAATGGGCAGCAAAATTTCTCCTATTCTGGCGAATTATGTGATGGACGACTTATTAAATAAAATTGTACCAAACTTACCATATAAACTGGGTTTCATCAAGAAATACGTTGATGATATTATATTAGCTATACCAAAAAATGAAACGAATAATATACTTGACATATTTAATAGTTATGACAGATACATACAATTTACGTTAGAACAAGAGGATAAAAATTTTTCAGTACCATTCTTAGACACTAAGTTTATAAGAGATCACCGAACCATTTCTATTGATTGGTACAGAAAACCGATGAGCTCTGGACGTTATCTGAACTACTGGTCCTGCCACAAGCAATCGATGAAATTGAACTTACTAAAACAGATGAAAGAAAGAATAATGAACATCAGCGACGTCAGATATCAAAAAACCAACTTACTGATATTAGCTAAAATTTTTACGGACAATTCCTATCCTCACAAATTGGTGAATCATTTGCTATTTAATACTCCTTCTAGGATAAGATCTTACAATGTCCAGATTAATGACTCGAATAATGTAGTACAGATACGGTACGCTAGTCTTCCTTATGTACAGTCACTAACACCTAAACTGAGCATCCTCTTCAAAGATATCCCAGGATTAAAAATAGCCAACCGATCTACTTGCACCATCAACAACGTATTTACCAAACTAAAAGATAAGACGGATAAATTATTGGAATCTGATGTAGTTTATATCATACCTTGTGGCGACTGTAACAAAGTTTACATAGGGCAAACCTCACGTAAGTTAAAAGATCGACTAGTTTCCCATAAGAGCGATGCCAGACTCTATCCCGATAGAACTGCGCTGGGTTCTCACTATAGTTCCACAAACCATACGATTGACTATGATAGTGTCCGCATTTTGGATAGAGAACGAAACACCACTAAACGTGTCTTTCTTGAAATGGCTCATATATCTAAAACAATGACAACTTGTATGAATAAAAGATCCGATATAGACAACTTAAGTGATATTTACGCATACTTACTTACCTGTGACTGATTTCGTTAATTAGTAAAAGGTGCTCCGTTGGTGTTTGTGTTAGTTTTCGTGTGTTTTAACTATAAAATTTTCGGATTTGTTTTGTTTATTGTGTAAAGGTACAATACCATAACCTACTTATTGCAAGGTCGTAATAATGACATTAGCTCTTCTTCTTTTCTTTAAGAATTGACTTTAATGTTCCTCAACATATATACAGCTAAACTAATAGTAGTCGAAGTATTAATATTTCTTCTAATTTGTTAATTCAAAAGTCAATATCTGTCAATATCGAGTAATGACACATGTCGTCTGTTAATCTTAAAAAAAATTTTTTCTTTGTCTTTTCTTCCACCGCTACAATCTACGCTTTTTTGAAAAAAACGCTAAGTTTTATAAAAATTATATTAGCTTATTTTATTATATTTTACATTAGTATCAAGAATACTTACCACGATCAATATACTTACCACAACATAGTTGTCCAAACGAAGAACTTTCGATACAACCTCAATTGTAAGTCCTTCAAGGTTTTTGTTAAAACACCTAGTTTGATTATTTTTTATACCTATTTGTAGATCTATCCCTGAAGATGGTCAAAAATTTGACCGAAAGCTTGGAATTATATAAAAGAGTGAACTAAATTCGATGTTTTATTGCTGCACACCCAATCAACCTTTGTTAACGTATTGTAATACGATACAGCAAATAGTACTATCTGTTATATATATATATATATATATTGTATATATATATATATATATATATATATATATATATATATATATATATATATATATTTATATATATTGAAATGGATCCTCCTTCCGGAACACCCTCTTTCAATAAAATTATCGGTCGTGGATTCAAGAATTTTTAAATTGATTGTCCTAAAAATAAAGTACACAATTATAAATATAAAAAATAATTCTTTCGCGTCTTTCTAATTCTTTCTTCCTCCGTTTTTCCACTCTTTCTCTATATCTTCCTCTTCCAACTACTTTCCAACTCCTTCTTGCTACTGCCTTTCCATCTATTTAATACCTTTCTGCTGCTCAACTCTTTCTCTATACCTTCCTCTTCCAACTACTTTCCAACTCTGACCTCTCTGTATCCTCTTATCCAATTCCAATTACCTTTTTATTTATTTATATTTTTATTTATAAACTCTTCTTATTTTAATTTAAATTTCAATATTTAATTTTTTACAATTTTATTTCATCTGACTTTTACAAAATTAACTCATTGACAATCTAATCAATAATCCAATAATAATAATCCCCATCCATCAAACAATCTCTAAACTCCACAAAAACAATCAAAATACCAAAAAAATACTTAACCTGGGCAACCAATTTACAAATAGTGGATCACGTTCGAACATTCCATTGAAAGAACATGCACCATGAAGAAAAATCCATATCAATTTCCCCCAAATTTGATTTGACTTGGTGAATTACTTCACCTTGCCAAATCAAATTTCCTTTCAGTAGGAAATTTTTCTTCACCATCAGTTGTCAAGCTTTTAATTTGGAATATTTCAATTTTACCTAATACACTACCCCTAACATATGAGTCCCCTATCATATCTACTTTTATATCTACCTACTTTTACATTCTTCTTTATTCAATTTTTTATTTCTGTTTTACTATTTTTTATAAAATTCATTCCCCCTTCTTAACATTTATTAAATTGTGTTTTTTATAGTTTTAAATTTGTTCCCCCTGTTTTGAAATTTCCCTATACATATAATTTTTTATATACTCCCCTTTCCTAATATTTTCCTACATATACTTTTTTTTTTATAAATTTTGTGATTTTACCCCTTTTCTGATATTTCCCTATATACAACTTCTTTCTAAATTTAAATACCTTCCCCCTTTCCTGATATTTCCCACGATACAAACTTTTAATAAATTTAAATTTCTTTCCCCTTTCCTGATAGTTCCCTCGATACAAACTTTTTATGAATTTAAATTGCTTTCCCCTTTCTTGATATTTCCCTGTATATAACTTTTTCCTAAATTTAGATTGAACAAAATTCCCCCAGAAATAACTCAAAAACATCTTCTTAAATTTTTCAAACACAAATATTTCATCTTTACTGGCAAAACATATCAATGCCGGCCCATCTAACATCTCACGCAAGTATTCTCTTATTTCTTTATGGTCTCTACACCATTTTAATTTATTTTTTACCATTCTTATGAAAATTTTTTTATGAGTCTTATTAATATTCCCATTAAATTTATGTTCAATTTTACTTATTTTCATATTATTTTGATTTTTATTTGTTTTTCTTCTTTCCATTTCTTCCAATAACATTTCACATTCTTTTTCTTGTACTACATTTATTTCTTCTACTTTTTCTTCCATCTCATATATCTTCTTTGTTGTATTTTGCATTTCTTCTATTACATTTTTCTTTTCCACATTCTCTTGTTTTATAATTATCTCTAAGTCATTTAATTTTATATTTGTATTAGCATTAATTTCTTTTATTTCATCCTTGCATTCCTTGTTAATAATTGTTTTAATTTTTACTTCTTGTAATTCCTCTAATTCTGTTTTTCTCATTATCATTTCAGTTATTATTTCTGTTTTTGTTTCTTCTAATGTTTCTCTATACATTTCCATTTGCTTCTTTATCTCATTTTTGATTGTTTCTATGTTTTTGTTCATCTCTTCTTTTATTTCTTTTTTCATAGAATCCATATTCTTGTTCATGTCTTGTTTTATTTCTTTTTTCATTGCATCTATATTCTTGTTTATTGCTTCAGTATTTTTGTTCATGTCTTCTTTATTTTCTTTTTTCATTGAATCCATATTCCTGTTTATTGCTTCCATATTTTTATTCATTGCTTCAATCTTTTTGTTCATGTCTTCTTTATTTTCTTGAGTATTTTTGTTATTTGCTTCAATATTTTTGTTCATATTTTTTAACATTTCCATCATTTGTTCCCATGATGAATCCCTTCTATCCCCTATTTTACTATCCTGATTACCCTGATTATCCTGAATACCCTGACTACCCTGAATAACCTGATTACCCTGACTTCCCTGACTATCCTGTCCCTCCTGACTCTCCTGATTATCAATATTATCCCCTTGCTCTAACATTCTATCTGTAATTTCTTTTCCCCCTCTTAATTTCATACAACTATTTATAATTTATCTAATCTTTCATTCCGAATCACACACTTTGTTTTTAATAAAGCAGCTTGACACCTAATAGTTAAGAAAAATCTCTTACCCTCAGTGCCAAAGCAGCCCCACGTTGGGCGCCAATTGAAATTGATCCTCCTTCCGGAACACCCTCTTTCAATAAAATTCTCGGTCGTGGATTCAAAATTTTTAAATTGATTGTCCTAAAATACAAAAATTATAAATAAAAAATAATTTATCTTCTTTTGAATCTTTCTTCTTCCGTTTTTCCACTCTTTCTCTATATCTTCCTCTTCCAACTACTTTCCAACTCCTTCTTGCTGCTGCCTTT
Source organism: Altica lythri (assembly GCA_964028335.1). Classification (NCBI taxonomy): domain Eukaryota; kingdom Metazoa; phylum Arthropoda; class Insecta; order Coleoptera; family Chrysomelidae; genus Altica; species Altica lythri. Next base: position 83,391,197 of record OZ034801.1, read on the forward strand.
CCATCTATTTAATACCTTTCTGCTGTTCAGTTCTTTCTCTATACTTTCCTCTTCCTACAAATTTCCAACTCCTTCTTGCTACCGCCTTTCTACTTATCTATCACCTTTCTGCTCTCTTAAAATTTCCAACTCTCTGCTTTTCTGTATCTTTCAAGTTTTGGTTTCTTTGTATTTTATTATTCTTTTAATTATTTATTATTCTTATGTTTTTATTTTAATTTAAATTCAAATGCTTTCATTTACAATAGTTTTATTTTATGACATTTTACAAAATTCACCTCATGACAATCTAATCAATAATAATAATCCCCATCCATCAAACAATCTCTAAACTAAACAAAAACAATCAAGATACCAAAAAATACTTAACCTGGGCAACCAATTTACAAATAATGGATCACGTTCCAACATTCCATTGAAAGAACATGCACCATGAAGAAAAATCCATATCAATATATATATTGTTATGGTATTAACTAGTTGGTTTTTATGTGTAGTGTAAATATGTTTAAGACTAACGAGATATAAAATTTGATAATGTCAATCTATGGAAGTTATCAAGTAATGATAAAAATAATTAAAAAAAAAGGGTATAAAAGCGGTTGCTACGTTGTTAAGGGGATGATTGATGATTGATTAGATTGTCAAGAATTGTAAATTAGAAAAAGTCATTAAAAAAAAATTAAGTTGAAAAGATAGATAAAATTTGATTAATTAAGTAATTGGAATTGGAAGAGATTATTGTTGGATGATTGATTTTTTTGAGTCAAAGAAATTTTACGAATGGCATATGAATTGTAATAAAAAAAATATATAAAATTAAATATAATGGAATAATGGATAAAGTATCGTTAATATAGTTAAATAGAAAGAGAATATGGAGTTAGAATGTGAAAATTGGAATTTAAAATAAAATACATAGATTGAGACTATCATTTGGAGATTATAAGAAGAATTTACATTAAAATAAGTATTTCTGTTATAAAGGTAGTATCAGCTGATAGTATTATTTTATAATAGAGATAATTATTAGAGGGATTTAGGAAAACGGGCAAAATTTATTTTAAATTAAGAGTAGTTATAATTCTGTAATTGAACAAATTTTATTGCATTGTATTATACTATTGTATTGAATGTTAAAATGTTACATTAAATCTATATATATAAAACTCAAAGGTGACTGACTGACTGACTGATATAGTGATCTATCAACGCAGAGCCCAAACCGCTGGACGGATGGGGCTGAAATTTGGCATGCAGGTAGATGTTATAACGTTGGCATCGTCTATGAAAGGATTTTGATTAATTCCACCACCAACGGGATAAAATAGGGGATGAAAGTTTGTATGATCCATTAACGCACAGCTCAAACCGCTGGACGGATGGGGCTAAAAGTTGACATACAGGTAGATGTTAAGACGTACGCATCCGCTAAGAAAGGATTTTATCAATTCCACCCACAAGAGCATAAAATAGGGGATGAAAGTTTGTATAAAACTTTGTCAATTTTAAACTGATCGGGCTAAGATTTTGCATGCATATAGCTACTATAATGTAGGCATCCTCTACGAAAGAATTTTGATTTGTTCCACCCCTAAGGGGATAAAATAGGGGATAAAAGTTTGTATGAAACTTTGTCAATTTTAAACCGATTGGGCTGAGATTTTGTATGCATATAGCTACTATGACGTAGGCATCCCTTAAGAAAGAATTTTGATAATTTCCACCCCTAAGGTGATAAAAAAGGGAATGAATGTTTGTATGAAACTTTGTCAATTTTAAACCGATCAGGCTGAGATTTTGCATGAATGTAGCTACTATGAAGTAGGCATTCCTTAAGAAAGGATTTTGATAAATTCCACCCATAACGGGATCAAATAGGGGATGAAAGTTGGTATGAAACTGTGTCAGTTTTAAACCGATCGGGTTGAAATTTTGCATGCATATAGCTACTATGACTTAGACATCCCCTAAAAAAGGATTTTGATAAACTCAACCCTAAGGGATAAAATAGGGATGAAAGTTTGTATGAAACTTTGTCAATTTCAAACCGATCGGGCTGAGATTTTGTTTTAAAATAATAATAGTTTAATACCACTCGCGCTTTACTGAGCGGGGTGTGTGGAGCGGTGAGACGGTAGCACGCTGCCTGGCCGACATGACACTGTCGATAGACGCGTAGAGTCTTAATTCGAGAATAAATTTGTTTTATTACGTAGTGGTGTACTAGGAAATTACTTTTTTTAAATTCCATCCCTAAGGATTTAAAATAGGGTTTGCAAATTTCTATGAAACTCGGTGGCAAAAAACTAAAGTTCACGCGGATGTAGTCGCGGGCGGCCGCTAGTGTTGTATAAAATGAAAAATGAAATTTTAGTTAATGCTAATCAATGAACCCACCCTGAAGAGTCCAACAACAATATATATATATATTTGGTGATTGTAAATCATAACAATATATATATATATATATATATATATATATATATATATATATATATATATATATATGAACAGTAGTGGTGTTCCGGGTTTCAATCCGTTGGTTGTTTGTGTCTTCACGACGTTTCGCCAACATCTCAGCTGGCATTTTCAAGTGATGCTTCCTTTGCGGCTGCTCAACTCATTCCAAGTTGAGCAGCCGCAAAGGAAGCATCACTTGAAAATGCCAGCTGAGATGTTGGCGAAACGTCGTGAAGACACAAACAACCAACGGATTGAAACCCGGAACACCACTACTGTTCATTCTACCATCCGTGAAACACTACATCATAACATATATATATATATTTATATATATAAATATGTCAAACGTTTGATTCCAAGACAGTTTTTCGGACCAAACAAGGATTTCCAAGACATTTGTATATTTCCGGGACTGTCCTGGAAATTTTTTATGTCAAACGTATAATTCCAAGACAGTCTTGGAATTAACAAATGATTTCCAGGACATTATATGTACATTGATCATTTAATCATTTTCGGGACTGTCTTGGAATTGAATAAATCATCAGTATACATTTTAAATTCTAATAACAAGAACAGTAGGCAGGTAGTTTCTTTTGATACCAAATTTTACATAAAGATATTTTTAACCTCGCAAACATTAGCAAATAACTAAAGCTCATATAGTCACTTACAGGAAAATCATATATATACACACAACTTGTCAAATGTATAGTGCAATTTTCTAAAAAGTTACCGAACTTAAAAGTTGAAACTACATATTTTTGGCTCACATATGAAAATCAGAGCTCTAGGTGGTCGGGAAATAGGTTTAAATTTCATTACAAAATTCCACCCGGAATATAAAGAAAATAAACGACAAAAATAAAATAAAATAAAAATGAAACGTGACAGGTGTGACCGGTTTTGATTATATCGATCAAGTAATCGAAAGGAGTGCATATTAATTAACAGATAGTTACTGAATAACATACTAACATTTCATAATGTCATCTTAATTTTTAAAAAAGTTGTAGATTGTTAAAGTCAAAAAAACACTTTTTTCATAAGACTTCAAAAATTTTTCAGAAATATTCGAAATTTTTTTCTGCTCTAGAATGCGAAGAAAATATGTTTGTTTTCTTCTAATATGACCTAATTAAAGAATAAAACATAAAAATCTTTTGAGAATTTGGTAAAATCAAAAATTTCATATCTGAAATTTGCACTCAATCTGACCAATTTATTCGTGAAATACAAATATGTTAGTTAGCCAAAATAACTGAGTTTTTTGATACACAAAATATTAATAATAAATTCTTTTCACAATTGTTAAAAAATCAAAAAATCTTTATAAAGTTATCATTTAAAAAAAGGTTACTATATCATGTTTGAAAGTATAACATAAATAATTAATAATAAAAATTGTACCAATACAAAAAGTACTTATATTAAAAGAATCAAATACCACTAAGCAAAATTTTTAATACAATTTAGTTTTAATTTATTAGTTACTTATTCAATTAAAAAACTATTTTATTGCATGTTTTTGTTAAATATTAGGCGTCAATATTTATCTAAAACCAAAGATCCTTAAATTTAAAATTAAAATCGGTTTTTTAATATTTGTCTAAAACATAACAATATATTATGACGGTTTAAAATATATTGACAATTAAATTTAGAATTACGTTCTTTTTTATTTTTATGTGTCAATTATCTATACATATAATAAAACTGTAGAAATGAAAATACTGTACATTAAAGATATTTAAAAAATAATTAGCGGACGATGTTACTACATCGATATAGAACCCAAATTGTAGTTAGATTTTTGTTTGTCTGTCTGTATGTTTGTGCGCGCATCACATGAAAACTACTGATCCGATTTGAATGCGGTTTTCACAGATGTATTTGTCTTCTTTAAACTTAACATCTGGTGTATTAAAATATCTCCTTCCTTCCCTTTAACGCGGTTGGGGAGAAATTTTTATACAAAAATCGGTTGTCTGTAAAGTCGGTTTACTGACGATAGTCGAACGTGACAACGTCATAAGAAAATACTGGTGGAATGGTTGCATTTTTCAAAAGAAAATTTTAATTTTATTTGTTTGATAGATATTTTGTATAGATAACATTTTTCATTCGGAACGCCTCAGAGCAAGGTAACGCCTCATGAGCCGTGCTTCAGCCTGCGAGGTAACGCTGCATGAGTCATGTTTTTTGGAGTGTGCAACCGGCTCCATCGAATTATAAGACGTTGTCACATCAAAAACAACACTCCACGCAAACAACCTCGCGGGTACATCGATATGTAACCCAAAAATATGTTTAGATTTTTTTGTCTGTCTGTCTGTATGTTCTGCGCGCATCACATGAAAACTACTGATCCGATTCGAATGCAGTTTTCACAGATGTATTTGTCTTCTTTCAGCTTAACATCTGGTGTATAAAAGTTTCTCTCCCCCACCTCTTTAACAGAGTGAGGGGAGAAATTTATATACAACAATAAACACGCAACGCGAACGACGTCGCAGGCACAACTAGTTTTAAATATAAATCTATTTTAAAATGATGTAAAGAAAAATGTTTGGCTCTAATCGTTTATCGTTTTATATTTATTTTAATTGTTAATTAAAAGTATCTTATAGGAGCAATCATTTACAAATTAAAAACGTAATAAATAAATGTTCATAATAATATTAAAAGCGAAACTTTCGGAGAAATTGGAATGTTTTCCATGTATAGGTAATACAAAACCGCAATAATCATACGAACCAGCATATTCAAAAAATTGAATACACATTTCAATATTTATTATTATGAGAATTAGTGAATGTGTGACAATTACATGTTGCTTCTCTTTTGAATGAAGAAGCAAATTTCTGTTATTTACAAATTTCTTAGCCAAAACATCAATATATAATTTATAAAGTTATTGATATTTTAAATTATTAATAATAATACAGGATGTCGAAATCAAAATAAGTAGTTTTGACAGATTTGTATGTTATAATTTTTTTTGCTTTACACATTAAATCTATATTTTTCTGAGTTTTCTAATATAGTTTATCCAAAACTACTTGAATAAGCGGTCAACGCTCTTTTCGAATTTCCAAGAATTCTCTTCATGGGCATACAGGTGTGAGTCGGGAAGTTAAAAGGAACATTAAATAGATATTTTACTAAGTTCGTTCATAGAATGACGTTCTTTTGAGTTTCCCCTGGTAAAATCAGAAAAATAATTCCTATCCAAGTGGGTCTAGTTATACTATACTGATAAATCTTTCTGTTTATAACTATAAACTAGATTTCAAGCTTAAATTGTGCACAAAATATTTTAAATATAAAATAAAACTTTCCATATGCATGTTTGTAGTATAAACCTATCCTCTACATAAATATAGATACGCCAAGTAAAGATCCAAGACATACTACTTACGTTTGAGTAATTTAGGAAAAGGGTCAAAACTTTCTTCCTACAAAAAAACAAACACTTTTCCCTCCAAATCAACGGTTATTTCGTTTAAGCGTGGATGAAAAAAAATTCAAGAGGTAGTACGTGCGTCAGGTACGATTTCGTTGGCATTATAGGGTCATGGCATTACCTAAGTGTTTTTGTGATGTTAGTTACTCTGCTGATTACGAATTTGGCGAGTATCCGTGTAACATGTAACTTTTAAGAGGGCAACCAGTCTTCCCGAAACATGAAATATAGGGCGCCAAAGTACAAACTAAACAAATTATACACAAACATCCGTTTTAAATGATTTATTTAAATAGTATTTAAAATAAAACAATAATTTAATTTAAAAAGCTATAGTAACGTTTTATTTTGACGTTTTCCATTTTTTTTAAATGTTTAAAAAGCCATAACTTGTTAACGCGGTATTCCATTTTGTTGTTCAAGACGGCATTCGAAGCAGTTTTTTGAGACCTAAAAATGTTATTTAGAGAGCAAAATCGATTAGTCGAAAAATCTCCAAGTTTTTCAAAGAAACATATTTTTTGAAATTTTTCGACAACGAAATCTCCCGAACGAATTAACCGATTTTAATATGCAAAACGTCATTCGATGTGGTTTTTTAAGCTTGAGAGCTGATTAGGTTATGAAATTGATCAATGTAATATCCAAAAAGATATTCTCAAAAAACATTATTTTTACAAATGTTTTTTTTCGTTTTTTGTTGAAATTTCTTTAAATCTACTGGTCCGAATCAATTTTTATTTGTAGTCAGAAAGAAGGGTTCATTACTGTGTCCGGTTTCACCACAAAATGGCGGAATTTTGGTGCCATCTCAAAAAATGTCCCAATTCAAAAAGATTCGAATTAACTTTGTATTTTGAAGAGCACCACCTGGCGGACGAATGGTAGTTAAAATCAAAATTACTAATCACAATGAATAAGAGAAGACAATTAACACCACTGATGGTACATTTAAGAATTACAGCTACTAAATCAAATAAATTTCTCCGAATTTAGGCACGGATACAATACTTTGGTGAATTCTTTAACTAAAACAATCCAATAGATCGTTATAACCGTTCGACAAATGGTTATTAAAAATTTAATTGTTTAAATGGTTGCACCTCTGAAACTAAGGAAGATAAAGATTTTTTTCAAATTATTCTGATTCCTTACAAAAAAAAAACATTTTTTTAACAATGTTATATTAAAAATTTCATACTTAATGTGTCAAGGATGTTATTCTCCATCTAAAGACGAAAATTTTAAGCGTTGATGGACCGTTTTAAATTAATTAGATCCTATAAAATTATCGATTATTTGCTTGCGCTCGTTGCGAGTGTCACTGTTAGTTCCAATCCCATTGCTAGAGAGTTAAATCAGTCATCGTATCTTACCTTGATTCATTAATTAGCTCTATATTTACTGCTATGTATGAGTTTTGTCAAAAAATTTTTCATGAATATGCAAAAATAATTCGAGTTAAACTATTTACTTTTTGTAATAAAGCATTTTGATAAATTTTAATTCATTCCGTTTTATCGTTATTAATTTTTTTTTCGTTGGCAAAAACAAAATGAATTACAAGGTACACATTTTACGTGAATAAACTATGCACGTGGAGTTAAAAACTAATTTTTTTATTGTCTTTATCCACAAACCCATAATCTACGGGATCAAGAACGTTAAAGTTTTCTTTTAAGTAATTAACTTCATTGAAAACTACATTAAAACTGCGCAATATATGCAGTGAAATAATCGCAGAAGTTATTTGTTTCGTAAGAAAAACTTTTATTTGGGCTACCATAAGTTCTAATAGTTCTAATACTTGGATTTTAAATTTTTAAAATTTACTTTATTGTTTTTTTTTTATAAGTAATACGAATTATTTGGAAAAAAAGACTGTTATTCTTTGTTTTAGGATTGCAGCAAATTACATTGATAATAACAAATTTCCTGTCCATTTGTCGAACTCTCGAAATTCGTAGGCAGCAGGTCAAAATAGATAAAAAAACATTAGGGTTATGCCTATGACCATATAATTCCAACGAAAACGTACCTGACGCACGTACTATTTCAAGTGTAGATCAACACTTGTGAAGTCATTTTATGTACTGCGACTACTGCCCCAAAATTGGTGAAAAATTTGGTTTAAATTTTCTTAGTACCAATTTGTAAAAAATCTTTTGTTTTGTGTTTTTTATTGCTTTTTAATTGAACATTTCTAAAAAGGGCTAAAATATTTATCCACATAAATAATTTCTAGATTAATACAACTACAACAATAATAGTTCCAAGACAGTTCTAAAACATTGAATAAGTAGGTATATATTTCAAATATAATTTAACTTTAAATATTGTGAGAATTAGTAAAATTGTGACATTGTAACATTTTAATTATTTTTCTTTCGTAATACGCTTTACAACAGTTAAGTTAATAATGATGTATGACATAAAAACATAATAATTAGCCAAAATTTTATCGTTTATAAAATTTTAAATAATTTTGTGACGATTTGGGTTTACTTAGATTTATTTGTCATTGCGTGACCTTCACACCGTTGGAATACCTACTACGCTATTCGGAGCGGTCCATTTTGCCGCATAGGGGGTTGTAAGTGGTATGCACATATTATTATAACCGTAATCAAATCAAGAGAGTCAGTTGCTTCCTTGATTTATTTTGTTGAATGTTTATGAAACAGTGATAATTCAATTAATAAATGAATTAGAAAACTAATTGTAGGGTATAATTTATACAGTCAACTAATTAGTAAAAAACAAATTTATATTAAAAAAAATTTCCAACCAAAGTTGTTTTAACAATTTTGAATATAACATTTTCTTTGTCTTACTTATTTGATCACTTTTTTGTTCTACTCGTATTCCACATATTCATGAGCTTTTTAATACTGATAACAACGTACTTTTATCTGTAAGTGAAACTAGATTGTTCAAAAAATATTATTTTAAAACTTCCAATATGCATGTTTGAAGGATAAACCTGTTTTCTACATAAATATGGATAAGCCAAGTAAAGATCCAAGACACACTATAGCGTTTGAGTCAAAACTATTTTCCTACCCAAAAAAACAAACACTTTTCCCTCCGAATCAACGGTTATTTCGTTAAAGCGTGGCTAAAAAAATTAAACAGGTCCGTATTTTTTTGCGTTACTTATTAATTTCCTTTGGGTTACTTATTTTTTATTATTAATTTTTTATTGTTTAAAAGAAAACGATTTCTATTATTAATGTTTACTTCCTTTCCATTTAAACCACTTCACACATTCAGAATAAAAATTGAAGAATCTTTCTTTAAAATTAATAAGAAACATACACTTTTATGGAAATAATCTAAAATTAATAATATCAGTTCTTGACACTATAAAAGCTTTGTTAATAGACACATTATTCAAAATATCAAGTAAACTGTTTTCAAAACAATGTAAGGTTAAAATTTTTTACCAAAATATAATTCTGTCCAACTAGTTTCTAATATATCGGGTGTTCAAAGTTTAAATATGTTTTTTGATTTTATTTATTTAGAAAGTATACGAACAAAAAAATAACATAAAGAAATTTAAAAAAAAATGTTGCGTCCGGCAGGAGTGGAACCTGCCACCTTTACCTTTACGCGGTAACACTTAACGAGCTCAGCAACAGATGCCTTAGTTATTAGTTAGCGCCTTGTTCTTCTTGATTTAACTGATGTTAGATGTGACACATTATTCAAAATATCAAGTAAACTGTTTTCAAAACAATGTAAGGTTAAAAAATTTTACCAAAATATAATTCTGTCCAACTAGTTTCTAAGATATCGGGTGTTCAAAGTTTAAATATGTTTTTTGATTTTATTTATTTAGAAAGTATACGAACAACAAAATAACATAAAGAAATTAAAAAAAAAATGTTGCGTCCAGCAGGAGTGGAACCTGCCACCTTTACCTTTACGCGGTAACACTTAACGAGCTCAGCAACAGATGCCTTAGTTATTAGTAAGCGCTTTGTTCTTCTTGATTTAACTGATGTCAGATGTGACACTTAGTCACTTCCTTCTTATACACATGCATGCATGACGTTAATGAGAGGAAGATTTGTCAAACTGACAATTAAAATATCAAACTCTAATACTCTTTTTTTGTACTCTGTCTTATATTTTTATTCGGTTTGGAGACCGGAGCCACGGAGTTTAATATTTTAATTGTGGATTTAACAAATATCTCTCATTATGCATGTATGTTCTTAAGGAGGAAGTAAGTAAGTGCCATATCTGACATGAGTTAATCAAGACGATTAAAGTGCTACCGAATGCGACATTTGTTCAATTTTTACTTAATGTCGTTTTTTTGTTTGTCTACTTTCAAAATTTCAAAAACACAATAATAATAGTTATGACAAGGTTTTAAAACATTGAATATATATTTCAAAAATCAATATTATATTAGTGAAATTGTGACAATGTAAGAACATTTTTTGGTCTTTCGATTGAGGAAAATTTTCCTTTTTTGATGTGTTACACTAAATTTTTATACCAAAATTTTATCAGTTATGAAATTTTTGAGTTATTGATTATAAAAAAAATGTGGAAACAAAAGTAGTTTTCACAATTTCGAATATAAAATTTTTATTGCTTTGCACAATGATTACATATTTTTCACTTTTCTCTTTTACTCGTATTCTATATTTTAATGAGTTATTAAATTTTAGTACTTTTAAATATTTGTATCTATAACTAAAAACTAGATTTTAAGCATTAAATATGCAAAATATATAATTCCAAATCTGCGTTAAAAATAAAACTTCCAATATGGATCTTTGAAGGATAAACCTGTCTTCTATATTATAAATATAGATATGCCAAGTAGAGATCCAAGACATTTGCTATGCGTATAAGTAATTAAGGGTAAGTAAAGGCCAGTAAAGGGTCAAAACTATTTTCCTAAAAAACGAAAAGTTTTACCTCCAAATCAACGGTTAATTCTTCTAAAGCGTTGATGAAAAGTACGTGTATAGAAAATATGTCTGTTCACCTTTTTTTTTAAATTACATATTTATTTTACATATTTTTTAAATAAACAATATGATTTTTATACTTATTCTGCTTCGCTGTGTAATAGTTATCAGTATAAAATTATTTTATGTGTATAGTTTGAAGATATAAAATGTCTATTTATAAAAAAGGTATTTTATAAAAAAAAAAATTATTTTAAATATTGTGGTCAAACAAGTGTAATTGTATTTGAAATTAGTTAATTGCTTTAATAAATTTACAAATAAATATCTTATAAATTATAAGTAGATTTTAAATTGCAAATTAATAAGGAATAAATTAGTAAAAAACAATAATATGAGCAGTAAAATACTTGTGTAATTTATTTATTTGGTAATAAAATCAGGTTCAATATTTATAAAATCAGAACAATATTTAGTTTTTTTGTTTTTTTTTTAGTCGGTTGTACGTGTACAGATTCCTCGGAAACATTTATTAACTCTCATGCATCTCACTCAATGAACAGAGTTGTGAAAGTTACCTAACAATTGAATTTGAAGAAGATGATAAAGAAAAAGAAAGTGAAAGTAAATAATTTTACACTGATAACTATTACACAGCGAAGCAGAATAAGTATAAAAAACATATTATTGTTTATTTAAAAAATATGTATAACTATGTAAAATAAAATATGTAATTAAAAAAAAACTATAAAAAGACGTTCAAATAATAGTAGTAATAAACGAAGTATAAACAAAAGAAAGAAAAAAAGAGACGTAAATATTGGAATTTTTAGTTTTTTTAGCAATAGAGATCATAAACAACTGGGTAGTACATTATATTATGTTAAATAATATTGTAAAAGTAAAAAAAGAAAAATAAAATATTGAAAAAAAAATAACTAGAGGGGTTGGGGATAATTTTGAAGAGTGAAAGTATTTCAGATGTAATTATTTCTACGAGCTACCCCAGATAAAAAAAATAATCATCGAAATCGGTTCATTTTTCACCAAGGTATAACAAATTTTTCCGAGCGTCTCCAATTCGAAGTTGCGAACTTAGTTTTTTGGCATCGCGCAAAGAGATATCCGCCACTATATCTGTGCCGTCACTTGAAAAGAGGTCAACTTTATTTGTCATTTTTTATTGCAAAAAACACTTTTAATTGTAAATAACTATAATTAATTGAAAATATAGGTCTTTGATTAACGATAACCGCCAGATTAATTTCTTAATTGTAATAAATAAAGTCGCTGTAATTTTTTGACAAAAATTATGCTAACTCGGCTCCCATTGGCCTTAAAAAACTTTTTTTTTAAATCTTTGTCTTGATGTCAGCTACAATAATTTGCAAATTAAAAAATTGTAGGATAAGTAGGGGGCGCTGCAGCTCTAAATGTTTATAACTGCAATTTTACATCTTCATAATTAACTGTTTTTAACAGATCAAAAATAATTTTTTCATAATTTTCCAACAAAATATGAAAATTAAAGGCTTAAGGAAGAAAATGAGACAAAAATTAACCCTCTACCAAATTTTTCCGCAATCCTATAGGCACTGAAAGTTGAAGGTCGCGGAATAAACAAATTCATGTATCTCAGCAACAAAATAACCGATCTGGGCCCCCAATATCTTATTCGATTTGGAATTAAGTAGGCTTAAACGTTGTACCTCTAAAATAAACAAAAAAGCAATTTTACAATAAATATTACGTTTTTTATTTTTGCAATAACAATTAGATTTAATTAAACGCATTACGGCTCAAACTAAAGATCCTTTAATATACTTTTATAGTTTATACAAAAGATGCTTATAACAATACTTACTTTAGGTAAAAAATTAAAAAAACACAAAAAATACGTGTTTTTCACCTACGAAAGGTCATAAATAAATAAAAAACAAACATTTTCTGTTGAATGAACTGGGGGATTGTTCTTCATGTTTCCCTTTATAATGTAGGCCAGGTCACATAAATTCCTGAATTAAAGACTATACTATTTCCCCTACATCCTGGGCTATACTTACTGAACCACACTTGACTAGTCATTTTTGATCTATCCATATAGGCCCTCAGAGCTTTCACTATACATTGAGGTCTGCCTTCCTTGTCTGTTAATATTTTGTAAGGTTTGTCAAAGACAAATCTTGGTACGACGGCATCCACGTCTGTCTAAAAGAGTGGTATCGCCTTTAGCGATTCCCTACACAGACTGTCCCTATGGGTGCCGGTCCCTACAGTGTATCCGATACTAACCGTGCGAAAGCGTACCATGGTCATCAATGCTACCTCCTTAACAAATATATCAAGGGGACAAATCCAAGTATTACTATAACAATTATTCTCTAAATATATAACAATAACAAATTTAAAAACAAACATTTATTTTGTGTTTTTAAACGGTTAATTCGTCTTTGAATCAAAAATGTTGCTTTTTATGAGTTTAATTAATTTGTTGAATGATTTCATTAAAAAAGTGTTTTTTTACATATTAAACTAAAATTAAATGGTTATTTACAGATTATAAAATGTTAAAAAACGGAGTTGGTAATTTGGTCCCCAAAGATGAAGTCACGAAATTTCAAAAGGTAATTTGGTCCCAATGGCTGACAGGTATAAATTCCCTACAAGTAATTTCGTCCCCGCAATCAGGTATATGCTTTCGGTTTAAAGAAGAAATAAAATCAAAACATGAAAATAGTTTAAAGGTTTTAATTTCAACTCTATGGCATAAACATATAAATAATTTTTACACAAATGAGAATTTCAAAATTTTACACATTTAAATGAAATACTGAAATACAACATGTTAAAAAATGAGTTCTATCTATTTCAGAGTTTTTGTATTTTTCTATAAGGTTTTCAATAAATTTTTGACGATTTCTAATTTTAGGGTCTCTTACATAATGTTTCAAATGACAACTTTGCAACTTGATATAAGTTTCGATTTGGAATTAATTTAATTTCTCAAGAAATGTTATTATATTTGGATGTTCTTTGTAAAATGAATCGTTAAAAGTTCTGTGAAAAGCTTCGCAAGCGTTTGTTGTTCGCGTGAGATCAGACGAATTTTTGGCCCAAATTGTCGGTGGAAAAAGAGATTCTCCATCAACATAATTCTCGATTAGATAATCAGCGTACTTCTCCAATCTTATGTCAATTGGCCAATTGGTCTATTTTCGAATAGTTCGAACGCAACGCAATCACCCACTTCATTAGGATCTAAATAAGTAAGACCAAAAGTCAAGTGCAACCACCGACCAATATCACTGCTCGCATCGTTATATTCCACAACTAGACCGATAGTTTTAATTTTCCGGAACCATGCCTGGGCGAGATGAAATCTGCATCCGATGATTTGGGTGGAAGGCCAAACTTTTCGAACGGCTTTATGTATGGCCATTTCAAAATCACACACTATTTCCTTAAAATCGAAGTTAATATTAATTTTGGAGCACTTATCTTGAACCAAAAGAAACAGTCTTTCGTATGTTTCCGATTTTTTATTGGGTAGAAGGCATACCATTAAAGGTATGTAATGTCCGTGTAAAAAACCGTGAATTGTAAACATTTGTGTGAAATCTTTGGCACAATAATCAAATGTGCCGTCGACGTAGATTCGTTGCGTTTTCCCCAGAGCTTCAAGATTTGAAAGACACGTAAACACAATGATATTATTTAACACACAATTAATAAAAAGGAATTGTTCATCACGCGAAGTTTTTACGTCAATCGAATTCAAAATTTCATGTACATCGTTAATATTTTTCGGAAGCGCTGGTATAAACTTACGTCGACTATTATACATTATTCTTCCTCAAGTACTCGACGTCCCTGGTTGTTAGTGTCGCTGGTAAATTTTCTTTCAATGCCATACGTATAATTTTTGACGGTTTTTTAGAAATATCGTCAACAGCTTTTCTCTTGCAAACTGCAGAAACTGTTTGCCTATTTAACGTTGAAATGTCCGCAAGATGACAGTGTTCGGATGAAGTTTTAGTCCCGAATATTGCACTTGATACACCTAATGTATAGATACAGGCCTTACATTTTCTGTTGGTACATTTCCAACAAGTTTCTTCTGAAGTTTTCAGTTTTTTGTGGAAATTAAACTTGTAACCGTTAACTACAAGTAAATCCTTGCCACGAATACTTTTAATAATTTTCACCTCCATAATTTGCTTTCTCACAACAATTCACACGTACTCAAACTAAGTAATAATTCAAATGATTGCAAATTATAATAATATAAGGGTTTTATATCCGTCGAAACTACCTGTTATTCCTAAAAATTTCCAAGAAGCAGAAATAATTATATTTTAATTTGGGGGCGAAATTACCAGCCGGATTATCAAAGTGCCTGGCTACCAAAGGATTAACACAGGTAGCGGGGACCAAATCACCCATCCCCGTTAAAAAAATAGTTACAAAAGTTGCGTCGATTCGCGCTGAAAGGGATGCAGTCAGCGAATGGGTTCACGTCTTTTTAGAATTCGCTCGCTGTTAATGTTATAAACCTCCAGATCTTGTCTCTGGTGATGTGGAGTTTTTGATTTCAGAAGTTTTCGTAGCAGGTCTGGTGCGGTTTTTACAGACACTATACATTAAGCAGGTTTTCTGGGTGTCCTTGAAAGTGTGGTGTCACGGGTCTTGATAGAGGATTTCTTCTAAAGAATTGGCTAAGGATTACTCTTTTAGATGTTAATTTTATGAGATCTTATGTTTCAAGACTCTAATACGCATGCATAAGCAGATTACCAGTTTTAACTTTACTTGATCTTGTACGTTAATTTGAAACCGCGCTATCAATGAGACTCGGTAAAAACATGTTAAAATATGGTATATTTCAAGATGTTTGAAACACTTCATTGTTTCTTAACTTGTACATTATTTGGGTATATGAAAACTATCAATCGATATTCAAAACTATAAATAATTATATTTGCAAATATCCAAATAGAAATTGCTTACTGACATTTTAAAGAATAATTATACAAATGTTACCTAGCTGTAATACTAACTGATTGTACATTTCCATTGAAAAAAAAATGAATTATTAAATATCTCTTGTGGAGTATATTAATTTTTATATTACCAAAACATACGAACGTCAAACTTTAAATTTTGGTAATATGTTGGAAAAAATATAATTAATTAACGGGCAATAGATAATATTGTAAATATAAATCGAATCGAATTGATACAATCCTTTTCATTACATTACAGGTCCGTACTAAAAACTATATAAATGTATATACTGTCCTGGAAATATAAAATATTTTTTAATAATATTGAATAATTAAAATAATAAAGTGGTACAGAACAAAATTAATATAAGGATCTTATAAACTAGTTATTGTTAGTAAATTAAACCTAATATAATCTAAATATAAACATTCCTTTTTAAGATACATTATCAATATATGCTGTCCCGGAACTTTAATAAAACTTTTTTTATGCTTATTAATAAAATTAGAATTAATAATTTGATATATTATTTTAATTCAATACAAAATTGTTTTACCAAAAAATGGAACCAGTATAAACCGGATGTACACCAATCTTTCAAATTTAAATTTAAATTTATCAATTGTCTTTCAAAAAATCGGACAATTTTTTTGGATTATTTTAAAAATAATTACTTAATTGTATTAATTGTTATAAGAATTTCATAGAAAACATTATATATGACAAACTGAACTTATAAGAGCACGTATGTATACAATTATTTAAATTATATGCTTAATTTATAAAATGTCTTGGAAAATCACAATATTATTTTTAAAATAAAATTTAAACTAAAGCATATTTTTTGAAAATTCATTTACCCCCAAAAAGCTTAAAATTTGCTCTATAAAGTAAACACTTTAAATATGATGTACAGTCACTGTCCCGGAAATCATCGTTTCACATACTTATATATATATATATATATGTTGCAGGGTTGTAACGGGTTTACTAGTAAATATTAACTGTGGGAAATAACCCTTTGAGACTAGGAAGCGATAATAAAAACAGTTACTTCAATGTGATTGTCTTTTATTTCCAGTAGTGCGATTCTATAAACCCAATACGAAAGCGATTAAGATTGACATCGAACCGAGTCATACGCTTTGTATTCTGTAACGGACCTCGACAGAATTCGTTGGTGCCGAGCAAGAATCCGAATGAAATTCGAAAGCGACGGCTTTTCAACTCTCGCTTTACCGCTTTTAACTGATTTTGGAGGTTATGTTTTTTAATAACTCCAAGATTTAACATTTTTACATTTAATGTAAAAAAAGTATAAATTGGTGTTTCACGTTCACGTACTTTAATATGGAGAGAAGACTGAAAACAAATCCTTTACAATGGTCCACTTTTTTGGATTTTGCCGAACAAAACCCTGTAATTTTAACGAAAAAACTCGATTCTTTAAATGGCAAGAGAAGGTACGATGATTTATGGAAGGAAATTAGTGCTACCTTAAATAGCATGGGCTATTTACAAAAGAACACCGAAAAGTGGCAAAAGGTATGTTACAATAATGGCATTTCTTGTAAATATACCATCTACATATTATAATAACTTGTCGATCTTTGTAGGCAGTTGCCGATTGGAAATCAAAGGTGAAAGGAAAAGCGGCAGATATTAATAAGGGGTTAGTTAAAACAGGGGGTGGTGGTCCTATGATCCCTCTGAATGAAAATGAGAAAAGGTTAATGGCTATATTAGGTTGGAGCTCTGTTACTGGCACAGAAACTACAGAACTAGGAATCGTAAGTATTTATGATAACAAAAAATAATATAAATTAAAATAATCCTTTAGAAATTGTATTTAAGTTGTGTGTGTTTGTGTTTGATATAGTACTTCTTCTTTATGTGAACCACCCTTTTGGAATATCTTGTACCTATTATTGAATATTACAATTTCCTGAGGAGTCAATAACCAAAAAGCTTACAGTATTTTTAATGTTATACACTCATAAATTTTGTTTTTTTAGAGTATTGAAACATCAACATGTACAGAAACTTCTGCATCTACTCATGAAATTAAAGCTGATGAGGATACTCGTACACCTATTTTTCAACTAGATCATGATTATGAAACCAATATTGAAAATGTAAAAATATCTCCACCTCCACTGTCACTCATTGGTACCAAAAGGACCATAAAGGATGTGTCTGATACACCTAAGGGATCAAAAAAGATGAAGATAACTGGAAATACCTTTGAGAGGAATATTGTAACCAGAAACATGCAGGACATGCATGAGGAAACAATGGGTGTTTTAAAAGAAATAAACGGTAACTTGAAACAAATGAACAACACCCAACAGAGGCTGTGCAATATTTTAGAAACTTATTTTTGTCCAGGAGATTAACATTAATGATTTTGCTAAGTTGTAGGTGCAAATAACAATAATAACATTATGCTATGTTTGTTTCCTTGATTACCTATATAGTTTAAGAGTTAAAAGTAATAATTTGAGTTGAGAACTTGTTATTAATATATTGATGTTCAGAGATATTATTATGTAGATACCTGTTTTTGTTATAACTTAATGTTAAGTTAAGGAGTATGTATTCATCAAAAATATATTTGTGGACTGCGACTAAAAGTTATGCACAATAAAATTTCTGCTTCAAAATAAGCTCTACAGTGCAAAACATTTGCTGTAAAGACGAGTCACCTTTTTTGTAATATATTATGAAAAAAATGAAAGTTTGTGTTTAATTAATTATTAAACATTTAAATAAATAAATAGTTTATTCACGGACCAGCCATTTACAAAAATGTGGGTCCAAATATTATTTGACAATTTTAAATTGTACTTGTATGTTATTAGTAAAGCATTTGTACAACTTAACCTCGAATTTGAATTAAATTGGAATCTACAATAAGTTTAATTGTTAGTTACAAAAAAAACATTTATTTACAATTATACAAATATAATAAGTCACATTCTGAAATATCTATTTATTAAGTCCTCTCTAATCTGTCTTCCTTGACCAATATCGTGAAAAACATCCAGAGGCAGATCTTCTATATTATGTTGTTCAGGACGTTCAGGTAAAATTGGTTCATCCAAAGCTATTTTTGCTTTTGTACACATATTGTGTAAAATGCAGCATGCATTTGTTATAGTGCCACTCTTAATTGGATTATATCGTAAAACTCTTTCACCTAATAAACAACGAAACCTTGTTTTTAACACACCATTTACTCTCTCTATATGGTTTCTTCCAAGAATATGAGCATTATTATAACGTTCCTCTGGGGTATTAGGTAGTGCTCCTTGAACAGGGGTCATTAACCATGGCTGTTGGGGATAGCCTGAGTCACCCAACAACCAGGTGTCCCTATCACCATTTTCATAACTCGTATGAAGAAAAGCTTGTACTGCGGACTGTCGCCAAATAAAAGAATCGTGGGAACTGCCTGGAAACCTTGCATTTACACTGGTTATTATTAAATCTGTATCACACATTAGTTGAACATTTAGTGAGTGAAAACCTTTACGGTTAATATAATTATGCTCCTCTTCGATGGGAGAAAGGATTGCAATATGTGTGCAGTCTATAGCTCCTATTACACCAGGTAAACCACATTTCTGAAAAAATTTTCTTTTAAGTGTTTGCATTTCCATTCCATTTGGAAACTTTATCCAGGTTGGGCCAAAATGCTGTTCGATCATTTGGGATACTTCTGCAACACACCTGCTTACCATTGGTTGACTTATACTTAGTAAATATTCTTGACCAACTCCTCTCTGGTAGTTACCAATGGCATAAAACCGTAGAGCAGTAAAGATTCGTCTTTGGTAGGATAATCTTGTTACTCTTTCACCATTATCCAGAAGTGGGTGAAGTTCTTGAAACAAGAAATTCATTAAATCTTTACTTACTCGAAAAATTTCCACAAATCTTTTTTCTGCGAGACTAAAAGGATCACTTCTGTCCCTCAAAAAGCGGGCTTCTGCTCGGTTTACCCTTAGCCGCTCTCTTCTCTCCAGCTCATTAAACATTAAAATATTAACAGGTAGCATTTTTTTTTGTTTAAAACTACAAATAGTACAAACAAATCAAACAATTTTACATAAAGAACGTTATATTTTAACCTTCTTCTTCGTTCTTTTTGTATTTTCATATTTTTTGGTCTGTGATTTTAATAGCTTTTAGCCAATTGCGATGTTGCCGCTACAATAGTCTATATAAAATTTATACTAATCGTGTTTTATCGTATTTCGTCGTTAAAAGGCAGAAAACGAAACGAAAGCAGAACTTCCCTATATAGAATACCTAAAAAAATTGCTTTCGTATTCGTTTAGCTTCGCTTGTGATTACCTTTCGATACCTTAACGAATATTATAGAATTTGACCACAGCTAAGCTTTCGCCAAACAATTTTTTGGCTTCATCAGAACTCGCTACAATAAGAAACATATAAAAATACTGGTAATCTTACCGAAATGTTGACACTATAATCTATGGATTATAAAATTACACATATTTGTTGAATTATTAGATGAAATGTGTGCTAAAACACGGTATTAACGGCTAAATTTGATCAAGAACCACGTTGGCCAGTTTTTTTAAAACTTATTTGACATATGTCAGTTGAATTGTAAATGTCTTGAGCTCTTCTTTTTTAATCGAATAAAATATTAAAATATGTATTATTCAAAAAGTTAATTTATTTATCTTCCAAAAATCTTTTTGTTTTTTAAAAAATGTTACGTCAACATTTTTGTAAGTATTTAACAAAGAGAGTGACTTATCTATCCTCAAACTTCCTAAGGTACTATTTTGTGCTGTGAACCTTATAGAAACTAGATTCCGTGTGGAATGAAAAACGAAGAATTGAAGTTATAGTTGATTCAAATAGAAGTGTCATCAAGTAGTCTCTGGAAAATTCAAAATTTCGCTTGGTGTTTTGGTCTTGTGTTTACAATTTTGCTTTGTTTCATTTATTGTTCTTGTTCATATATTAAAAAAGTTCTTTTCAGAGCTAACTTATACAAGTATTTGCCGTTTTTACGTAAGTATAAATAATTAATCGTTTAATCATACATGTTTTCATAAATACGTTGTTTTAAGGTTATTTATATCTTTAAATAATGAATCCGCAATGCAATCTAACAGAGAGGGAATCTGAAGGAATCTGTCGATGTTATAATGAATTTTTTAAAGATTCTCACGATGTTTATGCTAGTTTAGCAAGAGTAGCATTAGTTTTCCAAGTAGGTTTTTTTCTAATGTCATTAATGTTATTACTTTATTAAAAATATTTCAGGTTTCTACTCGCACAGTGCAACGTGTTTTGAATCGAAAACGTTTAGGAAAACCATTGCAACTTAAAAAATATAAGCAAACTGTTGCCGATGTTGGATATGGTTTTAAGGAACTGTTAGGTAAATAGTTTAATTTTTTCAAAAATAAAGAAAAACGGACATTTTACGATTCAAACTATATTTGAACATGTAAAAGAAAATTTGGATTTCCCTTATTCTAAAACCACTTTATTTAATGTAATTAAATCTATTGGATACAGATTCAAAAAAGTTGATAGAAGAAAAGTTCTGATCGAAAGGCCTCAAATTATTACTGCTAGAATTAAGTTTTGCTGGGAATATTTGCATTATTTAAAGGAATATGAAAAGGGAAATTTAATGTTCGTTTATTTGGATGAAACTTGGGTGTATCAAAATGGAAATCAAATCCGTCAATGGTGTTTAGAGTCTACATCAAAAGGGTTACCCTCTGTTTTTAAAAATGAAGGAAAACGATATACAATAGTAAATGCTGGGTGTCAACGCGGGTTTCTGATTGGTTGTGATTTAATTTTATACAGTAAAATAAATGATAGAGATTATCACAAAACTATGAATGGAGATATTTTTAAAAAATGGGTAACTCATCAACTTATTCCTGCATTGCATTCTTTAAATAGTAAATGCGTTGTGGTAATGGATAATGCTCCGTATCATTCAATGAAGGTTCAAAAACCACCAAGTTTATCTAGCAAAAAGGAAGAGTTAATTCGTTGGATCACTTGTCACAATTTACCTTTTGATAGCAATAGTACCAAATTGCAACTCTGGGAAAGTATAAAACCTCGATTGGAACAGATCAATATAAAATATGAAATCGACGAGATACTCAAAGCAGAGGGCCACGAAGTATTAAGATTACCACCATATAATTGTCAATACAATCCAATCGAATTAGCATGGGCAGATTGTAAAACGTTTTATAACAAACACATTTCTGTTCAGTTATCATCAAAAGATAGAGTGATGTCTATATGGAAAGCAGCAATTCACCAGTGTTCAGAAGATAAGTGGAAAAACTTCATAAGCCATGCTGAAGAAGAAATTAAAATCGATTGGCAGAAATTCATGGGTGTAAAAAGTGTGGACGATGTGCCACCTTTTATTATAAATTTGAATTCTGATTCATCTGAGTCAGAATCCGAAAATGAAGATATTTGTGAAAGTGACTACGAGACAGACTCAACTAGTGAAGAAATTATTTTGATGGTTGATTAAAAAATATTTTCGGATATTTTTTTTAACAAAATAAGTCATTACATGCTGGTTCAATATACTCTTTTAAAGGGAATTTGTGAAAATACAAAGTTTTCAGCTGGATTTATAATAAAATGTTTTAATAAAGAATTATTTGTAATATTTTGCTTGATTTAAATATTTGCCAAGTATTCCTTTTGTTCAAAGAGGTTTCAAGATATTTTTCAAAATTTTCAAAAAATCCTATGAGAGAAATCTTGAATAATCGTTTACTAAGGTTTCAATATAAACACAATAATAGTAGATTTTAATTTCATGATTCTTTAATTAGTACAGATATAAAAGATTCCTTGGTTGTTTACACATGGATAAATACATTATTAGAGTGTTTTAGATCACCAAAATTTAAATTATAAGTACTCGTATAAGATTACGGGTTAGATTGATTCATAAAACTGATTAAGTATTAATATGCACAGTTTAAAGGGATCCTAGATATTACTTTCAAGCGTAATATTTACTTTTTTTCGATCACATCAGAAATAACCTCAATACAACTATAAAACTTTTGACACATGGCAATGACATATAATTCCCTAACTAAAGTTCTGTTTCCATTGAATCTAGTAATAAAGTTAAAGATGATCTCACACGTACCCAGCCCACTTGATGACACTTCTATTTGAATCAACTAGTTGATTCAAATAGAAGTGTCATCAAGTAGTCTCTGGAAAATTCAAATTTGTAGTGGCAGCACCCGCGTTTAGTGAAATTTGAATTGCAATATTAGCCAGCCTGTGATCAGATCACGATCTGTCTATTTGACGAAGCGTTAAAAGGTTTGTTCTGACATCTTGTTGGCAAACTGTTATCTTACAAACTGTAATGTATTTTGTTGCGCATGTCGTATCAGAAATATGTTAGAAACTTGTTTTGAACTAATGTGAGAACAGCTGTTTGATTTATGCATATATGGTGGGTTGCAGACGCTTCAAGCTTCCACCAAGAAAGTGCTTTTGTGTTGTTATCAAACAAACTAATTGTTTTTCATTATAAAAAATATTTTAATTCCACAATGAGCAATTCTAACTATCATTTTTGGCTCTAACCCTGTCTTCCAACAAATCTTCTAGATTTGAATCGTCCGTTCCTGATAATTCAGATAACTCACTATCATCAGAGAAAGAAATATCGCCCATATTGTGTAATTATTTTCTATTTACTAGTACAATTACACTTTATTCTAATATAGTTCATAAAACAACACAGCACAATTTAGGACCTAACAAAATTTCTTCTAAAACAAAAAACGCATGCGCACCAAATAAGTTGCAGTTTACTGGAAAATAATCCGCAAACCCTTCTGACTGTTACCAACTTATCAGAAATCTTTGTGCGAACAGTAAACAACTTACTTGATAACAGTTAGAAACTGACGTGAGAACACATAAACATAAACAGCGCACACTCCTGACGTCAGCAACTGTTCCTGGCGTGCTGTGAGAACAAACCTAAAAACAGCGATGTATTCCAAGATTGTATTGGTTAAAAATATCACGTGTTTAAGTTCATTTTTATTGGTTATGTTTGTCGTGTGTCATTTCAAGTAGTTATTGGCGCGAATAGTTACACAGATATAGTTGTTATATTCCAATATACGTTTGTTCTGCACAAAATGTCTGTTTCTTGTAACTTGTGTAGTAAAATATTTAGTACACAATTTAATTTAAATAATCATTGCCGAGTTAAGCATGGTATGAAAAAAGAAGAACATTCCTACGCTGGAAATGAATATAAATATTTGTGCTTGGACTGCGATTGCAGTTTTAAAATTAGCAATGATCTTGTTTTTCATTTACAAAACGAACATTCGTTGAAAATTGAACATGAAGAAAAAGTTTTTAATACTTTAGAAGGTAAGTTTGGCTATGGTTATTTTAAACTTGATATATAGGTATATATGTATGTGTACTATATAAACTTGTAGAATTTAAATCTTGGAAAGCTCAAATAGAAGTAAAAGAAAAATCAAGCTATGTCGTTTACGAAGGAAAGAAAAAATTAGGGTCAGGTGATGAAGTTCAATATTTCCGATGTTGTAGAAGTGGTATGTACATGCATGTATAAAAATGGTTAAAACCTCTATACTCTGGATCATTTTTGTTGCAGGAAATAAAAGTAATAATTTGAGAACCAAAAGTGTTAATGATCGAAAACGAAACATAAAAACTCAAGGGTCATCTAAATTAAATTTTGCTTGTATAAGTAAAATCACTTTAAGGAAACATGATAATATATATTATGTTAATAGGATTATGTCACACTATGGTCATTCAAATGAGATACAACATATAAGGATAGGGAAACTTGAAAAACAACAATTAGCATCAAAATTATTAGAAGGCGTATCAACTGTAAAGTATGTTTTACAAAGTACAATAGAATATTTTTTTCTTTATTTTAACTTTACAAATTAACATTATTTCTTTTTATTTTTAGAATATTGGATGATATTCGGGACACTATTGGTAACAATAATTTAAATAGGATTGATCTTGTTACCAAACAGGATTTGGAAAATATAAAAAGGAGTTACAACATCAGTCAACGAGATCGGGTAAAACATAAAAACGATGCTATTAGTATAGAGTTATGGGTGGAGGAATGTAAACAGGCTTCAAATAATCCTATTCTATTATATAAACCACAAGGTCAATCATATGGCAATTTTTTGGAGTCCGATTTTTGTCTTATTTTTATGAACGAAGTTCAAGCATCATTGCTTTCTCAATTCGGAAAGAATATTATAGGTTTGTTCCAACCGTGTTATTTTGTAGTGTTTCGAAACGGTTACAGAATTACTTTTACTGATTTAATGCGCAACTGCTAACTTTGTACGATTTCATAACGATCCGGAAATCTAAATGTGTTGGAACGTTTTTGTTATCACATTGTGAATTGTGATCGTTTCTTCTTTTTTAAGCAGTTTTTGTGTTAACTGCAAGTAAATTAATTTGGTATAAAATAATTGTGAATATTATGGTTAACATGGATGGTGATTATAAATTAGTCTTTTAATACATTTTATTAATAATTTATTGTTTTGTATATTTAGAATTAGACGACCTTATTGTTAAACCAAGTACATCCGATCAACAAATAAAATAAGATTTTAAATAGAACCAAAATCAAACCAAATTATTAATTGACTCTTATAAAAAATGGAAAAATAGGTTGGGCACCATTGATTGAATTAAATAGGAAATGTTTAAAAAAACAGTAGTTTTATATTCTATAGAAATAACTACTAATACACAAAGTTCAAATATATAGAGAAACAACAGATCAAATTCACAGCGTACGCAAAGTTCATACCCACAACATCTAAAGCTATCAAGTATCAACGAACAAATGACTAAAAAAGTTACTCTGCGCAACTCGATCCAATCAGTTTCTACTCCTTACCAAGTACTGAAATGACGGTACATAACACGATTCACAAAACGATAACGAGTAGGTTGGAACACGGATATGCACGGTACACTGTACGGTAATAACGCGGTTGGAACGTTTGTTTCGAAATGCGCATGACTGTTGTCGTACAATGTACGGTTTTCTGTGTGGTTGGAACAAACCTTATAGCAATAGATAGCACCCATGGCCTTAACAATTATGATTTTGAGATGACTACTCTTATGGTAACTGATGAGTTCAATGAAGGGTTTCCTGTTGCTATAATGTTCAGTAATAGAAAGGATACTTTTATTAATGAAATATTTTTTGAAGCAATAAGGCAAAAGGTCGGAATTATTTTATGTCAATCATTTATGAGTGATCTGTGTGAAACATTTTATAATGCTTGGGTTAAGATTATGGGTACTTCACAGCATCAACTCTATTGTTCTTGGCATGTGGATCGTGCATGGCGCACTAATTTAAATAAAATTATTAATATCGAAAAAAGAAAATCAGTGTATAAGACATTAAAAGTTCTTCAAAAAACGACAGACACATCCACATTCTATGAACAGTTAACTAGAGCTATAAATTATATGCTAGACGATCCAGACACCAGAAAATTTGGAGAGTATTTTTCAAGTTATTATTCCCTTAATTATTTAAAATGGGCGTATTGCTTTCGCCAGAACTGTGGAATAAATACAAATATGAAATTGGAAAGTATGCATAAAGTAATCAAATATTTTTATTTAAATGGAAAACATGTAAAAAGATTAGATAAGGGTTTGCATGCTACTATGAAATATATTCGAGATAAAATTGTAGATAGGATGATTAAGCATACTAAGGGTAAACAAAGTAGTCAAAGAACTGAAAATTTTAAAAGGCATAGAGTAGCGCTTTGTTCATCATTTAATTTACAATTTGATAGAACTAATAAATGTTGGTCTGTTGTATCAAATGAAAACGAACATATTGTGAAAAAAACGGATATATTAGAAAAGTGCTGTAAATTAGACTGCGATTACTGCAGCATTTGTGTTCATATGTACAGTTGTAGTTGTCCAGATTTCTTTATCAATAGTATAATTTGTAAACATATTCATTTTGTTGCTGTCAATAGTCCATCATCAATAGTTCAGCAAGTTCCAGATAAAAATGATAATTCAACTGTTACAAATGAAATAATAGAGTTTTTTAATAAAACTAATAAAAGTTTGGTTTGTGACAGGAAGAACAGGCTACTAAAAGAAATAGCAGATTTAACTATGCTTGTAAATAATAATAATATTGATACTTTAAGTGATACTAATTTTCAACATTTACTATCAAACATAAATGTTTGCAAAAATTTAATTCAACTCGAATCCGTTTCTCAACAAGAACCACGTTTTAATGATGTTATGGACGTTTCAGCATGTAAAAATGTAGTCAAACAAAAAAGATTTTTCTCTACAAAAAAAAAGAAAAAGGTGAATTCAGATTCAAAAAATTTAAAAAATCCAAATTTAGTAAAATACCCTCTCTTTGGTTCCAACCAATCATAACACGACGACCACGTGATTAGTTCTAACCAATACAATCTTGGAATGTATCGCTGTTTTTAACGCTTCGTTCTCGTTCTATTTGGCTGTCACGTCTGAATATTTCGCTTGGTGTTTTGGTCTTGTGTTTACAATTTTGCTTTGTTTCATTTATTGTTCTTGTTCATATATTAAAAAAGTTCTTCTCAGAGCTAACTTATACAAGTATTTGCGGTTTTTACGTAAGTATAAATAATTAATCGTTTAATCATACATGTTTTCATAAATACGTTGTTTTAAGGTTATTTATATCTTTAAATAATGAATCCGCAATGCAATCTAACAGAGAGGGAATCTGAAGGAATCTGTCGATGTTATAATGAATTTTTTAAAGATTCTCACGATGTTAATGCTAGTTTAGCAAGAGTAGCATTAGTTTTCCAAGTAAGTTTTTTTTTCTAATGTCATTAATGTTATTACTTTATTAAAAATATTTCAGGTTTCTACTCGCACAGTGCAACGTGTTTTGAATCGAAAACGTTTAGGAAAACCATTGCAACTTAAAAAATATAAGCAAACTGTTGCCGATGTTGGATATGGTTTTAAGGAACTGTTAAATAGTTTAATTTTTTCAAAAATAAAGAAAAACGAACATTTTACGATTCAAACTATATTTGAACATGTAAAAGAAAATTTGGATTTCCCTTATTCTAAAACCACTTTATTTAATGTAATTAAATCTATTGGATACAGATTCAAAAAAGTTGATAGAAGAAAAGTTCTGATAGAAAGGCCTCAAATTATTACTGCTAGAATTAAGTTTTGCTGGGAATATTTGCATTATTTAAAGGAATATGAAAAGGGAAATTTAATGTTCGTTTATTTGGATGAAACTTGGGTGTATTAAAATGGAAATCAAATCCGTCAATGGTGTTTAGAGTCTACATCAAAAGGGTTACCCTCTGTTTTTAAAAATGAAGGAAAACGATATACAATAGTAAATGCTGGGTGTCAACGCGGGTTTCTGATTGGTTGTGATTTAATTTTATACAGTAAAATAAATGATAGAGATTATCACAAAACTATGAATGGAGATATTTTTAAAAAATGGGTAACTCATCAACTTATTCCTGCATTGCATTCTTTAAATAGTAAATGCGTTGTGGTAATGGATAATGCTCCGTATCATTCAATGAAGGTTCAAAAACCACCAAGTTTATCTAGCAAAAAGGAAGAGTTAATTCGTTGGATGACTTGTCACAATTTACCTTTTGATAGCAATAGTACCAAATTGCAACTCTGGGAAAGTATAAAACCTCGATTGGTACAGATCAATATAAAATATGAAATCGACGAGATACTCAAAGCAGAGGGCCACGAAGTATTAAGATTACCACCATATAATTGTCAATACAATCCAATCGAATTAGCATGTGTAGGAATTTGCTCATGATTTAAAAGAAAAATTACACCTACACTGCCATCTACATGTTATAATATGAAACACTATTTTACTTGTACTTGTTCTTTCATTTAATAAAACAGTTCTTCAGTGTCTTGTCAACGGTTAACAGTGTGTTTTATTCAAATTAACCTTAACCTGTTTTCTTATACTTTTTCCACTGTTAAAACAATATTATTCTAACAGGTAATGGGCCCAGACTACTTAAAAATGGAATAAGAAAAGGTTTTTAAAAGGTTTACGCAGTGTTACGATAACGAATTGAGTTTTTTTTCGGTTTCGCGTAAGAACAAAAATGGCGGTGAATTATCTCACAAGTGTTCCGCATTTAACCGGTCGCGAAAATTATCAAGACTGGGCTTTTGCGGTAGAAAATGTTTTTGTTCTTGAAGGATTGTCCAAGTGTTTAAATGGAACGGAAACAGACACAGTTTTAATTGCTAAATCCAAAGCGAAACTAATCCTAACGTTAGACCCATCCTTATTTTTACATGTAAAAGATGCAAAAACTGGTAAGGAAGTTTGGAATACACTACAAAAGTTATTTGAAGACTCTGGTTTCACAAGGAAGATAGGGTTACTTCGAACTCTTATATCCTTGAGGTTAGAAAACAGTGATTCAATGGAGTCTTACATCAACCAAGTTGTCGAAACAGCACAGAAGTTAAATCGCACGGGATTTCGGATTGACGACACGTGGGTAGGCTCACTCCTATTGGCGGGACTTCCAGAGAAGTATATGCCGATGATAATGGCTATTGAACATTCAGGAATCGCTATTACCACAGCCCACATAAAATCGAAGTTGCTAGATATGCAAATAGATGGCGTCAATTATGGTAAAGAAGGAGCCTTTGTGACAGGTTTTAATAAAATAAAGATAGACCGACAGATGGCAGCAGCAGTAAAGGATATGTCAAAGATAAATCGAACATAACCTGCTTTCGCTGTAAAAAGAAGGGTCATTTTATGAATAAATGCCCAATGCAAGAAAAAAACGCATCGAGTAATAGTAGTAATGCTTTTAGTGCAGTATTTTTAAATGGAAAATTTAAAACAACCGATTTTTATATTGATTCTGGTTGCAGCACACATTTAACTGCTAAAAAGGATTGGATGATCAGTACCGGATTAGCCACGTAGCAAGAGTAGCAAATGCTACGGGCCCCGCGGTCTAATACCTGTCTGACCGTAAAAAAATATTAATTTATAATACAAGTACCGTAAAAAAAATACACGTACCTACCACGAGAAACGTTGGTATCAAAATCTACAACAATAATTTAAAATTTTACCACGTTTCTACAATTAAGCGCTGGCTACACCAAAAGTTGTGTTGTACTGCTTGCACTGCGCTACTCGCAAGTTGGTAGCACGGCAAAACTAACAGGGGAATCCCCTGATTAGTGGTGGAGAACTATCGATAGTGCCCACTATCGATAATTATCGATAGTTAAGCGCCCACTACATTCTCGATCGAAGTTCTTCAACGAAGTGTCGAAGTGAAGTTATCCGAGGCGAGGAAACTCACTACATACTCGTTGAATTTCGAAAAACCTCAGTTGGTAGGCAAGCTTCAAAGATGAATGACGTTAAAATTGCAGCTGCCACAGCGCTCTGTGCTCTCAGTTATTTTAACTATGTACATATACATAGTACAAAAAAAATTAATAGAAAATGGAGAAAAAGGAGATGGTGGATGCTTTTAATTCACCGCAATAGAACCAGGTAAATTGTCTATAATTTTACTTATTGTA
Organism: Altica lythri; assembly: GCA_964028335.1. Lineage (NCBI taxonomy): Eukaryota > Metazoa > Arthropoda > Insecta > Coleoptera > Chrysomelidae > Altica > Altica lythri. Next base: position 83,421,809 of record OZ034801.1, read on the forward strand.
CTTATTTATAATCTTTAGGTCAGTTCACCACATTAAAATTAAACATATTAGTATAAAATTATTTTTACAGACAAACTATGGAAAACAAATTGACTGAACTCCTACAGGAACCATCAGGACAGTTTGAAAATTTCACTCGAATGTCAGAAAGAGATTTTGAATTTCTGTTATCTAAAATCGAACCCAAGATCTCCAAACAAAATACTCAGCTGAGGGAAGCTATACCTGCAAAAATACGCCTAGCAATTACGCTGCGGTTCTTAGCAACTGGCGACAGCTATAGAAGCCTGCACTTTTTATTTAAAATTTCGAGCCAATTAATTTCAAAAATAGTCCTAGAAGTTTGTGCAGCTCTTAATGAGGTTCTCAAGGATCAAGTAAAGGTAAATAAATATAACCTTTATTATTATAAAGCTGCTTTTATTTAAAAAAAATCTAATCTATAATTAATCTATAATATTCTTCTGGTATTTCGTTTTCTTCGCTTTCATTTTCCAACTGCAAATAATCTGAGTGTGAGGTATCATCTTCTGGTGATAAAACCATATCTGAGCTATTTTGCATAGTGTCGGTATGAGGTGAATTAGATTCTCTGATGTGTAATACTAACGGTTCGTTTTCTTGACTTTGGTGCACATATTTGTTTAAGGATTGGGGTCTGGAAGGATTATTAACGATGGTATATGAGGGTATATTTTTTTGGAATTGGGTTGTTTCAACATGTATGGAGTGTTTTGTAAATTTCGGTACTTTTTGGTAGATGGTTCAGAAAATGACGGAGAGATGGTAGGTAATTTCGTAGTCCCTGATCTGCTGCGAGCATACATATCACTAGATACTGAATAGACACTTCCAGGTGAAGAAACACGAAATGAATCAGCAGACGAGGGCCGAGAAATATTATCCCTTTCTCTAAATAATGAATGGATTTCGAACATTATATTTTCACGATTATTTTCAGGCAGCTTTTTAAGTTTCTTGGCAATAAGTTTACCAAAAATGTCACACTCATCTTCTTCAGTCGTCCTTTGATTAATTACATTTTTTAAGGTACTGAAGGCTTCGGTCATTTGTTTGCTAGCGTGTTGCAGTTCAGGGGGGTTGTAACGGCGACGAACAGTTTTCGTCTGTTCGGAATCATTTGTTAAATACGTCTCGTTTTGGTCCATAGATATTTCTGGTGTCTCATGGACCTCTGCTTCTTGATGTTCTGGTTCCTCCTGAAATAATAATAAATATTTAAGTACATAATTTTCTTTTTTTCAGATTCCAGTTAATGCAGAACAATGGTTAGAAGTTGAAAACGGCTTTAAGAAGAACTTTCCACATGCCATTGGTGCGATTGACGGGAAACACATCGTTATACAATGTCCAAAGAAAAGTGGATCAGAATACTTTAATTATAAAAAATCATTTAGTATAGTGCTGTTAGGCTTAGTTGATAGCTCATATAGATTTATGTTTGCTGATATTGGAAGTCAGGGAAGAATCAGCGACGGTGGTGTGTTTAAAAACTCTTTATTGTGGCAAAAGCTATCTTCAAATGACCTACATTTACCACCACCTTGTCCGCTAACTGCATCAAATAGTGAAGATATTCCCTATGTTTTTTTGGCTGATGGTGTATTCGCTCTTTATGAAAACATAATGAAACCATACCCTGGAGTGCATGAAATTGGAACACGACAAAGAAATTTTAACACAAGATTATCAAGATCTCGAGTTGTAGTAGAAAACACATTTGGTGTTTTGGTAACAAAATTTAGAGTCTTTAAAAAGCCTATTGAATTAGACATTGATAACGTGCCGCTTGTTACGATGACATGTATTTTATTGCACAACTTTTTAAGAAACAGCAAAACTTCTGGTAATGCCTATATGCCTCCTGGCATGGTTGACTCATTTGATGCAAACGGAATTTTAATTCGCCCTGGTATATGGCGAAATGATATAAGGGAAAATTGTGCGTTAAGGGATTTACCGCAAATACCACGCAGAGCAAAACTGACGCCTTTGCAGATAAGAGATAATTTTGCAAAATATTTTTTTTCATTTAATAATAATGTATAGTTTAATAAATAAATGACAGGTACCTATAAGAAAATAAAAGTATAGAAATTACTTACTGTGTTTATTGTTTGTCTGCATTTTAATGTTTTCCACAAAAACTGGTCCATAACGTTATAGGCAAACCAGACTGGACGGTAGACATCTTCCACTCCAGCACCAGATTTTATAGATGCTTGTACTTTTCTATGATAGCCCCGGTAAGTGGCTACCAAAGATTCTTTTTTCTTTTTTAGTTCTTCAACTGGTATGTTTAATATTTCGCTTATACGCACCCAACCGTCGTGAATTTTTTTTTATCTTTGTGTCCTGCATGTTTAGCATCCCATATAACGGACTCCCCTTGAAATAATTCCAAAAACAATAGGATTTGTTCTTGCGACCACAAACTTATCTCTCAAAACTTCAAACAACGTGCACTATCAACACATCCAAAGAATATTAATATAATATAACCTAACCTAATATTCTTTGACAGCTATCAATGATATCCAGTCGAGTAATGTAGTGTATTACTTCGTACTCGAACTTCGGGTCCTTTGACTCGGGCACAAAAGACCGACACAGAACGGAAGTAGCCAGAGGCGAAGCGAAGTCGCGCGATGTACCTTTCTACACTCTCGTGCTCGGTCAACCTCGATCAACATCGCGAGTAATGTAGTGGACCCTTTAAGAATTTTACTATCGATAGTTTGATAAAAAAAACATTTCTATTTCTCTATGTACTTATATATCTTTATTCGCCAACATTGGACACTAACCAATAATTTTTATTTAAAAAAGTTAAAATATTAATATTTTTCGGCTTCATTCTTTATCTTCGCTCGCTTACAATTTGTCCTGTGGCACTGAATACACGTTCAGATTCAACATTTTTGTAGCGGGTTAAATTTATAAACTAAATAAAAAACACAAATAAAAACGTGTATAAGGGTAAGAAGTAAGAATGATTAATAAAAATTAACAATTTACCACCGTAAAACGCTAAAAAAATGCGGGAAAGCGGAAGATGTGAGGTTAAAGGTAGTCTTCTTCTTTTTTGTTTAACTTGCTTTTTTGGCTTTCATTGCCGAGGGTATTTGGTTAATTTGGTTCGACCGTTCTATAAAAACTTTTGACATTGCTTCGAGTACTATTTTTAGTTTTCTAACCTGACTTTGCGCTGTAAGCAAAAGCAAATCATACGATTATCTATTTTAAAACACAGTAGAAGATTTTTTGTTTTTGTACGTAGTAAATGAAGTAAAGCATAAACGAGAATAATTTCACTTAAGGTAAGATATTTTACTAGTTATGTTTTGCATATTCACTTCAAATTATTTTTAGTAACTCTTAACATTTGCGGAGTCAAACTTTATAAACGCATATAAATAAAAACAAATACCTCAATCGCATTAATTTTCGTTCATTTAAGTTATTAAGTTGTATAAAGAAAAATACATTTCATGTCCTTTAAAAAAAATTATTATTCTATGCAACATTTTTGATTATTTTTGTCGTATTAAATTTGATTCCTTTTATAAAACTTTTGTAAGTTATTTAATACATATAAATAGCATTTGTCAAGTTATTTTTTTTTATTTATAACGTTGGATAAATAAATGTACAGTCGAGCCTTTCACATAGACTCCATTTGCTTCACATAAAACGAATGGCATGGTTGGTAGTGAGCCTGCCTGCGGCGTCTGAGGCCCCGGTCCGAATATCGGCGAGATAAACAATTAATTAAAAAAATATTTGTCTAACCATAGTTAACATGAGCAGCAGATCTAGAGATACCGGTCGACACTATGCTTCTGGAAGTGCTAAGCGTAAAGCAAAAGACCAAAAGGAAAAAAAGAACCAAGCTGTTTTATCAAAAACACGTAAGCTGTTCGACTTTTTTAATGTTCAGAGTGATGTTGCTGAATCTACTGAAAATAAAGCAAAACATACAGAAGTTGCATCTCATTGTACATATAATAGTGGTACTACTACTGTTTCTAATGAAACTACATTTTCTACAAGTGATGCTGTAGCTGAAGAGACAGCAATTCCTTCTAATTTAGTTATATCATGCTCTAGCCAAAGAGAAGTTAAAAGCACAGCCAGTACTCTTGATCCAGAGCCGTCATGTTCAAGCCAAAAAGCAGTCGATGGTATATTATTGCATGATTTCACTACAGTTTCAAGTCTAAAACAAAACGAAAGTAAAATATACTCCAACGATATTGGTGAATGGCCGAGCAACTTCGATAGAGATTATTGGATTGCAAAAGGAAGCAGCGAACTGCAACATATGGATAGCGATTTTTTGTCTTCAAAGAAAATTTACGAAAAAGAAAATAAGCCAAGATTCTGCCAAAAGTCCTTTTTCAGCTATAAACATAAACTAACGAATAAAACTCATGTCAGAGACTGGTTGTGTTATTCGGAAACCAAAGGACGACTTTTCTGTTTTGTTTGCAAAGTTACGAATTCAGATACTTCGTCACCACGGTTTACGAAAGATGGATTAGATGACTGAAAGAATGCGCACAATTTGTTGACAAGACATGAAGAAAGCACTCCACATAGACAAGCCATAATTTCGCTGGTAAATCTCAAAAACAAGAATACGCGTGTTGATTCTCAACTTGTGAGCCAAATTGAGACTGAGCAAAATTATTGGAGGCTACTCTTAAAACGAATCATTGCAGTAATAAAGTTTTTAGCAGAACGAGGTCTTGCGTTTCGGGGTAGTGACGAAATTGTTGGTTCCCCCAACAATAGCAATTATTTAGGCTTATTAGAATTAATAGCCCAATTTGACGCTTTTATGGCTCAACATATTCAAAGTTATGCTAATAAAGGAAAAGGACATACGTCATATTTATCAAAAACAACTTGTGAGGAATTTATTCATCTAATTGCATCAAGCATACTGGATCAAATAATTTGCGAAATTAAGAGATGCAAATACTACTCAGTTTCATTGGATTCTACTCCAGATATATCGCATGTAGACCAACTGACTCTGATAGTGCGCTATGTTCTACCATCTGGACCAGTGGAAAGATTCGTTAAGTTCTTAGACATGGAAGGTCATACTGCTGAAAAACTCGCTCAAAGTTTATTAGATTTCTTAAGTGAGAGTGACATTGATATCAAAGATTGTCGTGAATACGCAGAATATATTCCCTGTCTTGCACATTCCTTAAATTTGGTTGCTAAGTGCGCTGCAGACTGCTGTACAGAAGCATTACTTTTCTTCGATTTCGTTGAAAACCTCTACACGTTTTTTTCTGCTTCTACCTACCGATGGAGTCGTCTCACGAACGCATTGAAAGATTCTACTTCAAAAATTTCGATTTTGAAAAGGTTATCGGACACTAGGTGGTCAGCCAGAGCTGATGCTACGAAGGCGCTTTTATGTGGTTTAATCACTATTAAGCAAGTTTTGGAAGACATTTTCAATAATGTAGATCAAAAAGCAGAGTGCCGTAATAAAGCTTACGGACTAGTTTCAACGATGAATAAGTTAGAAACGGGAATAATGACAATTATGTGGAACCGAATCCTAGAACGCTTGCAAGCGACTAGTGCTTCGCTGCAGTCGTCTGATCAAGACCTTAACACAGGATACGCCCTTTATGAAACAGTATATGCCTACGTACAAGCAATGCGATCTACATTTTCAGATGTTGAGGCAAAAGCCAAAGATCTGACCGACTGTGAAGAGTATCAGCAACAGACTTCAAGACGAAGCAAACGGAATACAAAGTACGACCATTTCACCGGCTCTACTACACTCGACAACTTTGTTGAAAATCAAACACCTGGACAACGTTTTGAAATTCAGGTGTTTATTGTCATTATTGATAACGTACTGTCTGCTTTAACTAAACGTATGGAAGCATATCATGAAATTACTGGTGTTTTTGGAATATTTCGACAGCTAAAATCCCTTACAACAGAAGAGATTTTGGAAAACGCCTCACGTATGGTCAGTGCTTACGAAGATGATTTGGAAAGTAGCCTAGGCGACGAATTAGTGCAGTTCGCTGAACTGCTGAAAACAGATGTGGCTACTGTTATTGATAGCAAGAAACAAGAGTCTCTGGAACTGCAATTTTATAAACTTTTATTAAATAATTCCTTAGAATCGTGTTTCCCAAACGTAGAAATTGCCTTGCGCATTTACTTGTCTCTCATGATCACTAACTGCAGTAGCGAACGTTCTTTTTCAACGTTAAAACGTATTAAAAACGAGTTAAGAAACACGATGGGCCAAGAACGTCTTAATCACCTTACTTTGATGAATATAGAGTATAATTTGCTTAAAGAAGTCGATAGTGAAAGTGTTATCTCTAAATTTGTCCATATTAAATGCAGAAAAGTTTATTTGTAATAGTTTTGTTTTATTTAATACACTTTAACTTGAGAAACTATAGCAAACGAAGGGCCTCTTGACAGAATTTGCTACAGGCCCCGCGCTGGCTTAATCCGGCACTGTGGATGATAAATGTAAAAGAAAGAAAAGTTGCAGATATAACAGTTGCAAACAATAGTTTAATGTCAGTAGAATGTGCAAGTGATATGGAAATAAACACATTAGTTGAAAACACAAGATATAAGGTAACAATAAATAATATATTATATGTTCCTGATTTGACAACGAATCTGTTATCAGTTTCTCAACTTATTAAAAGTGGTAACAATGTTGTTTTCAATAAAGATGGTTGCAAAATATACAATAAAGATCGTATTTTGATTGCAACAGCTGATCTAGAAAATAATGTATATCGTTTAAATTTTGATCCAGTTATGCATTCTGACATATTTGTAGCAACTGCAGTGACAAATGAAACTTGGCATAGAAGATTTGGACATATAAATTATAGTGATTTAAACCAAATGAAACAGGGAATAGTAAATGGAATGGAATGCAGAGGAAAGTTCATTAAAAACCAAGTAACATGCGAAGTTTGTTGCGAAGGAAAGCAGACCAGGTTACCATTTAATCACAAAGGCAACAGAGCCTCTAATTTTTTAGAAATCATCCATGCTGATCTTTGTGGCCCGATGGAAGTAGCATCCATAGGAGGTTCCAGGTATTTTTTTATTTTACAGGATGATTATAGTGAGATGGCTTTTGTTTATTTTCAAAGAAACAAAGATGAAACTTTTGAAAATTTCCAAAAATTTAAATGTTTTGTAGAAAAGCAGAAAGAATTAAAAATTAAAATTTTTCGTACTGATGGAGGTGGTGAATTTTGTAGTAATTTATTCGCCAAATATTTAGAAAAGAATGGAATTATCCATCAGAAATCAACTGCTTATTCTCCACAACAAAATGGGGTAGCTGAACGTTTGAATAGATCGATAATAGAAAAAGATAGGTGTTTGCTTTTTGATTCCAAGCTTGAAAAGCAATTTTGGGCTGAAGCAGTTAACACTGCAGTCTATTAAAGAAATCGTTCTATAGTTGCTGGCTTAGAAAAAACTCCATTTGAACTTTGGACTAACAAAAAACCTGAAGTTAGTCACCTTCGTATATTTGGAAGCGAAGTGATGATGTTAATCCCCAAAGAAAAACGTTATAAATGGGATAAAAAATCGAAGAAAACTATTTTAGTAGGTTTTAGTGAAACAGTTAAAGCCTATAGACTTTATGATCCCGAAACAAAAGATATTGTTTTAAGCAGAGATGTCATTATAAATGAAAAAGTAAATGATTTAGTAAACATTAATAATTAGACAGAATTATTAGATTCAGTGGGAGATACAAATGTTCATGAAACAATCCAGAATGAAAACTTCAATGAAGAAAATTCTAGTACATCTTCTGATACATATGATAACAACGACATTGATTTTGTACCAAATTCATATACTAATGACAATGAAGTTTTAGGTACAATTGGAAAATCTGAGCGACAACCTAAACCAAAGAAATTCGATGATTTTGTTACTTATTTATGTTTAGACAGTGATAGCGATCCGGTTTGTGTGGAAGATGCTATGTCCAGACCTGATAGTGATTTTTGGTTGGCTGCTATGAAAGAAGAATTACAATCTTTCGAAGAAAACTCAGCTTGGGAAGTCGCAGATGTTCCTGAAAATGGTTGTATTGTGAAGTGTAAGTGGGTGTTTAAACGAAAAAGTGATATTTCGGGTAATATTAAATATCGTGCTCGTTTAGTTGCGAAAGGTTATACTCAAAAATTAGGTATAGATTATGATGAAACTTTTTCACCTGTTGTAAAACACTCAACTTTGAGACTTTTATTTGCTATGTCCGCAAAATTGAATTTAAATATTTTTCATCTTGATGTTGCAACTGCTTTCTTAAACGGTGATCTTAAAGAAAATATTTTTATGACTCTATCTGAGGGTCTAGAAATAAATTGCAGTGATAAAGTATTAAAGCTTAAGAAAGCAATTTACGGTTTGAAACAATCAGCTCGTTCCTGGTATGAAAAAGTTGACGGTTTCTTGACAAATTTGAATTATAAAAATTCTAATTTCGAACCATGTCTTTATACTAAGATGAAAGATAATTTAATAACCATTGTTTCTGTCTATGTTGATGATTTTTTTATTTTCTCAAATGATGTTTTAGAGTTAGATGAACTAATATCAAAATTAAATAATAGTTTTAAAATTAAAGATTTAGGAGAAATAAAAAACTGTTTAGGTATGAGAGTACGTCGAGACAGAAAAAATGGTGAAATTACCTTAGATCAAGAAATATATATTAAGCAATTGTTAAAAAGATTTAATATGATAGATTGTAAGCCTATTAGTACTCCCATGGAGGTAGGATTAAATTTGCCCAGAGAAAATGATAATTGTTTAGACGTGCCTTATCAACAATTAATCGGCAGTCTTATGTATCTATCTGTTTTAACTAGGCCAGATATTTCGTTTGCTGTAAGCTATCTCAGTCAATTTAATAATTGTCACACTGAGATTCATTGGAATCATGCTAAACGTATATTGAGATATCTGTAGGAAACGAAAGATTATGGCATAAAATTTACAAAAGATGATGATTATATTAAAGGTTTTGTAGATGCTAGTTGGGGAAATAATACCTATGATAGAAAATCATATTCAGGTTTTTGCTTTCTATTTTCAAAAGGTCCTATAGCGTGGGAGAGTAGGAAGCAAAATAGAGTTGCACTTTCAAGTACCGAGGCAGAATATATTGCAATTTCTGATGCTACGAAAGAGGCAATTTACTTAAAAAATTTGTATTGTGAAATTACGGGATGTGATCAAAGTATAGCCTTGTTTAATGATAGTGTAAGTGCACAAAAATTGGCAATAAATCCTATATTAAGTAAGAGAACGAAACATATTATAGACATTAAGTATCATTTTGTCAGAGAAGCTGTAAATGATAATCTTATTATGTTAAATTACTTAGAAACGGCCAACATGCCGAAAGATATTCTTACAAAAAGTCTAAGCCGTAATAAACATGTTCGATTGGTTGAAAATCTATGTTTAACTAAGATTATTTAGGAAAAATTTTTGTATTTTATTTATTATAATATGTCTATATTGTCTTTTACTATTTTTTTTTAAATAATGATCTAGTGGGAGTGTAGGAATTAGCTCATGATTTAAAAGAAAAATTACACCTACACTGCCATCTACATGTTATAATATGAAACACTATTTTACTTGTACTTGTTCTTTCATTTAATAAAACAGTTCTTCAGTGACTTGTCAACGGTTAACAGTGTGTTTTATTCAAATTAACCTTAAACTGTTTTCTTATACTTTTTCCACAAACACTATTATTGTAACAGCATGGGCAGATTGTAAAACGTTTTGTAACTAACACATTTCTGCTCAGTTATCATCAAAAGATAGAATGATGTCCATATGGAAAGCAGCAATTCACCAGTGCTCAGAAGATAAGTGGAAAAACTTCATAAGCCATGCTGAAGAAGAAATTAAAATCGATTGGCAGAAATTCATGGGTGTAAAAAGTGTGGACGATGTGCCACCTTTTATTATAAATTTGAATTCTGATTCATCTGAGTCAGAATCCGAAAATGAAAATATTTGTGAAAGTGACTACGAGACAGACTCAACTAGTGAAGAAATTATTTTGATGGTTGATTAAAAAATATTTTCGGATATTTTTTTTAACAAAATAAGTCATTACATGCTGGTTCAATATACTCTTCTAAAGGGAATTTGTAAAAATACAAAGTTTTCAGCTGCATTTATAATGAAATGTTTTAATAAAGAATTATTTGTAATATTTTGCATGATTTAAATATTTGCCAAGTATTCCTTTTGTTCAAAGAGGTTTCAAGATATTTTTCAAAATTTTCAAAAAATCCTATGAGAGAAATCTTGAATAATCGTTTACTAAGGTTTCAATATAAACACAATAATAGTAGATTTTAATTTCATGATTCTTTAATTAGTACAGATATAAAAGATTCCTTGGTTGTTTACACATGGATAAATACCTACATTATTAGAGTAGATGTCAAAGATAATAATAAGATACCTAATACTATTATGACGTTTTACAGAGTCTTTGAAAATCAAAGAACATATAGACCGTTTACTAAGAACCAACAACTACTTCCCTGGCTATATGCCACGACGGACATTGAATTACAGTTCAAAGTTAAACGGGGTTAGTATATCTGCAAGATAGAACTAACCATTTTAGTTTGCAATTCGAAAGGATATCACTTTTAGACCGGTTTCGACGTATTGCGTCTCATCAGTACAAGGAAGATATCCATCCAGAAGCTCTAAGAGCAACTAGATTGGAGATATGTCTGAAATCACACAAATACATTATCTTTAGTAAAGAAAATGTTAAAAGTGCGATAATAGCGACATCTCCATAACTAATTGCAAACTGAAATCCTATTTGACAAAAAACATCTCGGCTTTGTAGGGTTAACTACTTGATTGCAGTTTCCTGCTAATCAATTGTCATTTCAGTAAAACGTTTATCAAATAGATGTCAAAGATAATAATAGTATACCTAATACTATTATGACGTTTTACAGAGTCTTTGAAAATCAAAGAACATATAGACCGTTTACTTAGAACCAACAACTACTTCCCTGGCTATATGCCACGACGGACATTGAATTACAGTTCAAAGTTAAACGGGGTTAGTATATCTGCAAGATAGAACTAACCATTTTAGTTTGCAATTCGAAAGGATATCACTTGTAGACCGGTTTCGACGTATTGCGTCTCATCAGTGATATCCTTTCGAATTGCAAACTAAAATGGTTAGTTCTATCTTGCAGATATACTAACCCCGTTTAACTTTGAACTGTAATTCAATGTCCGTCGTGGCATATAGCCAGGGAAGTAGTTGTTGGTTCTTAGTAAACGGTCTATATGTTCATTGATTTTCAAAGACTCTGTAAAACGTCATAATAGTATTAGGTATACTATTATTATCTTTGACATCTATTTGATAAACGTTTTACTGAAATGACAATTGATTAGCAGGAAACTGCAATCAAGTAGTTAACATTATTAGAGTGTTTTAGATCACCAAAATTTAAATTATAAGTACTCGTATAAGATTACGGGTTAGATTGATTCATAAAACTGATTAAGTATTAATATGCACAGTTTAAAGGGATCCTAGATATTACTTTCAAGCGTAATATTTACTTTTTTTCGATCACATCAGAAATAACCTCAATATAACTATAAAACTTTTGACACATGGCAATGACATATAATTCCCTAACTAAAGTTCTGTTTCCATTGAATCTAGTAATAAAGTTAAAGATGATCTCACACGTACCCAGCCCACTTGATGACACTTCTATTTGAATCAACTATATGTTCATATATTTGTAATTATTTAGTTTCTAAAAGGGGCAAGCATATTGTTACAAGTTTTGTTGATAAAATATTTACAAACAATTGATAGATATATTACAAGTAAATAAATGTATTTTTATTTGTATCAGTAATGTTCATAAAATAAGTTGTTTTTTAATGGTGAAATGTGGAAACGCTGAGACAAATTGAAAACTGTTGTGGAAAAAAGACATTTTATACATGTTGTTAATGAGACAATCTCTAATAAAATTGAGGCAACCTTATATTTTTTGTATAGTTTTGGGTAAGTAAATACGCATAAATAGAACTTAAGTTATCTACATCTTTTTTGTGATTTAGGGAGTTGGAGCAGTTGGTTATGTAACACATTTCAAGCACCTTGCGATGGACGTCTTTTTTAGCTTTATCGAGGATCACTATACTAAGACTAGTCGCTAAGGGCTTGTGTATGCAATCACTCTTGTGTAGTGCTAACCGTTTGTTCAGACGAAATTTTGATGTTATATTGCCTAAACAATCGTTTGAGAAGTTGTGTAAGACTCTCTATGTAGGGCAACATTCCATATTTCACTTCTATTTCGTTATTGTTGTTGTTATGTTCGTTATTAGATGTTAAATTAGTTATGTTTTGTTGTGTGTCTGTGTATAATAGTTTGTTTAACATTTTCTTAGGATAGTTATTATTAATAAACGTATCGAAAAGCAGTTTTAAGTTTTTTTCTTTAAATGTAGGATGTGAAATTTTTTGGACTCTGTTTTTCATTGCTAGAACTGTATTTACTTTTTGCTTAAGTGGATGATATGAAGTAAATGGTATGTATCTCCCAGAGTTAGTACTCTTAGTATACCAATCTAAAAAAATAATGTTATTCTCAGTTCTAACAACCCTTGTATCAAGGAACGGTACCGAGGAGTTTGACTCTTCCTCTACAGTAAACTGCAAGTGAGAATTGAAAACAAAGAGAGTACTTTGCACCTTAGAGATAATCCTGGGAAATAACCTTTATATGCAATGAGGAAGCAAAAAAAACTCAGGTGCTTCTAAGAGAGTGCCTTTTTATTGGGATCTTATCTTTTGTCTATGCTTATAGACTTCTTCAGAGAAAAACTACAAATATCAGAAACATATATATGACAGTATGGAAACAAAAATTACAAAAGTGGTTATCTTACCCAAATAGTAGCATCAAAAAACTCAAAGTGATTTGGGCTTTGCTTTGAACAAAGAAAGTGTTGACATACAGGTACGTAAATTATCATAATTATCACCTAACAAAGTAAGCACAATATAGTATGTTATTTCAATATTATTTATTATGAAAAAGAACAATTTTAACCAAACTATCTAAGGTGGAAAAGGAAAAATTAAACCACGAAAAACGAGCATGTGAATTATCTGACATTTGTCGACTAAGTGTCACAAGTAACGTGTACTAACCCCAAATTAGCATTACATTAAATATCTTTAACTCATTTGATACTTACCTTAAATTCACAGTCGAAGAAGAGTCCAATTCCTCGGTCCCATTTTAAGATACCTTAGTTGTTAGAACTCATAATAATGTAATATGCCTTGATTGGTACTGTAAAAGTACCAATTCAGGTAGATTCATACCGTTTAATTCTTACCATCCTATGAAACAAAAAATTAATGTAGTTTTAGCGATGAAAAATAGGATTAGTAGAATTTGTCATAATAAATTTAAAGATAAAAATATAAAAATGTTATATGATCTACTAATTGCTAATCGTTACCCTAAGAAATTGCTTAATAAATTATTGTTCTCTAATGGATATGCTAATTACACTATAAATGTTGAGGTCGCAGGTAATACTCCTATTCGATATGGTAGACTCCCCTTTATAGAAAATCTATCTAGACCACTCGCAAATTTATTTGGTAAATTCAATATCAAAGTTGCATCTTATAATTGTAAACAACTTAAATTGTTTTACTCTAGATTAAAAGATCCTACTCCAAAATTACAACGCTCGAATGTTATTTATGGCATACCATAGGTTTGTTCCAACTGACTAGTGGTATCGTTCTAGAACGGTTCGCGCATGCTCATTATAAAAAATGCGTTCCAACTGACAAAAAACCGTTCTCGAATGATTCAGTTTTCTGTTCCAACTGTTGTTGGTATCGTTCAAGAATCGTTTTAGAACGGTGATTACGATTCTCGATGCAAAGGTAGAATCGTTGGTATCGTCATGCGCAATCGATTGACATCCAGCCAGCCAATATTTTTTATTCGCCATATTTGTTTATGTTTGTTGTTGCTTGCAGTCTGCTTTAATATTACGGTATTTTTGTGAAGAACTTTGGATTTTTAGTTGGTGTAAAATGAGTGATTTAGATGATAGTGATTTTTCGAACTTTAGTGACTCTACAGATAATGAACTGGACCTCATGTTACATGAACCCAGAGTTAAAAACAGTAATTATTTGGGTAAGTAAAATAAAATATTTATTATCAAAAATATACAACACGAAATGATTGCGATCCATAAATAATCGTAGACTACTTTCTTTAGTTCTTACTTTTGTTTGTTGTTATAGAAGAGACAGTGCCACAATATACAAACGATGATTTTGTAAAACATTTTCGAATATCAAGACATCTAGTTGAAACCATTAGCGAGCGCTTCGGAAATAGTAATTTTCACAATGGAAGAATGGGACATTATGAAAACATTTCAGCTTTGCATCAGGTAAGAATGTTTTTTAAAAATATTTGACTAAAATTACTAACTAAATTTTTAAGGTTTTAATATTTCTTTGGTACCTGGGACATCAAACCGCAAGTTTTAGGGATGTAGGTGATCGTTTTGATATTACAATCAGCACAGTCTATAGAATAATTAGAAAAGTTACAATGTTTTTAAGCAATTTATCACCGGAAATTATTCAATGGCCTACTGAACATGAAAAAATAATAGCTGAACAACATTTCAGAGAAAAGGGATTTCCGAACATAATTGGAGCTGTTGATGGGTCCCATATCAAATTAGATAAACCTACCAATGATCCGGAATCCTATATCAATAGAAAACATTATTATTCTGTTCAGGTATATAAAAAATTTGTGTAATTTTATCATTTTTGATAATTATTTGTAAACCACTTTTACAAATCGTGGTTTGTTATTTATTAAAGTTTATTTTATAATCATTTTTAGATGCAAGTTGTATGCGACCACCAAATGAAAATTATAGATTTGTTTCTTGGATATCCTGGCTACGTCCATGACAGTAGAGTATTTCGTAATTCGCCTTTATGCAACAATTTAGTGGAAAGATGTGGCCGGTACTTTATTTTGGGAGATAGTGGATATCCTTTAAAATCAAATTTGCTTACTCCATTTAAAGACAGGGGCAACTTAACTAGACAACAAAGAAATTACAATATAAAGCTTTCTCGAAGTAGATGTGTGGTAGAACACTGTTTTGGTCTATTCAAACAGAAATTTCGTCAATTATTTCACCTAAAATTAAGAAGTATGCCAATGATTATTCATATCATTCGTGCTGCATGCGTGTTACACAACATTTCTTTAAATGATGTTTTTCAGCTCAAATATAATGCTGTAAACGTTGATCCACAAATACCAGTTGAGGATGTTGTACCAGATGAAGACGATGTCAATAATGATGTTTGTCTCATCAGAGACAGAATAGCTAATTCATTGCCATTGCAAAATTAAATATAAAATGTTTGGTATTTGTTAATTATGTCAATAATTATTATAATCATAACAGTTATGTTGATATAATGATTAAAATATCACAGAAGTCAGTTGAACTGAGTTGCTGTATTTTTATATATCGTAAATTTTGTTTAGGTCCAGTAACTGGAAGTGTAAACTTTATAAACTTTTTACAAGATTTTAATGAAACTGCCATCTCTCTATGAACTTCTTTTAAGTGTTCAAATTTTAAAACCCAGTATTTTATTTTGTGTAACAATTTTAAATAGGTTAAATAATAGATGAACTCTTTAACTCATTTATATATCTTTATGTTCTATTAGTAGGGATAACCCCAAACTAATGTCAGAATAGGTTTGTACTTGTTTAAAATAATTTTTTTTAATCAGTACTGTTGTTTGTCAATCCAATAATTAATTTAACTAAATATACATTGAAAATAAAACACTTTGAAAGAATAAAAAGATTTATTTAAATTGTAAGAAATACATTGGTTAAAAACGAAAAAGAAAATAGACAATTTATTATAAAATCTGATGACCGGCCACGAGGGCACAAGTGGTCGATTAACGAAACAAAAATTAGATATAAAAAATACAAAAATATGTTGGGTACAGAACATATAAAAAATAACAAACAATTGTGGGAAAAAATAGGACAGGAAGTAAGAAGTTTGTTGAAAAATGATGTGCAAGACAATCATTGCAAGAATCGTTGGAAAGTTGTTGAGAGAAATTATAAAAAATTTATAGATAGCCAAAAAACTACTGGGGAAGGAAGAAAATTCTTTGAGTACGCAGAAGAAATGGAAGATATACTAGGTAAAAAGAAAAACGTAAATCTTGAGTTACTTCTATCAAATGAAACAATTCATATTTTATCTTCGCCATCGTGCTCAATGGAAATGGGTCACGATGCCGAGGATGAACCTGTTGATGAAGATGTTGAAGAGGTAATAAAGAGCCAAAAAAGAAAAAAAAAGCATAACAAAAAGAAAAAAAAACATCTTTCCAACTAATGCGAGAAGATAGAAATAACTATTATGAACGAAGGCTTGCCATGGAGGAAAAAAGAATGTTAGACAATCAAAAAAGAAACGAGTTGATTGAAAAAAGAAATGAGATGATTGAAAAAAAGGAATGAGTTGATTGCAGAACAAAATAAAATTTTAAAAGAAAAGAGCTGTTGTCATTAGAATTCTTTCCCACAATTAGTAAGAAGTTTGTTAAAAAATGATGTACAAGACAATCATTGCAAGAATCGTTGGAAAGTTGTTGAAAGAAATAAAAAAATATAGATAGTTAAAATACTACTACAGAACGATGACCTGTCACTGTTTACCTAAAAAAGAAAATATAAAAATTTAAAACTTTAAATTATAACCACATTAAAACTTACTTACAATGACAACAGCTCTTTTCTTTTAAAATTTTATTTTGTTTTGCAATCAACTCATTCCTTTTTTCAATCATCTCATTCCTTTTTTCAATCAACTCGTTTCTTTTTTGATACATAAAAGCGATTGTATACATAAACCACTTTCAACAAGTCTTAGCATACACGTGAACTCTAAAGACCATAGGGTGTTATATAATGAGGCGGTGATTTTAGACCAATCTAATAAACCCGTCTTAAATCAGAAACAACTTATTCAAATATACTATGCCAATATTGAATCTCGATTACGATACGGCATATCAATATGGGGATCAATGAGTCATGCAAATGAAGTATTCATTGCACAAAAACGTGCGATAAGGACCATAGCAGGTATAACAACTAGAGATAGCTGCCAAGAATATTTTAAAAAATTTAATATTTTAACCGTCCCTTGTCTGTATCTGTTTGAAGTGTGTCTGTATGTTTTTAAAAATAAAGAAAATTTTCCAAAGAATTCAAGTTACCATAACTTCAATACCAGAGGAAAAGAAAATTATTGCGCCAATATCAGCAAATCAGATCTTGCTATAAATCGTCAAAAAATATGGGCCCAATGATTTTTAATAAACTGCCAGCAGAAATAAAAGTATTAAGTAATGAAAAAAAATTTAAAACCAATCTAAAGAAATTTTCAATTGAAAATAGTTTTTATAGAATAGAAGAGTTTTTTAAGTAAATAATTTGTATGGATTTATTTAGTACCTACTGTTATATTATATTATGTAACACTTTAGTTATTTTTAAGTTAGTTCTAAGACCATTTTTGACAATTCCTATACAAATTGTAACTTTTGTCTTTGGAAATAAAGTATGAATGATATACAGAGAAAAGTTCTCGAGATGTGTTACATCTTTAATTCAAAAAATGCCATAAATCACAAAAAGGATGTTGACAATTTAAGTTCTATTTACACTCTATTGTTAAAACAGGAGAACTCTAAATTAAAAAGATTACCAGACGTTTATATAAGTGATCTAGAATAGATTATTTAATACTTTAACCTGTACTAAATATGGGAGTAATAACTGAGATCAATTTCCGAATTTTGTTAAACTTTATTTATAAACAACTGTTCTTTTTAAACAATTATTTATATAAAATAATAATTGTATATCTTTTTAACCAATTGTTGGCTGTTTTTTAACATATGATACTAAAAAATTTTTTAAACTTTACCAATTGGCGGTTTTAGCTTTGCTAATTTGAGGTTGGTACACGTTACTTGTGACACTTAGGCGACAAATGTTTAATTTTTCGTTTGCCACCTCAAATAGTTTGGTTAAAATTGTTTTTTTTTTTCATGAGAAATAATATTGAAATAACATACTATATTGTGCTTAGTTTGTTAGGTGATATTTATAATAATTTACGTACCTGTATGTCAACACTTTCTTTGTTCGAAGCCCAAATCACTTTGAGTTTTTTGATGCTACTGTTTGGGTAAGATAACTACTTTTGTAATTTTTGTTTCCATACTGTCATATATATGTTTCTGATATTTGTAGTTTTTCTCTGAAGATGTCTATAAGCATAGACGAAAGCTAAGATCCCAATAAAAAGGCACTCTCTTAGAAGCATCTGAGTTTTTTTTGCTTCCTCATTGCATATAAAGGGTATTTCCCAGGATTATCTCTACACTGTATATATAAGTATAAGGTAATTGTGGGTAATAAGGCCCACCAGGAAATAAGGCCCGCCATTGATATTTATTAAAATTATTTAAAACTACATTGCAGTGACATCTACTAATTTATGGCCAAACAAAAAAAGAAAGTTCCCATTTTGACAGTTCACTTAAAATCAGTCTTTAACTGTCAAATTTTTACCACATGATTACTGTGCGTTCGTTGTTTTGCTGTTATAAAAATAAATCGCCAAAAATCGGACATTTTTTGACAAATAACTTATTTTTTTCAAAATATTTGTAAAGGTACGTATTAACGATTCAACGTTTATTTATATCTAGCAGGCTATCTTTTTATTTCTTCACATTGGTATTGGTTTTTGTCATGTTGGTATTTGAAAGTTACCAAGTCATTGCAAGTCACAAATTTGACAAGCTTGACATCAAATAACATAAATATAATTGTAAATTGTGTTTAAGAAATTAAATATGCCAAAAAAAATTTGTGTAGAGACAAAAAAATGCATTCAGAGATGCTATTACATGTTTAAGAAAGAGCAGATAATTTCAGAAGACGGATATTTACAAAAGATCTCTGAGGTTTTTAATGTAAGTACAATATGTGTTTTATACCCGATTATTCCATTATTTTCATTAGCAAATAGTTCCAAACATTTTTAATTTTATTATTAGTTGTATATGAAGATAATTGTTAGAAAAAATACACTTTTACATTCAAATTACTTATATTATATATTAAATGCACATAACCTAAAAACTCACTACTTTTCAATATTTTACAATGTTGCCAGATTATGTAACATAATTAAAAATGTTTTAAAAATAAAATATTTTCTTTAATTAATAAAGTTTGGTAATTAATATGTAATTTGATAGCAAATAGATGAATTAATGTTTATTCATTGATCCATTAAATTAAATTTTTATTATTTTTTTAATCTTTCGTGTTTTTTTAGGTTAGTGTTATATCTATACGAAATATCTTAAAAGAAGATTTAGCTAATGGCAAAGAAGCGGCGGATAAAAGGAAGAATGATAAAGCAGATACATTTGATAACTTCATTTTAAAAAAAAACTTGCAGCGGCAGATTTGGACGTACAATTCCAAAAACGAATATTTTACTTTAGACAAACTTTTGACTGATGTGAAACAAAACTTGGATTTTAGGGGTGAACGTACCACTTTATACACACTTATAAAATCAATAGGATATAAATTTAAAAAAGTGAACGGACGACAAATTTTAAGTGAGCAAAGACATATCAAAATCAGCAAAATCGCTTTCCTTCGGAAATTTATGGAACTAAAAAAGCGCAATGAATCAATCAGATTTGTGTACTTAGACGAAACGTGGATATACAAAAATGGCACTCCAACGCGTCGTTGGGTACATGAATCTGATTTAAAAAGCAATCCATTGCATTTGAAATCTGAAGGAAAGCGATTTACAATTTTACACGCAGGAACAAATACTGGGTTTTTAGAGGGATGTGACTTGTTGTTAGACTCTTCAAATACTAACATTGACTATCACAAAACTATGAACGGTGACATTTTCAAAAACTGGATTGTTAATCAACTCATTCCTGCTTTATCCAATTTTTCAGACAAATGTGTAGTGGTAATGGATAATGCTCCTTATCATTCTGTGCAACTAAACAAACCACCAACATTTTCAGCAAAAAAAGAGATAATGCAGGGATGGTTGAGCAGCAATAACATCGCATTTGACAAAAAAATGACAAAAAAACAATTATACACTTTAATTCAACCATACAAAAGTAACGATAAGACATATGTAGTAGATGAAATATTAAAGCAACATGGACATGATGTACTTCGACTACCCCCATACCACTGTCAATATAATCCAATAGAGTTGGCATGGGGCTTTACAAAGACGTACTACAACAAAAATATTGCATCTTTATATTCAGACAGGGATAGGGTTAAAAAAACTTGGACAGAAGCGTTAAGACAATGTACACCAGACATGTGGAAAAAATTTTGTAGACATACAGACGAACTTATTTTGGCAGATTGGACTACTTACATGGGAAACTGCTCACATGACAATATTCCTCCTTTAATTATTTCATTGGAGAAATCAGATTCTGACGATTCCGATTTTGGATTTGATAGTGACTCTGATATATCCAATGAAATAATGGAGGTGGATTAAAAATACATACAGAACAGATTAACAATAGTTTTAACCAAATCTGTAGCTTCAATTTTTGTTGTTTATATGTTTTTTTTTAATTTTGTATGTTTCATTTTCTTTTGTACTTTATTTATTTTACTATCAGTGTATCTGCTTTTCTGCTGAATAATTGCACTGAAACTATTAAACACATTTTAAATGGATTACCAATATTTGAAAGCTTAGATATATAACGAAACATAACATTTTATGGGAATTTTTGTCTTTGTTTTACTTATCAAAATGGCTGAAACCAATTGGTATGTGATAATGCCGTACTACCTGGAAAGCTCCACGAAAAACTCTTCAATATATAGCTGCTGTAATACTTATCGACAAAATAAAATATTTTGTATTTTCCTCATTTATAGCTGGTCCAATTTAAATAATATTAAAATACTAAAAGTATTGAGATTTTCACAATTTTTATTTAATGTATAACGCGTTTCACTATCTTATAGCTTCTTCAGATACAATTAAAACTTATAAAGTTATGGTAAAAATAAAATGAAATAATGGCATGACATAATGACATAATGATGGTCGAAAGACATTGTATAAATAAACTGAAATAAAACAAATGTACTACAAATTGCAATAAGGACAAAGTTAATAACAGAAGCTTCCTTAATAAAAAAACTGATTCTACATACTCAAATCATCTAATTTCTGAAAACCATAACTTTAATAATAATTTTGATATTTTACACCAAGAAAATAAAGGTTTTAAATTAAATTTATTAGAAAGTCTAGAAATTAATAAATGTAAACACTCTGATACATTACTGAATGATCAAACAGAATTAAATAATTCACCGTTATTAAATTTATTTACATAAAGGTCTATGTTCTAATCCTGTATATATTACTACTATAGTAAAAAATTTATTATTATTAACTTTGTCCTTATTACAATTTGTAGTACATTTGTTTTATTTCAGTTTATTTATACAATGTCTTTCGACCATCATTATGTCATTATGTCATGCCATTATTTCATTTTATTTTTACCATAACTTTATAAGTTATAATCGTATCTGAAGAAGCTATAAGATAGTGAAACGCGTTATACATTAAATAAAAATTGTGAAAATCTCAATACTTTTAGTATTTTAATATTCTTTGAATATGGATTTTCATCAAGTAACGACTAAGAATATTCAATATCCAATTTAAATGTTTGTTGTAAAACTTATTATATAGACATAGAAAATTTGTTCTAGACTTTTTTCTAAATGTTTTTATTGTTTGCTTTTCTTTAATTACTATTATTTTGTAAATGCATTCATTATTCATTATATGTAAATATATATTTTTAAATTGATGATTTCCTTTTTTTTGTGAAAGTACTAAGTTTTAATGATTTTTGATGGCGCTGAAATGGAGAACACAATTATTTTATTTATTGTCACTGACACTATGATTTTATTGAGGACGTGACAACAGCGCATTTACAACTGAGAATAAGAATAAATATACAGGGCGAAATTCATCACCCTAACAAGGCCTACTTTAATAAAAATAAGCTTTGAATGATGTATATATGTATTGTAGTTAGGAATCTATATTTGCGTGTTTTGATTTAATTTTTTAATTTTTAAAAATAACGTACCCTAAAAACTGGAAAATATACAAAGCAGGTTATAAGGCCCATTAAATTTCTTATGGGCTTTATTACCTGCCTTGTGGGCTTTATTACCTTATAATCTTAAATCAAGTACATTTTTTCTTTGCAGAAAAATGGGAAAGAAAAACCGTGGTTTACGAGCAAATTGGGATGAAGAAATGATGAAAGAAGCCTTAAATCTTATAAAACAAGGACACTCTCAAAGATACGTGAAACAACATTCCGGAATACCTCGTCGAACGTTAAGAGCTCATATTAAGTCTGGCAGTTCCAAAAGAAAGCTGGGTCGGAATCCCATTTTAAGTACGGAATTAGAAGCCGAATTGGAATCTAAAATAATTAGGTTCACCGAAAGGGGGTTTCCACTTACACCTAAAACTATTCGGAGATGTGTGTTCTCATTTGTCACTAAAAAAAACATTCCGAATTCTTTTAATGTCACCCAGAAATTAGCTGGAAGAGAGTGGTATAGAGCCTTCCTTAAGAGAAATAAAGCAATTTCTCTTCGTCGTGCCCAACATATAAATTTCGCTAGAGCACAGAAATTAAATAAACCAATTGTACAAGATTACTTCAATAAATTACAAAATCTGTTAGAAAGGATTGGCGTGAAAAAATAAAGCAGACAAAATCTACAATATGAACGAAAAAGGTTGTCGTCTACATTTACACCACCAGCAACGAGTTCTTGCGCGGAAAGGGGAAAAAGGAGTTCATCTAGTTGCCCACGAACATGCGGAAAACGTCTCCATTGTTGGATGTGTAAATGCTACGGGTCAAGTCATACCTCCCATGATTCTCTTTAAAGGAAAAAGGCTTAAACCGACTTTTGAAGATGGCTTGCCAAGTGGATCTGTGGTCCACATGACTCCAAAGGGAAGTATGATTCAAGAGGTGTTTGTCAAATGGTTAGAACATTTCGCAAAATATATGTCTGCCCCCCAGTTGTTTTAATTTTTGACGGTGCTTCCTGTCATTTAGATATGTCTATAGCAGAAAAAGCCGAACAGTTGGGAATTCATTTGTTGTGCCTCCCAAGCAACACAACACATGAATTACAGCCACTGGACAAGGCTGTATTTCGCTCCTTTGAACAACGCTGGGACGAAGAACTCCTACGATGTGGGAAAATAATCCATTAAGAACTTTAAACAAGGAAAGATTTTCTGACATCTTTACCCCAGTCTGGGGAAAATGTATGACTATCAGCCATATAACCAATGGCTTCAGAGCTACAGGGATTTACCCTCTAAACATAGAAGCGATACAAGAGCATGCTTTTGCTCCAAGTTTGACAACATTTAAAAATATTGACGAAAACAATAATGAGTCAAGTTCTGAAGAAGAAGGTTTGCCAATAGCTAACACTCAAACAAATTCTTTTTCTGCAGTCCTGATTACTCCGGAAATCAAGGTAAAACATACAAATGTACCAATTGCTAAGAAAGCTTTAAACTACAAAGCCCTAGAAGTGACCAAAGCACTCTTCCAAAATGACAAGGATTCCGTACCAAAAAAGACTGAAAATAGAAATGACAAAGGAAAGAAAACCCAAGCAAAACACTCATCTTTGTCATCCAAACCATCCACTTCCAAAGATGTAGCTAATAAAGAAAACTGGTTATGTGCAGGATGTCACAAAAATTATGTTGCTGATATGAGACAATACAACGAGTGTCTATTGTGGTTCCACGAAGAGTGTGTAGGCTTAACCGAAGACGATATTGATTTTGTATGTGCTAGTTGCGAAGAAAAATAGGAGGGCTTTATTATCTGCTGTGTATGGTTATAAGGCCCAGATGCAGGATTTTTAAAAAATTACAGAACAAGGGTTGTTATTTCTTTTAAGTTGACTGAATGTAATTATTTTATTAGAATAAAGTCTGTACTTAATTTGTTTAAAAAAAAAATAATAAAATGTGTTTTATTTTTTCTATATACTTTAAAATACATTAGGTGGGCCTTATTACCCTTAGTTACCGTATATAATATTATTATATTATATTTTAGGTTGGGGAATCTACAAAAGATATTATTGAAATCCGAAATGGTGGTCAACCTTATCTCATTGGAATAGGTTCTAATAAGGCTGCGATACATGATTATAAGATCATAATTGATGGCAAGCAAAACTTTGGATACAAGTACCTCGAAAATTTTACAAGCAGTTGATTTACTTTTTAAAGTGCATTTTGTTTTTAATGTAAAATTTGATGAAGGATTAGAAACATTTTATGTATTTATGCAAAGTTTTTTTTACGATATTGATTTAGAAGATTCGCATTATACCACGAAAATGACAGAACTTCGTCACAGATTGATTAATTTTAAACAATAAGTTCTATTCTAAACCACAAGTAATACATTGCATATATATTTTATAATTTTGGGTATTTTTTAAAAATGAGATTAAAATGTTTTCGAACATTTTTTGAAATTAGAAAATTATTACAGCACTTGCGACTTTGGCATTATCGTCACCCTGGTGAAAATTTAAATTTTAAGTGCTGTAACGATCAGTGTACTTCAATTTTTGATACTTTTTGTGGATATAAGAAGCATTTGATAAAATGCTTAATTAAACCTAATGTGGTTGCAAAAACTACCCCTGTAAATTGTTCCAGTGTAGATTATTCTACATTAGAGAATACTGTGATTAAGGAAAATATAGTTTAAGATATTCGACACCCTAAATCTCATAATCAGGATTCTCTTATTTTAATTCAAAAACAGATCTTAAATCATACTCAGCAAGTTTGTACTGAACTCGATGATACTCACATTCAGGTTATGTCTTTTGTTTCAAAGTTAATGTCATTAGGGTTACCTATTTCAACGATAGTAACAGTAATAGAAAATATTGATTACTTGCTAGATAGCATCTTTGATCATATGCGTTGTATTTTATCTCAAGAAAATACAGAAAATTATGACCGACTCGTTAAGGATATTTTTTCATTTGTTGCTCAGTTTAATTCTGCTTACAAAATAAAAAAAAAACGATTACTCATCACATAGTTTTAGCAGTGGAGGTAGCAGTAGGTATAAGGACTGATCAAGTTTTAAATAAAAATATAGGTAGTTATATTCAAAAAAATGTTACAGACACTTTTGCTTATATTCCTATTTTGGATACCTTGTCATTGCTACTGAAGAATAAAAGCATTACAAAATATTTTAACGAGGAATATAACCCGAGGTACTGTAGAAGCTTTAAGTTTTGATAATTTGGGAGGAAATATTTTAATGGGTTTAGTGGAATCATTCAGTGCAAATAATTTTTGTCGTTTATGTTTAATTCATAAAAATGAGATTAAAAACGTGTTTAGGGAATCTGACGAACGTTGTCGTTTACGAAATTCTACATTTTTTAAAAACTTACCGTATATTGAACCAGGTTCTAACTATTATGGAGTTAAACAAAAAAGTATTTTAAACGAATTACAATATTTTAATACAGGAAGTATTTCATCTGTAGATATTATGCATGATATTCTAGAAGGTATAGGTCGGTTTGAAATTAAATTTATTTTTAAATACTTGTTATCTGAAAAATTAATTACTCTTGATAAAATTAATGAAAGAATCTTCTTTTTTAACTACGGTTCTATTGACCAATGTACCAAACCAAGTTCTGTTAAAATTGACAACGGTGATGGGAATAGCAGCACAGACTTGGACTCTTTTAAGATTTTCTTAAAGATTTAATTTCAAAATGTGGTGAGAGATGGAATATTGTAACTCTGTTACTACAAATAGTTAATATTTGTTTTGCACCAAGGATACCCCTTTCAGGAACATACGCTTTAGAAGATTTGATTTATAAACATCATTGTTTGGTCAAAGAATACATTAGTAATATCCTTCCAAAACATCATATTATGATCCATTATCCACATGCGATAAGGAATATTTTTATGGTCAATGCCATTTGAAGCTAAGCATGGATATTTTAAGGATTTAATACATAAGACAAAAAATTTTAAAAATGTTCCGAAAATCTTGGCTTTTAGACATCAAATTAAACAATGGATAGGCAATACATTTTTAACACCAGATATAACTTTCGGACCTGTTAAAACTTTTGCTGTGAATGATTATGAATTTAGAGACCTAATTACTGAAGAATTAAATATCCCTCTTGACGTTACTATATATGAAACTAATTCTTTAAAATGTTTCTTTGCGTACAAACCTTCGTTTATAATATATTTAAACATTGCTTCTAATTGTCTGCCAAACTTTTAAGAAATAATAAAAAAAAATTCTTATAAAACAGCGACCTTTTTTTATAACAAAGTTGTGGAAAACTAACAATTTCATCACTACTTTAAATGCATATTCAGTTACGCCTACACAGCAGTATTCGGTTTGTGATCCTCTTTTGCTATTGTATAAAGATCATTTTGAATATAAAACCGTATCTTCTTCCTTTTATATTATACCCAAATATATATTAACTTAAAAATAAGTTTATTTAATTACATAGAAACACAAAATTATAAAGTATATATATGCAACTGATGTGATATAGTGTATTACATTTTGAGATGTTGTTTGTTTATTTTAATTTGTTTAAAATGTACTAATGTAAGTAAAAGTATGTACTATTTTAGATATAAAGAATGTGTTTTAAATATAAAACAGTATGTTTTTCCTTTTATGATATGTTACATTTAATGTTTGTTTACTATTGTTTAATATCATATATTTTAAATGTATTTAAGTTAAAAACTGACTTACAAATAAATGTTTTTGTATTTGAATGACTATTTTATTAACACTGAACTCAATTAAATTTAAACTCAAGTAAATCGTACTTACACTCAGATCAATGATATGTAGACTTAAATAAATTATATTTACACTCAGATAAATGATATCTACACTCAGATAAATGATATATGCATTTCAAGTAATTAATATTTACACCCCTAAAAGTTTATTCACACCCATTTTTACCTGATTTTACTCTCATCTAAAATGATTTTAACACCATTACCAACACCTGGTCTTTTTACCAGTAAGATTGGTAAACCTTCCATTTTTTTAACCACTTTACGAGTGAATTTTATTTACACTCACGAGTGTGGATAAATACGAAACACTTTGAGTGTTAAACTTAACACGCGATTAGTTACTGAGTATAGGTACATTTAAAGTGCCATTTAATGCCCAATTTATCTCAACATTATTAACATTAATAAATGTGCTAAAAACACACTTTGTAGAGTCGGCAAAAATTCGAGATGAAACCAGTAAAGCAAATGTCACAGAATTCTTAAGTATATTGGAAGATAAAACTCCGTTTCTAATAAACAAGAAAGCACATGGTGATCAGATGTCGTGGAAAAAAGTGATTTTGCCCTCAAAAAATGACATTAAATTATTAAATGACTATTAAAAAGGCGAATGCTATCATTGTTTGGAGGTACTAAATACAGAGTTTGACTTAGAGATCTATAAATTACTTATTCAGTGCTCGCATATTTTCGTCAAAGAGCGGAAGAGATAGAAAGATTGACTTTGACAAATTATGAAAACAAGGAATCTTTAAATGATAACATTGATAAAGTGTTATATGAAAAATTATTCGATACGACTAAAAAATTTGCAAAACAATTCACTCGTCTTGTAATACGAGGCTGATTGGGAAGATCTGTTCCGGTTTTGTTGGTTTCACTTGCAAATAAATGTATTGAAAAGATAATTGATTTTCGAAAAAAGCTGGTGTACCCGAGGAAAAGCCAGTGTACCAGAAGAAAATGAGTAAGTACATATTTTTTCTCTGTAAGCAAATAAATTATCAAAACCATACATTCGAGCAAGTCCGTTGCTAAGACGTGTTTTCAATAATCTAGTGCAGTTATGCCGGAAACACCACGAGGTACTCAACTACGAAAGCACGTTGCTACTTAGACATCCATGTTAAACATTGAAGAAAGTCGTATCGATCGGTTGGCTAACTTTATGGGCCGCTATAAAGACATACACAAGTCGATATATAGGATACCAGTGCCAGTTGCCAAAATAACTGATGTGTCGAAACTACTGATTGCCGCGATTGAAGGTGATGACGAAGATGAGTGTAAGGCCAGTGATGTCGATAATACCAGTGATGGTAGCAGCGACAAAGACGACGCTAACTTAGAAAACAATGGGCCAAGTACGTCATCTGGCAGTATCAATAAAGATGTCAAGCATGCTCCAGTTGAGCCAAACCACAACTCTGAGTCTACAAAACATTGTAAGTGTGAGTAGAATGTTTACATTTTGATATAAATTATTAAGCAGTAGTAGAAATATTTTTTTTATGTTTCAGTGTCGCCTATTAAAAAGATCAAGAGAATAAAATGGTCTGACAAAGAAAAGAAGGTAATAAAAAGACACTTCGGTAACTTAAAAAAAATTACAAAAATTACCATCCCTAAGAGAATGCAAAAATCGTTTACCTACCCACATTTTCTCTTATACTAATAATCAGCGACGACGTAATTAAATGAAACAAATCAGTGACCTACTGTATTTTGGTGAAATATTTATCTATCTCATAATAATTTTGAACAGTACTTACATTTCTTTAATCCTTGCTATAATCTTCTAACCTGCAGATAGTGCAGATAATCCTTATAATAGTGTCCAGGTTATTTATATTATAAATTCACCGATATTTTCACGAAAATAAAGTTTTAGTTAATTCGTAATAGCTTTTTTGATTTATGTTTTGCAAGTTACGTGGAAGCGTTGCCATATATCTTGGTATAATTAAGTTTTCTTTCTTACAACATACCTACGGCTTGTTAGGAATAGGAAAATTTTCTGACACAAAGCTTAGTACAGTTTCGTATATTTAATTTTGCCCAGAAATTAAATACATGTAGGAACTATAATTTTTTCTTTAATGTTCGAGCTAAAAGTCGCCAGGAATCCACGAGTGAACTGTAGTAGAGATATGGTTGTGTTTGTGTTGCAATAAAATTTAATAGGATCAGGTTTTCTTTTCTTACTCACTACAGATGTTTATGTAAAAAGTGAGGAAATTTAGTAGGCACTGTGAGTCTTTATATATGTTGATATTTTAAGGACAAGACCTTAAAAAATAATTATCCTCAAACTATATCGTTGCTATAAATATTTAGTTTTAGAATATAATTATAAATCCAAAACTGAACTAAAATCCCCACTCTATACGTAGATAGCCATAGTCAGTAAGAAAGGAAATTATGGCTCTACCAACGTACATGGCATCTATTAATCATAACCTACCAATCATGTGCAGAAAATTATTACGAATTAACCACAATTTTATTTTTCCCTAAAATTGCTGTGTATTTTTAAGATAACCTCGACACTATTTATAAGCATTATCTGCAGGTTAAAACCGGCAAATAATAACCACCAAGTTGGTGCGAATCAACAATAATTTTGTTTATAAACATTTCTGTGGATTTCTAATATAAATAACCTGGGCATTGATATATTTATTATCTATCAGATAAAACTTTCAGAACATTACTATCAATATCATTTTTTCCCCTGTAACATTTTTTGTAAATTTTTAATACAAATAACTTGTACATTATTGTGAGTCTTACACGCAGGTTGAAGATCTTTCGAAGTTGCCTTGAAAAAAAAAATGAATACTTACAGATGACTTAAGAACAGTCCTACGCTTTAAGATTCATCTTTTAATTATCTGCGTTTCAATTTTGTCTTGAAAATATCTAGCAACGATTATTCGGGGACAATTGTTAATTTGCGGTAATGTCCGGAATTACGATATCGTATAAAAGATCATTTGGGGACAATCTTATATTTTGAGACTTGATTTAAAAATATCTGTTTGAGAAACGATTTTTTCTGAAGTCTAAAACAATATACAATATTTGAGTAGAGTCATGCTTTCCCTATGTACTTTATCTTTAACAAACGCACAAAAAAGTAATCAACGCATATTTAATCAAAACAAATCGCAAACATTAACATCATACAATCAAAATAAAACACAAATATACACATCATATCACCCAAAACAGGTTAATCAAAATAATACAAAAGCGCATCGCGTTGAAAACCATGCTTAAACGAATGTAGCAGTTACAAATTTTCGTTGTGTTTATTGTAAAGACTCTAATTATTTCATCTATGCATGTGAAAAATTCATAAATTTGCCAGTATCCACAAGACAAACAGAAATATAAAATTTAAAGCTATGTCAACATTGTTTGAGAGAAAATCATTCATCACAAACTTGCTACAGGGGTTGTTGCAAGGTTTGTCAACAAAAACACAACACCCTGCTTCATTCTGATTCCATTCCAAACTTTAATGCCAAATCTACTAATATTTACTTATCCACAGAAGATCAAACAAATCACAGTCAGATTGTAAGTCAGCAAGTCACACCACAAGTAATCACACATACAACTGACACTCATTACAAACAGAATGTTCTATTATCCACTGCAGTTATTTTTATAATGGATAAGTCAGGTAATGTAATCAGAGCACGGACACTTCTAGATTCAGGATCTCAATCAAACTTAATCACAAAGTCATTATTACAGAAGCTGAATTTAACAGCTACAAAAATTAATTTACCAGTAATAGGCATCAATCAGGCCACGGTAAATATTTCCGAACAAGTACGTGCAATAATAAAATCCAGATTTAATGTTCACACATTTCTCTTAAACAGCTCTTTTTGCGTTATCTCTTACCTCTTTATAAACTAACCTTTCATAATTTATTTATCATTTTGTATAATTAACACTTTTTAACAAAAAATTTAATTTTGTCACCACACTTAATATTGTTTTTGCATTTTTACAGTAATTATCATAGATCAATCAATCTCTCCAGTTAACATTCAACAGTTATTCCCAATTAAATTATTACTCAGTTTTCTTATTATTACTCACATTTTGCATTTACAATTGCAAAAACAATCTTTTACATGTACACTTTACCGTTAAAATATAATACTTCTTTTGTAATTGCTAATTTAATTTAAATGTTTTATATTTCACCACATTGTAAGAAATATCAATTTTTAATGTAACTTAATTTTACGGTTTATTTATCATTGTATTTAATGGTTCTAGATCTTCTTCATTCAAATGTCCTCATAATGATTTCCGCAATTTTTGTTTCCACTCAACAATTTTGTGTATATACTGTGTTAGTGTTGTGTTATGGACAATTTTACTTCTGGAGCTGAATTTCTAAATAATGATGAAGTCATCCACAGCCTACGGCACCATGGTCACCTATTTTGAAGCTTTTCTATTCACATGCCTCTGGTGTCTGTTTAATTTCCAACAGACATCACCACCGCTTTACTACGTATTTCCACGTCGCTATGGAACTTATATTATATTTGGAGATTCTGGATCCATTTCCTTTCCTGGCACTTATTCCCTACATGTTTTTACATTCATCTGGTTCTACAAACCAGTTAGTTACTTTCATTCTAACGTACACCATCAATTCACTGCTTTATCTGTGATCCTCTGGCTTTCGTTACCCTTCCTCAGGGTATACCTACTTCACTGGAAGTGTTTTTATAATTTTTTTGACCATAATCTCCTTCCTTTGTTTGGCTCACTTATCACCAACGAAATTTTGACGCCGTAGCTCATTGCTTAACGATTTCAGTTTCAGTTTTTTAATTAATAAAAGTAAAATTTCTTTAACTTAGTACCTTTCCGTACCACTACCTTTCTTTGTTGACTAACATTGTGGGTTATTACCTTTAATTTTCTCAATTTTACACCACATTTTTATGTACCACAGGATATTAATGTAGAAGATACTGGAACCTGTTTACCACCTAAGCTGCATTCCATAGAATTTTTTCTATCATTGTATTAATTATTACTTTTTTGCGTTTGGTAAGTTGTTGAACTTCATTATTATAAGAATCACTTTCTACCTTTTTCATATTGTTTACAGACCTGAAGATGACCTGTGTAGGTCGAAACTAGTTGTCATTGTCTATTTACATCTGCTTCTAATAAAATAATTTTTGTGGTACGATACTTTGAGTTTTTTCTTTGGTATTACCATTTGACCACATTTGAGATATGTATAATATTCTCTTTCTAATATTCATAAAGTTAAAAGATTGATGTCCAATAAACAACAACTCATTTAAACAGAAGCCAATTCGATCAAAAACATATCGGACACATATGGGCCCCAAATTCACCATTGAACCAACGTTGAATAAACACATCTCGGTAAACAAGCTGTGAGATGACATAGACTTCATAACTGGAAACATACCCGACCCACAAGTAAGAAATATCACTACAGCAAGAGTCACAAATGTGGTCACTAATTTTCTACATACATTCTAACCCTTAAACTACCCTAGGCTAGCTCCTGAGGTCGTGGCTTTCCTCTGAGTTTTATTTAATCCCCTCCAAACATTAATTATAGGGCGCCAAGTACAGACACACAAATAAAATTCGAAAAATCAATTTTAAGTTAATTTATTTCTCAATTAAGTATTAGTAAAAATTTTAATCAATTAATTAATTTAATCTCTGATCTTTTATTTAATGTCTTCCTGTCGGAGTTTCGATAGTGGTGGATCAGCACGACCCAAGCGGTGGAAGTGGTCTTCCTTCAAGAGAACCTCCTTAAGAATAATCCCGGGAATGGATGGTCGGCTTCAAAATGGCCGTCGGCAAACAGCGATATTTTCAGTAAAAATTATCTGGATCCTTAATAGGGCCCTTCTCAGATTTGGCATTTAATCCAAGTAATAAAATTGAAATCAAAACTCCGACATTTAAGTTATTTCTATCAAATACAATCGCCATCTAGTTCTCCAACTTTCGAGAAAAAATTAATTGCAATCCATGTTTATATATTTTAACATCACAAAAAACTGACCTTTTTACAATAGCAATTGTATTCGGAAATTAAGTGTTAGTAAAATACTTAAAATAATATATTCACCGCAATTTGGATTATTTCTAACTAATAAAATTAAAACAAAGGCAAAAAGGTACTCACCAGAAAGAAGAGCGAAGGTAGTCAGAAACTAAATCTGAATTTTCAAAGAATCGCAGACGAAATGAACGAACTGAAAAATCATATGTCGACGAAACATTATTTTCGCCTACCAAATTAGCAATCGACCTTCGCATCGGCGCAATAAAAATTGAACAGAACAAAAATATATAGTCCGGATGGAATGCTCGAAAACGAACGTTACACCACGGTACCTTGGCAGAAAAAAAAGAATTGAAGATTCTTTTTTTTATATAAAGTAAAAATCTTCTCAAAATAAGTAATGAAGAGAAAAAAAAAATAAACCAAAATTGGTGAATACGTAAAAAATACAAAAATTAGTAAATTGATGTTGGTTAACAATAATGATTGGTGTAATTCCTAATTATACAAAATTTCAACAAAAAAACTTAAGAAACAAAAATTACCAGTACAAAAAGTTACTAAACACTTAAAAAGATCAAGAAGAAATTAAATCGTCACAAGACGAGTGACTTGGAACGAATTCCTCAATAAGGCAAGTAAAATTACCATAAGTTTTGAAGAAACCGTCACAAGACGAAGTTACTGGATTTTTACAAAAGGTACCAGCCAACCAAATTGGAACAGTCAACACTGAAGTATCTCCACGCTGGGCAGGGGATGCGAGGAGCTTAGTAAAGACGAGTGGTCTCAGCATAACCAGCGGTTAGTCGTATCGATATAATGGCATATCAGCTATAAAAAATAAAAATAAAAAAAGGGATATAAAAAAATATAGGGACTTGACCAAGGGAGTTCCAAAAATGAAGCTTTCTTGGGAACATGTTTCTCCAATTGGCAGACAACGCACATTTGGGAAGGGAGAGAGAATTTAAAGCCAAAGAGGTTAAAACAAACAAATAATTTTGAAAAAAGTGGCAATAACAAAAAGAACAAAAAAAATAAGTCAAAATCGGTAAGGGAGTCCCCCCACTCTAAATAAATTTGGTCGCACCTCTACGGTACCAAAAAGTCACAATCGGGATTGCTAACACCTAAGTAGCCCTAAGTCACAATCGGTAAAAATTATTAATTATTGTCCTATTTAAAGGTCGTTTAAGAAAAACAACATAAACGAGATGTAAAGAAAGAAACAAGAGATTTAGTGTTCACAAAGAAATTAAAAAAATTGCGAAAATTAAACAATGTCAAGGCAAAAAAATACGTCTCCATAAGTTAAAATAACTTACCAAAACAACAAAGAAAAAAGATAAGACTGAAGTCAACAAGAATCATTAAATAAAAACTACTCAACAATTAAGTAACAAAATAAGCTATAAAGCTAAACAAATATTCAATGAACGAGAAGAAAAAATTGAAACCAAATGTCAATTGAACAAAATGTGACCAACACTCAAAAGAAAATCAATTAATATCTGAATCAACTAAAAGTTAACAAGTCCTATCGCACAAACTGTGCAAATAAGAGACAATGTAAAGGGTAAAAAAGGTAATAGTTATCATTAAAAATGACAAGAAAAACGGTAATAATGTGAACAATAAAAATAGGAAAACTAATAAAAGGAAAACGTCAAAATCAATATTGGACAGGTATGAACACTACACAACGTTAAAGATACTCATTCTAATAAATTATTAAAAATTAATGATGGTTCGAAATTGAACACATCATTCACACATAATAATATTTCAATTATTAATTTGCTATATAAAATTTAAAATTTCATTTCATTCTACTTCATTTCAATGAATCTTTGTTTATATTTGTTTTAGTTTAGAATCATTCAAAATTATTTTGTTAATCTTTGAAAATAACGATTCTATAGATCAAAAGTTGGTACACCGTTATTTTTAAAAATTTTATTTTAGAATTGTGTAAAGACCTTTAATTTTTTATTTTTATTTTAATTTCAATTGTTTTTTTATTAATTCAACCTAAAAATTACATTTGTCAGTGAGATGTATAATATGTTAATGTAAGTTTATTAATTTTATTTATAGTACTCCAGCAATTATTCTAGTTATATTTTAGAGGTCTGATGATGCTCGTATAAGCGAAAGGCGTAACACTAAGAATTAATATATATATTTTGCTGAGACCGAGACTTTAATTTATTTTTACTTGGTATTTACATATTCCGGGCTCTTTGAGAATTATGGACGAATTTTTGGAATTTTGAGTATACACTTCACAAAATTTTTTTAGAACTTCAAATAAAGTGAAATTATTATTATTAATATTATTATAAAAAAGAGTCTTAGTTATATCTAAACAAAAGCTTATACTGTCCAATACTAAGACGTGATATGATAATAAATTTTGATCAGCTTCCAAAATTTGATTTATATCTTCCCCATTTAAAGGAAATTCAACATCATGCTTCCTAACACTAAGCAGTTTTATATCATCATATACAACTTGAGTAATAATGCAGTAATCGCCACATTAAAATGTTATAGGAATGTACTGAT
Source organism: Altica lythri (assembly GCA_964028335.1). NCBI lineage: Eukaryota > Metazoa > Arthropoda > Insecta > Coleoptera > Chrysomelidae > Altica > Altica lythri. Next base: position 83,457,795 of record OZ034801.1, read on the forward strand.
CCAATGTATCACTTATAAAGAAATCATTCACGTTATTATTCAATAATTCTATTAGAATGCCCCATTCAATAATACTAAACGATATTTTAGATGTGTGATAATATTGTGATAAAGCTATAGCTGAACTGAATGATCTGGCTGGTGATATTCCAACTTTTATCACATAACTTCCAATAGGAAATGATGTTTGCAATAAATTATAATGCTCCAGTTTAGCTGCAGTTTCATATCTTTCTAAAATTTCATCGATTTGATCATTATAATCTTGACCTACTAATGCGGATGTTGATGCACTAAAATAACCTTCACTACTCGTATTTAATCAAAATATTGATCACAACTACGATTTATTATATTTTAATCATATTATTTATAATACCAACCCCACTACAATTACTTTTTATACAACAGCATCATTATAATGTCATTGCAAAATAATTAGTGGAGTGCCTGGAGCATTCAAAACGTTAAAACCTCGGATTAGAGTTACAGTGAATAAATTTATATAATCGACGTGGGGTTTTGTTTTTTATACTATAAATTACAATGTTTACCCAAAATTTTTTTGTGCTTTCAATTTTTTCATTGTTTAAACAAATTATTATGAAAATTAATTTTTGAGCATATAATTTTACTTTAAATAGTAATTTTTTTCATTTATACGTTAAATTTCACATGAATAGACATAGAGAAACATCTTTCGAGAATACCTGTGTATAAAAATAGCAGTAGTGATTTCGAACAGGTAATAAAACTTGGAGGGGAGAGCAAAGCGGCTGCTGCTATGTAGCGCCTATTCGAGCGCGAGCGCCTAGATGAGAAATCCTTCAGAATTTTTTTTTAACTCCGTCGGGTCCATTTGATACTGTAATTCTTTCATATTTTGTAGATAAATTTGTAAAGCCTTCACATAGGAAAAATGCCCTGATGCATGAAATAATGGAATCATTAGCTCAATACTATATAAATGTAAATTCCTATCTCCCATACAATCCGCAGCAATGAAGTCCTTCAATATACTAACCATTCGAAAATAAGTAATCCATAGTTTTGACGCTTTATTTTTATTTTTAAGCTTCAGTAACTTATTTTTAAAAAATTTAGTAAGCGTTTGAAATCCATGGTTTCTAGTTATTTCTGTATAGTTGAACATTTCAAAAGTAATAGAGTTATCATCACTTATTACATTTGCAAAATCTGTATTGTGGTCCATAAGATTTTCAAAAACCGATTGTGATAAAGCTTGCTTTAATAAAGTATGAGCACGTACTGCTCTAGCATACGCATGTCCAGAAGTTATGCGATCAATTGTATTTTCAGCATATATGGTAGAAAGAGCTTCTTTTATTCCACTTCCAGCCATAATATAACCAATGGATCCCATGTAAGATATTAGAGTATGAAACGAGCCTAGCCTCCACTTGTCAGACTAGCCAGAGCAACGCGACGTGTCAACTTAATCCACCCTTATACTGTTTAATGCCCGACATCGAGAACGGATCGATTCGATCGTTCCTTCATCCCCAGGGTCTCCAGATTGTGGAACTTCTTACCTTCCCACGTCTTCCCCACTCGTCCAACTTGCAGGCCTTTAAATGCCAAATTAATAAATTGTCTCTTCTGCCGCAATAGATGTTCTCGGTAAGTAGATAAACACTAGGCATACGGGCTCACTACTTCCAAATTTCGCCGCTAGATGGCGCCACAGGTGGCGGCGCTGTATTCTTCTGTTTTTTCGAGTGGCCTCTGACATTTGGCGCAAGCAGCCAATTCTTCTTTTTTCAAATGGCCTCTGACGTGTAACGCAAGCAGCCAACTCTTCTTTTTCGAATGCCAAAAGGGCATTATAGCTATATCTCGTAAACGGCCCAACGGATTTCGTCACGAGACATATCATTGTAAAGGGGTTGGTGTATAGGGTAAGATGAAGTGTCAAAAAGACCTTATTGATAGTGCCAAAAGGGCATTATAGCTATATCTCGTAAACGGCTCAACGGATTTCGATGTGTGACGTATCATTGTAAAGGGGTTGATGTATAGGGTAAGATTAAGCGTCAAAAAGACCTTATTGATAGTGCCAAAAGGGCATTATAGCTATATCTCGTAAACGGCTCAACGGATTTCGATGTGTGACGTATCATTGTAAAGGGGTTAATGTATAGGGTAAGATTAAGCGTCAAAAAGACCTTATTGATAGTGCCAAAAGGGCATTATAGCTATATCTCGTAAACGGCCGAACGGATTTTGACGTGTGACGTAGCATTGTAAAGGGGTTGGTGTATAGGGTAAGAGTAAGCGTCAAAAAGTCCGTATTGATGCTGCCAAAAAGGCATTAATGTTGTATCTCGTAAACGGCCTAACAGATTTCGACGTATGACATATCGTTGGAACGGGGTTGCGGTATAGAGTAGGATGACGTGTTAAATGGGATCGTAACTTGGCAAAAGCGCGCCAAATTTAAATTTTTAAATCTATAGGGGGCGCTAGCAGTCAACTGTCAATAGTTTTCGAACATAACTTCACTTTTTTCAAGTGGCAGAACACCTATCGTTAGCGCTGGACAGTTCTTCTTTTTTCGAGTGGCCTTTTACGTTTGACACAAACAGCCAATTCTTCTTTTCGTTATATTTTTGAATTTTTTACGCTTCGCTGTCATCGTACCAACTTTACATGCCTCACATTATCTCAACTCACCCTACCACCCCTCATTATCAACCCCAGTGCCCAAATAGAACTTAGAATAATTTTGTATGAGAATAAGTGTAGAAAAAAAATTCTGTGTGATGTCTGTTGTGGTATTCGAACCCACAAAGTCATGTGTAGAATGTTGACGCCTTAACCAACACGGCTATCATCTGACTTAAAAAATAAAGTTGAAATGTGTTAGATAAACAGCTCCGTCTACGGTTGTTGGTAAGTTAGCAGAGGCGTACTGTTGATTTTTTAGATATTTAGCAGTGCCGTACCTAACAATGAGCCGAGCCTAGCCTCGCCGTATGAAATCTTTTTACTAAGTCAAATAAATTAAAGTATAATTACAACAAATTAAATTAAAATGAAAATACAGTTTTTATTTTTTTGTTTTATTTTTTTTTTTTTATTTTTTATTATAATATTTAAATGAAGCAATGAAATGTTTTTATTTAATTGGAAAATTTGGTAATATATGTTAGTAACATAATATTTTTTTTATTATACGGCACAATGTTAAAGTGAGAAGAACAAAAGAAGGTGTAAAAAATATGCCTATTCGTGTTACATTTGTTTGTATTAAATGTAAAGGAGAAACAGATTTACCAAACAGTGTATGTATAGAATGTTTAGCAGAGTTATATCGCAAAAGTTTGGGAAGTAAACATTCTACAATTTATAGAAAATAAATGAGTCATCAGTTTATATGTCCCAGGTGCAAAGGTGAAACACATATCAAGGTTTGATTTGTGTAGACTGCTTTTCAAAACAATACCATTAAAAAGTTTGAATATTTTTTTATGTATAAAAATATAAATTGTTTTTCAATAATTATTTGTTAGTTTCTTTTTAACCATGTCCAATACACTATATTGTTGTAAATACAAATGTTTCAATAGGTTAAATTTTGATGAGGTAGACGGACTTGCTTGTAGAAAGTGTTATAATTACTGTTTCTGTCGCTGTCGCTGTAAAGGATATTTAGAAATGAAGAAAAGTAAAGTGTCGTTTTTAAACTTAATTTTCAACTGTTTCGGTTATAGTTACTGTCCAACAGTTAAAGAAGTAAGATGTTAAACTCTGTAATAAATAAATAAATTACCGTTTGAAATGCACCTTCCTGGTTACAAGTTTTGTGGTCCAGGAACAAAATTACAAAAAAGTTTATCTCGAGGTGACACTGGTATTAATGGATTAGATGAAGCTTGTAAAGAACATGATATTGCTTATTCTCAAGAAAAAGATTTACATAAACGACATGAAGCTGATAAAATTTTAGTTGATAGGTGATGCAACAGTTTCGATCAAAAAATACAGAATTTAGTGAGAGAATGACTGCACTAGGAGTTGCAGGTGCTATGAAAGCTAAAGTTAAATTGGGTCTAGGCTTAAACGCAACAGACTATCGTTTCACAGTTAAAAAAAAATGTTGCAGAGAATTGGAAAAAGTAAAAATGCATTTAGAAAAAGCTTCTTTGGGTATAAATTATTGTTTACAAATACTTAGTGACAATAAAAGAAAACAAGTGAAACAACAACAACAACTACATAAAAACCTGGACAGAGAAATGAAACGCAGAGCACTTGAAAAAATGGATGTTGATAATTATCCAATTAATTTAAATACAAGATTACGTGCCAAAAGAAAAATAGTTGATACAACAAACGATGCAGTAAATAAAAAAGTAAAAATTTACATGGATGAATCTATTCCTTCAACAAACAAGAACAACAACAACAATAAACGAAAATTCAGTGATGACGATGATGACTACAATCAAGATGAAAACCGTGTAAAAACAAGTTAAATCTTGTATTATTTTGTTTGTATTAGTTGTATTATGATAAAATAAAAGTCTTTTTAAAGTTTTTCTGTCTTTTATTATAAATAAGAACTTTTCAACATTTAAAATATAAGTTTTACGTTCAGAGGTTGTACAAGATGGTTCAAAAAAAAAAAAGAAAACAAACTAATACAAAAAATAATTTAAAAAGAAAAACAAAAAACTTTAACCAATATAGATTTGGGAAAATATGTAAAGTTATGGAATATCTCAAATTTTCGAGGTGTTTTTATGAGAAACTCTTTACCGAAAAAAATTCGAACCTATGAAACTGGTATTCTTAATTTGGATGATAAAGACGGTCCTGGAAGCCACTGGACAGCGTATAAGAAATATAAAACACGTGTTGTTTATTTTGATAGTTATGGTAACCTTAGACCTCTCAAGGAAGTGATAAAATATTTTAATTCAAGTTATATATGTGATACCTATATAAATATATTAAAAACACTCATGATTATATAAAACCGCTTACTTACATTTCTTATCTTTTATTGTTTATTCATTAATATGATGTCATTTTATAATCAACTTTGTAAAATATTATTATTATAATAAAATTAAATCTCTATTTAACTATTGTCGAACACATTAGTTTATTTTGAAATTCATTATAAAAAAAAATAAAGTTTTATTATTATTATATCTAAAAACTACATATAGAGATGGTATAGATCCATTAAATTGATACCTGACCACAAAAGACGAAATTAACTAAAAATAATATCGAAATACAAAATAATATTTTAATAACACATAAGATTCTTTAGATTAACCATTTTCAATATCAAAAATCTAAATCAAATAACTAAAAGATACAATTGCAATATTTAGATAAGCCTCTGATTTACCTTGAAAAGGAATTTGCGTTCTCATCAACTTTGTGGATATATAATTATATATATATACCGGCGGTATCGAAAGTAAGTGTCTGTTTTAGATTATTGTTATAATTTTATCTTATTAGTCTGAATGGTGCAATACTTTTTTAAAATTACGCAAGACTACGTAATTAAGAATAAGAGATGCTGAACAGATCACTTTTTTTAGGTTTTCGAAAAGGTCACGTGACATGTAAAATTACGGTGAAAATTGAGAGAAATTATTGATTTAAAACTATTTATCAGTCGTTTGTTTATTTACCAATTTAAGGTTACCTAATTTATTTTCTAGTTTTTAAATATAAATTACCTTAGAATGAAATAATAAACTTTTTATAACTTCATAGCCCTAATAATGACTCACCAAGTTCGCTTGAAATTCTTAAAAAAGAAGTATGTTCCGGTAGTTGCATTAATTCAAAGAAATGTTTTATTTCCATAATGATTTAAAATAAAGCAAAAATTCTATGATTACCTTAAGACACTATAAGTCTTTTAACCTTTACAAATAATATTAAAAAGCTTAGTACAGCAAATCGTTCAGTAAGCGTTAAGAATTAAATTGTAACCAAATCGTTATCAGAAGGTATATTTTCAAAGTTTGTACGTTATATCACTAGGCAATAGAGTCGAAAAAACATATAAACAGCATTCAGCGATAAGTATTTAAAACATTGTAGGCCATGCGTATTTCATACTTTATTAAAAAATAATTTTCACTTTGATTTATTTTCAGTATTAGAATTTTTTTTATTCTAACAAAGAATTCTGTGACTATCAACTTAAAAGTGTTTCAAAAAAATTGTTTTACCTTTACTTTTATAATAAATTGATTTTTTCTAGATTTTTTAAATATAAATACCTGTAAACTAAACTTCTTATTATTATGGATGATGCAATACTTTTTAAAATTACGCAATATTACATGTCAACAGTTTAAAATACTCTTATTAGATGAAAAACTTAGTGGTTTTCGGTAATGGAACTCCCTCCCTCCACCACAATTTTTTTTTTTATTATATCTATTCGCGTGTTAGTCGACAGGTGCAGAGACAAGTCTGAACAAGTCGAACCGATGGGTTGGAATAGAAAATATTAATGCGGTATATTAAACTTAAAAAATAGCAAATTTTGGGGATTTTGTTAGTAAAAATGTTGTTTTATAGTGACAAAAATGCATTGTTTTTACTTAAAATACGTCAGTCTAAAAAACGATCATTTTTTTAAACGTTTTTAACACTTTAACGCACTTAACGTTTTTAAAAAAATTTCGGTAGTTGTCTGTAGACAATACATTTTGGTTCAATTATCTATTAAATTGCTGACTGTAATAATCTTTGTAAAAGTATAATAATTGTTTTTATCAAAAGACTTTGATTTAAGCCTTTGTTTATACCTTTTTTTGTTTTGCTACCCTTGCGTTCTGTGCTACACACTGCTACGCTCTGCTTTGATGTTCTGCTACGCTCTGCTATGCTCTGCTATGCTCTGCTACGCTCTGCTACGCTCTGCTACGCTCTGCTATGCTCTGCTATGCTCGGCTATGCTCTGCTATGCTCTGCTATGATGCTAAATTTTCGATTTACATGTATTTCTTATGAAAAAACATCATTTCAAAGTGACAAAAAAGCATCAGATTTCGCTATTTTTTGTTACTAAATTCATGAATATTAAAGTGTCAAAAAAAGACGTCTAAACGACGAATTTGAACGTTATTGTGGTCGTTTCAACGAAAAAAAATGTTATTTTATCGTTACAAAATTCATGAACGTCACAGTTCTAAAATGTAAAACGTCAAAACGTTAAAACAGCGTTAAAATTTGCCGTTTCAACGTTTTAAAAAACTGATAAGAAAAAATTTTCGATTTACATGTATTTCTTATGGAAAAACATCATTTCAAAGTGACAAAAAGTGACACTTTTCATCGTTTTTTTCGTTATTAAATTCATGAACGTCAAAGTGTCAAAAAATAGACGTCTAAACGACGAATTTGAACGTTATTTTGGTCGTTTCAACGGAACATATTTAAAAGAAAATAATACACCATAGATTCAGATTAAAAATTTATTGTAAACATAAAAAATTTTTTGATATACAATAGACAATAGAAAACTAACCTAATTACTTTACAACTGTTATTTAATGTTAGATATACAATAAACAATAGAAAACTAAAAACTAATTAATTTACAACCAGTTTTTATTTCCCAATTATAAGTAGCATTAATCGAGCATTATATCGCGATGGCCCCATGCTAAAGTGTCAAAAGATCCATTGCATAAAAAGCGTTTATCATCGTGTGGACTTAGACCGATTTTGGTTTGTTCGATTGTAAACACATTGTGATTGTAGGAACGGAACGTGCATTGGTTAACTGTTTTCAATTTACTATCTCTCAGACAAGAAAGGTAATCATCAAAAGTAATTTTCTTTTCAACGTCATTCTTTTTAACCCCTTTTGATTTTTTAACGCATTTATCACCCTCTGTTAAATACGAGTACATTTTTGAACGCAACCCCACAATTTCTGTTAAAAGTTTGCCGTTGCATTCATCTTTCATTAATCCTATGACTTTTTTATTTAAGAGTGAAATACCGTACGCATTGTTTGGTTCATAGTCTGAGGTGTCAAATTTTTCTGGATAGGCTTTAATTAATTCAGTATAAACATCATTGCATTGCAGTTCTAGAAGAAACGCGTCGGTATCGGTGTATAAAAGTTTACAGTTGTCTACACCCATCGTAGGAAGTAGAAAACTGTATTAAAAGTCATACATACACGTCTTTGACAAATCAAGAATCGACATGCCAATGTACAATGGTTTATTAAATACCAGTTCGGTTTTATGAAGCTCTATCGCTACAAGGTTTTCGTCAAAGATTTTTCTCGAACTAAACCTAGGACTGCTTATCAAGTTCTTTGCTCCATATCGACCCTCCCAAGATCTTACGAGTTTTACAATTCGGTGTTGCCTTATATTCTCCATGGTTTTTCCGAAGACTGCATTGTTCATTAATTTATATAAATTCTTTTCAAAATCATTTTTGGCAGCTGTTCTTAGTCTAGTATTTAATTCAATATAGGGCCGCAACCAAGCAGACTGTTTAAATTTCAACACTCTGTGAATCTTTTTCACGTTCAATCCATGTTTTATAGCCTGCTTTAAATTTCGATAATGTATTACGTATTTTTCTTTGTCATATAAAGTGGTCATTAGTTTTTGTATTTTTGATCCTTGGGGTTTTCGATGTTCTGGGCAAAACGGTAAATCGTTGTGTATATCATGTAAATGCTAAGGGTATTCTATATCCACTTCGAGGATATATCCCTCATCAGCATCGTCTGGTATTTGAGTCACATCGATGTTTGTATCAGTCCATTGGAATCCTCCGTACGGAAGAGGTTGACTCATTGCCCAACCATACAAGTTGTTGACATCCAAGTACATTAAATATTTTTCAGATTCTTTTCGATTAAAATTTTGCATGTATCTGTTGTTTGCTTTAGCATATCTATTGCTGCATTGACTGACTCCTCCTCTTATACCTTTCTCTATAAACATGATTTGGTCTATATCTTTGAGTATATCCAATTTAGATTTGGTATATTTTAACATTGCATCCCACGTATAACCGGGGAGCGTATAATACCAAGCAGGATCGAGACCATACGTTTTTCGGCATTTTTCACGAAAACATTCAAACACAGATGCTAAAAGCAAGATATCTGTTTTCATGTACAGCATGCTATATTCTTTTAAATTTTTTATTTCAAATGATTGCCAAACCTTTTGTGCATGCGTGTATAAATCGTCAGTAATATTTTCATCTGTCAGTGTGCTATAAAATTTATCTTTGGATGGCAGTTCCGTATCGTCTAATTTTTCCATTGAATCAATGTATTCATAAGGAAACACCCCTTTTCTACTTAATAGTTCAAATTGTTCAGATGTTAAATTGGGAAATTGTGAACGTAGATAATGTAGATCTAAAGGTTCTAGCAAAGCAGACAGTTTATCTAAGGAGGAATCTAAAAATCGCAGCGAGTCTATGAATCTAAACTTTACTTCGCTCTCGTCATTACTTAATGTACATGAAATGTATTTTTCTTTGTTTATAGGGAGCAAGCTTATACTACCTTTTTTGGATAAATCTCTAATTAAAAAATGTAAGTCGTATCCCGACAAGTTATGAAAGACTACAGGTACAACAAACTGTTTTCTAAAATTTAAGTTGCAATGCTCATGCGCAAACCCTCTAAAATCTCCAGAGAAATGACAATGGTCTCGTACGATAGTATCCTTCTCTTTGAAGGGGTGCTCACATATATGACATGTTGTTGCAGTAAGTAAATTAGGCTTGACAATCATTGGTTCAATATGTTTAATTTTGTCTTCAATAAATCTAGCCATCCTTGTCATTTCAGCAGCGAACCAATCCATGCAGTCTTCTCCACAATATTCAGTGTAAAATGATAGCGAACTATCATAGGAGCAATTAAGATAATATCCTGCACTATACGCCTCATGTTTCTGAAACTTTCGTGTATGTTTTCCCAAGTTCTTGTTATGAGGACGTAGCACTGACTCAAAGTCTGCATAAATGACAAAAGGTGTAGTCTGCTTGTATACGTGGTTTTTAAACTCTACATGATCAAATGGTGGGTACGATATTTTGCAATTGTTCAGATCTTTGCAGTATTCATCATGATTGTTTAATTTTTCCTGACTATGAAAATAATTTAAACATCGATCACAAATATATTTTTTCATATGAGCTTTGTTAACTTGACTTGATATTAGTCGAGATAAATCTTTGATTAAACAATAGTGATATTTGATATCTTCATTTTCCGTATCCATTGATGGAGCTTTATAATCGTTTAATTTTGGAAAGTATTTGTCCTGAATAAGCAATAAATTTACATGTTTATTTAATTTTTCTTTTGTTAGTCGGTTGTGTAAACCGGTTTATCTTTCGCGGCATTTAATTCTAAAGCGTACACATTAATTGAAATATTATTTAATTTTTCAAATTTTGAAATTTTGTGTAGTGGCATTGGCATGTCCAATCCGTCGGTTTTCAATACGGTTGTATAATGAGGATACGATGAGACACGATCTACGTTTTTATTAACTGGATGCAATGATGCTGTTACCGACCAATAAAAACATGCTTTATCTAAATTTTTAATATTAATACATGCTTGCTTTTTTAGTATAGGATCAGGTAGCTTAATGTATGATGAAGCACCGTTACCTATCTCATATTTATTGATGTTAATTTCCAGTGAAATAATTTTGTTTAAAGCCCATCCAGACTCTTTAAGTTGAAATTCCGATAATTTACTCATTACTTTATCAACAATTTTTTCATTGAATAACAATGCAAGATCCGTACCTGCATCTATTACTGCGTTTTTTGTGTTAAAATATTTAAACTCCAAAATGTCTTCAATTTCCCTAGATTTTTTAATAAATTCCCCGCAAAATGTTGTATTTACTTTAATCATATTAAATTTTTTCAAACTGTTAGCTATTCTACTCTTAACTAGCTTAAACGCATCACCAAAAAAACTATTAAGGTCTTTATGTTTTAAATTAACGACAACAGCAGTCCTAATTCTTGAATGAAAAGCAGATTCTAAATCGACCCATTTTACCCCTAATTTTTCAGTTAGCCCCGATCCCTGTTTAGATAAATGAACAATTTTTTCTTTGATTGATTTTAAATGTCCCAAATTTTTTTGTAAATTTCTACGTGTCCCAATATCCAAATTTCCCCCCCGAATATCTGTATTAAGACTGCTGATATGTCGTTTAATTTTTTTTATTAATTTGTTAGCTTCCCTATGCGAAAAGTTGGTGATTAACGCTTTATATGCTTTGAAAATATTGTCAACAATAGCAGTAGCCATAATGTTACTCATAATTGCAAATAAAAAATAAAAATTCTTATCTTTCTGAGTATGTAACAGAAGAGCTCTTGCACTTGAACCAATTGTTTTCCACCAAAAATTTGCTCTGAATCGGTTTACTCAACTCACAATAAAATTCACCTAAAAATTAAATAAACTTAACTGAAGAAAAATGAAATTACATAATCTCAAAAATAAAATTAATAAAATTAAATCAACTCAAAAATAAAATTAATACAAATAAATCAACTCAAAAATAAACTTAACTGAAGAAAAATAAAATTAAATCAACTCAAAAATACAAATAATTAAATAAACTCAAAAATAAAATTAAATTAAATAAAAATTCTTACCTTTATGAGTATGTAACAGAAGATCTCTTGCACTTGAAACTGAACTGGATGTCAAGAGAGCTCTTGCACTTGAAACTGAATTGGATGTGAAGAGAGCTCTTGCACTTGAAACTGAATTGGATGTCAAGAGAGCTCTTGCACTTGAACCAATTGTTTTTCACCCAAAATTTGCTCTGAATCGGTTTAATCAACTCACAATGAAATTCACCTAAAAATTAAATAAACTTAACTGAAGAAAAATGAAATTACATAATCTCAAAAATAAAATTTATAAAATTAAATCAACTCAAAAATAAAATTAATACAAATAAATCATGAAAAATAAACTTAACTGAAGAAAAATAAAATTAAATCAACTCAAAAATAAAATTACATAAACAAATAATTAAATAAACTCAAAAATAAAATTACATAAAATAAAAATTCTTACCTTTATGAGTATGTAACAGAAGAGCTCTTGCACTGAACTGGATGTCAAGAGAACACAACAATAATAAAGAAATTACCTCCAGACCACTCTTTAAATATGTACGACTTAGCCGAAACACATAGGCGTCGATAAAAATTAAAACCTAATTGCCGCGTTTACAATATATTCTCTATGTTGTTTTTTATATTAACTAATCATATTATGTGACGCTACTGTCTACAAATTCCTTTATGCATCGGGATGACTCATAGCTTCCTGATAAATAACTGCATTAATTAGGTCATCATTTTTATGTATCTGATATAAAACCGCTTAGTTGCATTTCTTATCTTTTATTGTTTATTCATTAATATGATGTTTAGTCTTTTGATAAAAACAATTATTATACTTTTACAAAGATTATTACAGTCAGCAATTTAATAGATAATTGAACCAAAATGTATTGTCTACAGACAACTACCGAAATTTTTTTAAAAACGTTAAGTGCGTTAAAGTGTTAAAAACGTTTAAAAAAATGATCGTTTTTTAGACTGACGTATTTTAAGTAAAAACAATGCATTTTTGTCACTATAAAACAACATTTTTACTAACAAAATCCCCAAAATTTGCTATTTTTTAAGTTTAATATACCGCATTAATATTTTCTATTCCAACCCATCGGTTCGACTTGTTCAGACTTGTCTCTGCACCTGTCGACTAACACGCGAATAGATATAATAAAAAAAAAAAATTGTGGTGGAGGGAGGGAGTTCCATTACCGAAAACCACTAAGTTTTTCATCTAATAAGAGTATTTTAAACTGTTGACATGTAATATTGCGTAATTTTAAAAAGTATTGCATCATCCATAATAATAAGAAGTTTAGTTTACAGGTATTTATATTTAAAAAATCTAGAAAAAATCAATTTATTATAAAAGTAAAGGTAAAACAATTTTTTTGAAACACTTTTAAGTTGATAGTCACAGAATTCTTTGTTAGAATAAAAAAAATTCTAATACTGAAAATAAATCAAAGTGAAAATTATTTTTTAATAAAGTATGAAATACAATGTTTTAAACACTTATCGCTGAATGCTGTTTATATGTTTTTTCGACTCTATTGCCTAGTGATATAACGTACAAACTTTGAAAATATACCTTCTGATAACGATTTGGTTACAATTTAATTCTTAACGCTTACTGAACGATTTGCTGTACTAAGCTTTTTAATATTATTTGTAAAGGTTAAAAGACTTATAGTGTCTTAAGGTAATCATAGAATTTTTGCTTTATTTTAAATCATTATGGAAATAAAACATTTCTCTGAATTAATGCAACTACCGGAACATACTTCTTTTTTAAGAATTTCAAGCGAACTTGGTGAGTCATTATTAGGGCTATGAAGTTATAGAAAGTTTATTATTTCATTCTAAGGTAATTTATATTTAAAAACTAGAAAATAAATTAGGTAACCTTAAATTGGTAAATAAACAAACGACTGATAAATAGTTTTAAATCAATAATTTCTCTCAATTTTCACCGTAATTTTACATGTCACGTGACCTTTTCGAAAACCTAAAAAAAGTGATCTGTTTAGCATCTCTTATTCTTAATTACGTAGTCTTGCGTAATTTTAAAAAAGTATTGCACCATTCAGACTAATAAGATAAAATTATAACAATAATCTAAAACAGACACTTACTTTCGATACCGCCGGTATATATATATAATTATATATCCACAAAGTTGATGAGAACGCAAATTCCTTTTCAACGTAAATCAGAGGCTTATCTAAATATTGCAATTGTATCTTTTAGTTATTTGATTTAGATTTTTGATATTGAAAATGGTTAATCTAAAGAATCTTATGTGTTATTAAAATATTATTTTGTATTTCGATATTATTTTTAGTTAATTTCGTCTTTTGTGGTCAGGTATCAATTTAATGGATCTATACCATCTCTATATGTAGTTTTTAGATATAATAATAATAAAACTTTATTTTTTTTTATAATGAATTTCAAAATAAACTAATGTGTTCGACAATAGTTAAATAGAGATTTAATTTTATTATAATAATAATATTTTACAAAGTTGATTATAAAATGACATCATATTAATGAATAAACAATAAAAGATAAGAAATGTAAGTAAGCGGTTTTATATAATCATGAGTGTTTTTAATATATTTATATAGGTATCACATATATAACTTGAATTAAAATATTTTATCACTTCCTTGAGAGGTCTAAGGTTACCATAACTATCAAAATAAACAACACGTGTTTTATATTTCTTATACGCTGTCCAGTGGCTTCCAGGACCGTCTTTATCATCCAAATTAAGAATACCAGTTTCATAGGTTCGAATTTTTTTCGGTAAAGAGTTTCTCATAAAAACACCTCGAAAATTTGAGATATTCCATAACTTTACATATTTTCCCAAATCTATATTGGTTAAAGTTTTTTGTTTTTCTTTTTAAATTATTTTTTGTATTAGTTTGTTTTCTTTTTTTTTTTTGAACCATCTTGTACAACCTCTGAACGTAAAACTTATATTTTAAATGTTGAAAAGTTCTTATTTATAATAAAAGACAGAAAAACTTTAAAAAGACTTTTATTTTATCATAATACAACTAATACAAACAAAATAATACAAGATTTAACTTGTTTTTACACGGTTTTCATCTTGATTGTAGTCATCATCGTCATCACTGAATTTTCGTTTATTGTTGTTGTTGTTCTTGTTTGTTGAAGGAATAGATTCATCCATGTAAATTTTTACTTTTTTATTTACTGCATCGTTTGTTGTATCAACTATGCCACGTACTTTTAGTAAAAGTAAAATAAAATCAAATTTTGAAAATTTAAACTTATGGTTTAAATTGAAATCTCCAACTCCAGTTAAGATGGGTAAGTGGTTTCTCTACTGGCAAATTTGTGCCCAGCTCAGCCGTAGAGGGTAATTCAAAACAAAATAATGTGAGTCGCGCCACCGATTTTAACGGTTCAAATCGGAAACCCCTGATGTTCCAGGCACTGACCTATCTTACTGGAGATAAATAATGAATTCAAGAATCTTAATTAAAAAAAAAAAAAGAAAAATTGATTGAGTAACAAATGTGGTGAGTGGGTGAAGATCTGAGTAAAACACAAAGTTAGATCTATCAATTATATTCACAAAAATAAATAAATAACCCCCCCCCCCCGCACAATAAACCCAACAATTGAGTTATACAATATATAAAAAATATATATAAATGAAATAAGAAAATTAGCGATTATCAGAAAATTTGTTCCACAATAATATCAAAACCCTGGCAGTTTTAATTAAGAGTGATCACCCAGCGCAATATGAAAGATTTAAAAAAATTAAAAATTACTATAAATAATCAATATTCAACCAACAACTTTTACAATGTCTTAATCTTAAAATTAAATTTTTGGCTTATCTGTTATCTGCAGTGCTGGTAGTGAGGCTTTCGTTATTAGCCTGCTGCTTTGATGTTGGTAAGGCACAAGTTTAGCCTGATCCAGAAATATTCACCCGGTCCAAAAAGAAAGCAATATTCGCCAGGTCCAAAAGCAAATGTCCAGCCAATACCAAAAATAATTTCAGCCAGAACCAAAAACAATTTTACTCGCCAGGTCCAAAAACAACAAATGTTCGCCAGGCCCACAAATAAGTTCAGCCAGGACCAAAAACCCTAGTCGAA
The DNA here is from genome assembly GCA_964028335.1 of Altica lythri. Taxonomy (NCBI): domain Eukaryota; kingdom Metazoa; phylum Arthropoda; class Insecta; order Coleoptera; family Chrysomelidae; genus Altica; species Altica lythri. The sequence goes on from OZ034801.1 coordinate 83,473,607, forward strand.
AAAGCGAATTAGCCAAAAAAATCCAAAGTTAAATTATTTAAGAAGGAAAAGTTAAACTTACAAATGTTGACTCTACTTGTTACAAAATAAAATTTAAAGATTGAAAAACACACTAAATTATTTAAGAAACAAAATATATTAAAGTTACAAGTACCGACTCTGCTTAATAAAAAGAAGAAGAAAAAGCAATTTTAAAGATTAACTTACTGATAACACAACTGAAGGTATACTATAATAATAAACAATAACAGAATTATTGATGAAATTAATACGCAAATAAATCAATTAAATCAGATGCACATGTGTCATTATACAATTTACAATTTAGAAATCCAATTTACAAATAAAAAAAAATATACGATATAAAAATAATGGAACACAATGAAATATATTTAAATTCAAAATTCAATTGTTGGAGTCGTAACTGCCAACGTGCAAGCCTGCCCTGAGGGTCTTTTAGTCGATGTAGCCACAAGAGTGACGCGTGATCCGTGATTACTGTAAAGTGAACGTGATCCAAGTAGTGTCGCAATTTTTCGACGGCCCAAATAACAGCCAGGCACTCCTTCTCCGTTACTGAAAGCTTCATTTCCTGCTTCGACAAGGATCTGGTTAGGTAGCAGATCACCTTCTCTCCCTCTTCGAATTGCTGAGACAGAACAGCACCAAGGCCATAGTTGGAAGCGTCGGTATGAAGATAGAAGGTTTTCTCGAAATCAGGAGCTGTCAAAATAGGAGCTGTAACTAGACACTCTTTCAGGGCGTTGAACGAATTCTGACAATCACGTGTCCAATGCCAACTGGCGTTCTTCTTTGTCAATTTTAATATAGGGGCCAAAAGAGAGGAAAAATTGGGTACAAAGCGTCTATACCACGAAGCGGTCCCTACAAACCGACGGACTTCATTGACATTCCGCGGCGGGGGTATGTTCACGATTGCCTCTACTTTCTCCGGATCTGGACGTAACCCTTTATCATCCACGACGTAACCCAAATACTTTAGTTGTGGTTTGCAGAAATGGCACTTTTCCTTCGAGACTACTAATCCCGCTCTTCTTAGACGGTCGAACACTTCTTCCAGTAGTTTGAGATGATCATCAAAAGAGTTAGATATGATGATGATGTCATCCAGATATACCATAACGTTCGGTTCTAGTTCTGGGCCTAAGATGGTATCCACAATTCTTTGCCAGGTGGCAGGGGCGTTCGATAGCCCAAATGGCATTCGACGGAACTGGAACAAACCTCTCCCAGGTACTGTAAAAGCTGTATATTCCCGGGATGCCTCACTTAGTGGTACTTGCCAGAACGCTGATTTTATGTCTATTGAGCTAATATAACGCGTGTCTCTCAATCTATCAAGAATGGTTGAAATGTAAGGAATAGGATAGGCGTCCTTACGAGTCGCAGCATTTACTTGTCGATAATCGACGCAAAACCGAAAGGTGTCATCTTTTTTGCGAACCAAGCATACTGGGCTGGACCATGGGCTATTAGATCTTTCGATAACTCCTAGACTTAGCATCTCGGTTATTTCGTCATCTATGATCTTCTGTTTATATGGGGAAACCGGATAGTAGCGCTGTTTAATCGGTCGGGTTCCGGGCTCTAGGATGATTTCATGTTCAGCTACTTTACAGCAACCGAGACCTGTACCCATCGCAGATATCTTCCGTTCGACGATTTCCTCCAAGTTTTTCTTCTCCTCGGGAGTAAGATGGTCTATCCCTTGGACTAGAGCTACATCCACATTGATTGGAGATTCCGAGAATCGCCAGACATCCTGCTTAAGATCGGGGATGATTTCCATCGCTCGCCAGAAGTCTATTCCCAAGATGAGGTTGTGGGAAAGTTGAGGTAGTACTAGGATGTCGATCATGCGAGTCTTATCCATCAGTGTGACAGGTGTTTGTATATAACCGATGCTAGCACATGATTCACCATTAGCTACGGTGCAGGTAGTGGATTGTTTCACAAGTTTTAAACCTAATCGCAAGAGTATTTCATAACCTGGTAGGCCGACGATAGTACGACTAGCACCCGAATCGAGTAATCCTAAAATAGGGTAGCCAGATATATTTATGCTTAAATAAGGTCGTTGGTCACCTTGAGCGTGCGCGATTACATAGTCGAGTAATGTTTTGCGGGCTATATCTAGTGAATTGGTCGTTGGAGTAGTATGGGGAAGAAGGTCACGACCTAACGGTTCTCCCTCGATCCGTTTCCCGAACCAGAACACTTGGGACAAGATCTTATAGTTACGTTCTGTGTTCCGCAGCGATAACAATGGATTTTCCGCGGATTTGGACAATTCCGATTTGTATGACCCGTTTGTTGACAATTCCAACAAACTACGTTTCTAGCTGGTGGCCTAGCGCGAGGGGAATCGATTTGGTTAATTTCCTCCATCGTGGGAGTCGGCTCCGACGATCTGGGAATACTGCCTACGAAAGCAAAATCAGGCTCAACAAACTGGTTTTTCCTCCTGGATGGTGGAACGTAAGAGTCCACTCGATGTTTCTTAGTCTCGAGCTTCAGGCATTCGGTCTCCAACTCCTCAAGAGTTGTCACCACAGGAAGTTGGGTAGTATAGAACGGTGACAGGTTTCGAGAAATAATATCCAGCTGGACTTCTTCCGTCAGTCCTCCATGACGTCGGAACAACATCTGCATGCAGGTTAGGTAGTCGATTATACTTTCTGAAGTATCCTGCGTTCTATTAAGCATCTCGCGGAATAACCGAGTTCGATAGTCTGGTGGCTCGAAATGGCGTCGAAGCAGGTCTGATAGGCTGGTCCAATCGACGAACCTATGAGAGTTGGCTCGATACCAATGCAGAGCTTTGCCTAAAAACAGGTCGATGGCACTGTCGAACAGTTGTCGTTCTGAAATGTTGCGAGCCCTTCGCAGTTCCTGAACTCGCTCGAGAAAGTTATGAATGGATGTTTTCCCTTCTCCGTCAAATTTGAGGTTCCACTTATCGATGGTATGAGGTTTCGTTCTTGGCGGTGAATACGATGCCATCGTTGGTAGCCTTGAGTGTGAAGAGGTGGGTGTGGAAGTGACGTTATCCCCCGGTTCTTGCAGGATGTGGCTCAATTCCGGATTTTGTTTGCTCACCGATTCCAATGTGTCCAGGGCTGCTAGTGCTTCCATGATCCACTTTGTCCTCTCCTTCCGTTCGTCCTCGTCCAATCCAATCTCCGGTATCCGATTTACCCGTTGGTAGATGTGCACCAATTTGGAAAGTGTGGAGTGATACTTCGTTTGGGAATCCTCGCTTCCAGCGGTCGGCATTGCCTTTTTTGCCTGTTCCAGGGAGGTTTTAATTTGCTTAATTTCATCTTCGAATGCAAAGGAATAAGGAGGAGCGGTGAATGTTCCCGTTTTTTCCATCTTTAAGATGGGTCGCAAGGTAGCACGTAACTGATCCACTGTTTGTGTTGATTCGGCAGTTATTCCACGCACCGCGAGTTCATACATTAACATGTCCTTCTTTAGATAAGAAATATCCATTTTATAATCCATGGTTTATTAAAATTACGATAAAAATTCAACGGTAACAACGATAATTTAAAACGATTAATATGATAATTTTCCCCGCTGTATGGGATGATGGACTTCAAATAACAATAACAGAAGAAAAATACAAAGAAAGAACAAATTCACGAATAGTTGCACGACAGATAATGCGCTCTTCAACGAAAGCGTAACGATACAGTTGTTTAAGATCGCTAGGTGTTAGCGGAATTTCAATAAATGCGAAATAATTTTTAGCATAAAAAAAAAATAGTAATAATAAAAATATTTGATGTAAATACCTAAAAGTTACCAAGTTACTCAGTCTTACTCAGCTCACCAATTAAAAAGAACTTTAAAACAAGATTAAAGTGATAATTTCACACAATAAGGAAAAAATTACGCCCCAATTTAAAAAAAAGTTGCCCAATTTAAAAAAATAGGCCCAATTTAAAAAAAATAGGCCCCACGTTGGGCGCCAAAAATTTGCCACGTACTTTTAGTAAAAGTAAAATAAAATCAAATTTTGAAAATTTAAACTTATGGTTTAAATTGAAATCTCCAACTCCAGTTAAGATGGGTAAGTGGTTTCTCTACTGGCAAATTTGTGCCCAGCTCAGCCGTAGAGGGTAATTCAAAACAAAATAATGTGAGTCGCGCCACCGATTTTAACGGTTCAAATCGGAAACCCCTGATGTTCCAGGCACTGACCTATCTTACTGGAGATAAATAATGAATTCAAGAATCTTAATTAAAAAAAAAAAAAAGAAAAATTGATTGAGTAACAAATGTGGTGAGTGGGTGAAGATCTGAGTAAAACACAAAGTTAGATCTATCAATTATATTCACAAAAATAAATAAATAACCCCCCCCCGCACAATAAACCCAACAATTGAGTTATACAATATATAAAAAATATATATAAATGAAATAAGAAAATTAGCGATTATCAGAAAATTTGTTCCACAATAATATCAAAACCCTGGCAGTTTTAATTAAGAGTGATCACCCAGCGCAATATGAAAGATTTAAAAAAATTAAAAATTACTATAAATAATCAATATTCAACCAACAACTTTTACAATGTCTTAATCTTAAAATTAAATTTTTGGCTTATCTGTTATCTGCAGTGCTGGTAGTGAGGCTTTCGTTATTAGCCTGCTGCTTTGATGTTGGTAAGGCACAAGTTTAGCCTGATCCAGAAATATTCACCCGGTCCAAAAAGAAAGCAATATTCGCCAGGTCCAAAAGCAAATGTCCAGCCAATACCAAAAATAATTTCAGCCAGAACCAAAAACAATTTTACTCGCCAGGTCCAAAAACAACAAATGTTCGCCAGGCCCACAAATAAGTTCAGCCAGGGCCAAAAACCCTAGTCGAAAAAGCGAATTAGCCAAAAAAATCCAAAGTTAAATTATTTAAGAAGGAAAAGTTAAACTTACAAATGTTGACTCTACTTGTTACAAAATAAAATTTAAAGATTGAAAAACACACTAAATTATTTAAGAAACAAAATATATTAAAGTTACAAGTACCGACTCTGCTTAATAAAAAGAAGAAGAAAAAGCAATTTTAAAGATTAACTTACTGATAACACAACTGAAGGTATACTATAATAATAAACAATAACAGAATTATTGATGAAATTAATACGCAAATAAATCAATTAAATCAGATGCACATGTGTCATTATACAATTTACAATTTAGAAATCCAATTTACAAATAAAAAAAAATATACGATATAAAAATAATGGAACACAATGAAATATATTTAAATTCAAAATTTATAGATTAAATTAGAGTTAAAACAGGTTAAGCATATTACAAAAATAATCATTGCACCTGATTCCAAAATTATTTACAACAGTTTATATAAAAATCAATAATAACCATTAAAACTTAAAATTAGTAATTTAGTCGGGTTTATTTATGACTGATAAATTTAATTACACAAAATGAATTTAATCAAAAAGAAAACGATAGATCTAATATTAACAAAATACCATAATTTAACGTAATATTTAGGTATGTACGTGTAGTTATTATAAGGATGATAATTTACGTGATTTTATAGAATAAACACAGGTAAACACTTACCCTTTTATAATAGGATTAGGGGATAAGCAGCCAAACTGCGATGTTAATTCGCTAACACCCGGTGGTAAATTTCGTGACCCTAAATCGGATGTCCACGCTTCTTTGAAACGAATTCTCTTAGCAACCACACTATAAACGAATTACGGTGTCAAGAAAAGGCATTATATAATTTTGCATGAGGTATAACTTACCGAAGGAAGCACCATTTTATCAAATCCCAAAAATATGGATTTATCTATACGCCTACTCAAAAAAAATACCACAAAGGAATAACCAAAAATGAGGCTTAGATAAAATATATTGAAGTGAAGTTCAAAAACCCATACGGATGGCTTGAATATCGCCAAAAGAACTTTCAACTTCACAAAATGGCGTCACTTAATTCGATAATAATACTCTAATGTGTTCGTACGATCGTTGAAATGCAAAAAGGAACCACATTACGCTAATCCTCGCAAACCTTACCGCGATGACACTTGTGAGTATAGAAGGGGAAATAGTGTGTTCCGTTGTGCAAAAACGGCTTGTTCGATATTAATTTGATTTCCGAAATGATGTTAAAATTAAATCGAATTCATTAAGCTAAATGTATTAGTAATATTAAAAGAAATCGATGCACTTATTTACTTAATTTAAAATTTTAGCTATTATCTTAGACAGTAAAAACCCGATATGTTTTCGACCTAACAATCAAATTCTCTACTCTCCCCACGGGTCAGGTCAATAAGATTCCCACACACGGATCGGAACCCGTTTAGAGGCTAACAATCGAGCCGAACATTAACTTAACTTTTAAATTTATTGCTGCCGATTTCTGCACGTGACAACTATTTTTCTTTTGGCACGTAATCTTGTATTTAAATTAATTGGATAATTATCAACATCCATTTTTTCAAGTGCTCTGCGTTTCATTTCTCTGTCCAGGTTTTTATGTAGTTGTTGTTGTTGTTTCACTTGTTTTCTTTTATTGTCACTAAGTATTTGTAAACAATAATTTATACCCAAAGAAGCTTTTTCTAAATGCATTTTTACTCTTTCCAATTCTCTGCAACATTTTTTTTTAACTGTGAAACGATAGTCTGTTGCGTTTAAGCCTAGACCCAATTTAACTTTAGCTTTCATAGCACCTGCAACTCCTAGTGCAGTCATTCTCTCACTAAATTCTGTATTTTTTGATCGAAACTGTTGCATCACCTATCAACTAAAATTTTATCAGCTTCATGTCGTTTATGTAAATCTTTTTTTTGAGAATAAGCAATATCATGTTCTTTACAAGCTTCATCTAATCCATTAATACCAGTGTCACCTCGAGATAAACTTTTTTGTAATTTTGTTCCTGGACCACAAAACTTGTAACCAGGAAGGTGCATTTCAAACGGTAATTTATTTATTTATTACAGAGTTTAACATCTTACTTCTTTAACTGTTGGACAGTAACTATAACCGAAACAGTTGAAAATTAAGTTTAAAAACGACACTTTACTTTTCTTCATTTCTAAATATCCTTTACAGCGACAGCGACAGAAACAGTAATTATAACACTTTCTACAAGCAAGTCCGTCTACCTCATCAAAATTTAACCTATTGAAACATTTGTATTTACAACAATATAGTGTATTGGACATGGTTAAAAAGAAACTAACAAATAATTATTGAAAAACAATTTATATTTTTATACATAAAAAAATATTCAAACTTTTTAATGGTATTGTTTTGAAAAGCAGTCTACACAAATCAAACCTTGATATGTGTTTCACCTTTGCACCTGGGACATATAAACTGATGACTCATTTATTTTCTATAAATTGTAGAATGTTTACTTCCCAAACTTTTGCGATATAACTCTGCTAAACATTCTATACATACACTGTTTGGTAAATCTGTTTCTCCTTTACATTTAATACAAACAAATGTAACACGAATAGGCATATTTTTTACACCTTCTTTTGTTCTTCTCACTTTAACATTGTGCGGTATAATAAAAAAAATATTATGTTACTAACATATATTACCAAATTTTCCAATTAAATAAAAACATTTCATTGCTTCATTTAAATATTATAATAAAAAATAAAAAAAAAAAATAAAACAAAAAAATAAAAACTGTATTTTCATTTTAATTTAATTTATTGTAATTATACTTTAATTTATTTGACTTAGTAAAAAGATTTCATACGGCGAGGCTAGGCTCGGCTCATTGTTAGGTACGGCACTGCTAAATATCTAAAAAATCAACAGTACGCCTCTGCTAACTTACCAACAACCGTAGACGGAGCTGTTTATCTAACACATTTCAACTTTATTTTTCAAGTCAGATGATAGCCGTGTTGGTTAAGGCGTCAACATTCTACACATGACTTTGTGGGTTCGAATACCACAACAGACATCACACAGAATTTTTTTTCTACACTTATTCTCATACAAAATTATTCTAAGTTCTATTTACGAGATACAACATTAATGCCTTTTTGGCAGCATCAATACGGACTTTTTGACGGTTACTCTTACCCTATACACCAACCCCTTTACAATGCTACGTCACACGTCAAAATCCGTTCGGCCGTTTACGAGATATAGCTATAATGCCCTTTTGGCACTATCAATAAGGTCTTTTTGACGCTTAATCTTACCCTATACATCAACCCCTTTACAATGATACGTCACACATCGAAATCCGTTGAGCCGTTTACGAGATATAGCTATAATGCCCTTTTGGCACTATCAATAAGGTCTTTTTGACGCTTAATCTTACCCTATACATCAACCCCTTTACAATGATACGTCACACATCGAAATCCGTTGAGCCGTTTACGAGATATAGCTATAATGCCCTTTTGGCACTATCAATAAGGTCTTTTTGACACTTCATCTTACCCTATACACCAACCCCTTTACAATGATATGTCTCGTGACGAAATCCGTTGGGCCGTTTACGAGATATAGCTATAATGCCCTTTTGGCATTCGAAAAAGAAGACTTGGCTGCTTGCGTTACACGTCAGAGGCCATTTGAAAAAAGAAGAATTGGCTGCTTGCGCCAAATGTCAGAGGCCACTCGAAAAAACAGAAGAATACAGCGCCGCCACCTGTGGCGCCATCTAGCGGCGAAATTTGGAAGTAGTGAGCCCGTATGCCTATTGTTTATCTACTTCGGTACATTTGTATTTAGGTCTATACCTACGAGGACATCCTTAATAAAAAAAAATAAAAAAATACACAGCAGAAGCAATATCCCGTGCTTTCATGTATGGTTGATCCAACGTTAAAATGCATGTTCTCATATCCAATACTTTAGCATTATCTACTGAATTTTTTATTGTTGTGTAAATTGTGTGATAATCACTTGGAGCTGCGTTAATGAAAGGCAAAAAAATTATGGATGACACATCAAAATCATGGGCATTAGTTAATAAATTCATAAATCCATTCCATCCGGAAAATTTGTTATTATTTTTGAACTTTAAATACGTCCACAACATATATAATTGATCATTTGTAGTAAATTTCTTGACATCCGGTTCAACTTCTGGTAACGTGATTATTATCTTTGCAAATCCTGTACCTGTAGAAGCTGGATATATTTGCAGAGGGATATTTCCGTGTTTAAAAAATTCAGATTCAGGTGGAAGTGTCTTCAAGCGCTTGATAGGTCGTCGAGGTTTTATGCTGTATACCATCACTTGGTCTAACTATTTCAATGCTTCCCATATAATGAAACGTTCCTTTACAATCAATAGTGTTGATATTTAATAAACAACATCTATATTTTTATTCGATCCGTTCTCGATGTCGGGCATTAAACAGTATAAGGGTGGATTGAGTTGACACGTCGCGTTGCTCTGGCTGGTTTGACAAGTGGAGGCTAGGCTCGTTTCATACTCTAATATCTTACATGGGATCCATTGGTTATATTATGGCTGGAAGTGGGATAAAAGAAGCTCTTTCTACCATATATGCTGAAAATACAATTGATCGCATAACTTCTGGACATGCGTATGCTAGATCAGTACGTGCTTATACTTTATTACAGCAAGCTTTATCACAATTGGTTTTTGAAAATCTTATGGAACACAATACAGATTTTGCAAATGTAATAAGTGATGATGATAACTCTATGATGTTTGAAATGTTCAACTATACAGAAATAACTGGAAACCATGGATTTTAAACGCTTACAAAACTTTTTTAAAATAAGTTACTGGAGCTTAAAAATAAAAATAAAGCGTCAAAACTATGGATTACTTATTTTCGAATGGTTAGTATATTGAAGGACTTTATTGCTGCGGATTGTATGGGAGATAGGAATTTACATTTATATACAGGGTGTTTCAAAAAAAGGTAACACCGTCTCTAGGATAGGTAAAAAACAGAAAAATAATTGGGGTTTGCTTAGTGAAATTTTTTTCTAACGCCATCCGTTTTCAAGATAAAGGGCGTTGAAGAAAATGAAAAATTACACATTTCTTACGATTTTGCCGAAACTACTGGCACCATTGCAATGAAATTTTATACGAATATGTTTTGGAAGCTGATATATCCCATGAATTTGTTTTTATATCTAACTCTCCTAGAGGGCGCTAGTTACACGATTCATACAACGTATTATTCAACATAACTTTTTTAAGGGTAGAATTATTAGTCAAAACTCCAAGTGAACATAAACATCGTTTAATTTTACACCAAAAAGGTACTCTTGGTAAAACTCGATATTATGTACCGTTTTCGGAATATTTTGATTTGAAAATTATGAAGTAATAATCGCTCCTGGTATAAACTAATGATAAAGTTCGCTTTTCTCTAAGTTTGCCATGTAAAATTGACATTTATTGATTGTTATGACAATAAGTTAACAATAAATAGAGTTTTGAAACCTTGTTATTTGTAAAATTAGATATTGTTAAACAAAATGTACTCAAATGTTGAATACACCGACATGTTAACTTTAGGCGAGTGTTTAGGAAACTCTAGTGCAGCTTTTACGCGTTATGCAGAAAAGTTTCCTAGAAGAAACTTACCAAGTAAAAAAACATTTAGAGCAGTTGAACGACGTTGTCGAGAAACTGGGAATGTAAGACCAAAAAATAAATTCAGGTAGACCAAGAACAACAAGAACAATTAATAAAGAAAATATTATTTTAAATTTAGTTGATCAAAATCCAACATTAAGTGTAAGGAATATGGCAAGACAAACAAATACATCTTCTTCAACTACTTGGCGGATACTTAAAGAGCAGCAGCTACATCCTTACCATTACAGACAAGTTCAAGAACTCTTGCCGGACGATCTACCGGTTAGAGTCGATTTTTGTGAAACATTGCGAGAAAGGACAGCCCTCAATCTAAATTTTTTAAAATGTATTCTTTTTACGGACGAGGCCACCTATACGCGACAAGGTATGTTTAACTCCCATAACGCACACTACTGGTGTGATGAGAATCCACAAGACAAAAGGGTATCACATTACCAAAACTCATTTAAAGTTAATGTTTGGGCAGCAACTTTAGGTAACAGATTAATAGGTTATCATATTCTACCTGGAAATTTAAGTGGTGATATGTAAAGTACGTTTCACAATAATTCGTTGACTTGGTACCTGCCCTAACTGCTCTTAAGGGATTACTAATAAAAGGTGGTTAATATTTCTTCGAACTTTGGCCGTAAACCGGTGAACTATTTACAGAAAGGTATTATTTATTTTTGTCCAGGAAGATATATTTTGGATTTTTTATTTTTCAGGTAAAATTTTAAATTATTATTACTGACCATCAATAGTAAATCATTAGTAAATGATTTTTGATTTTCTTAATTATCTTGGAAGAGAAAGTGGGAGTTTCGGGGTAATTTGTTTTTAAAATTCTCTCCTAGAATTTTAGTTTGTACTAAACATTATACTCTGAAAGTAATCTTGTGTTTATAACTAAGTATGTGGCGTCCTTGGGCAAAAAAAGTGCATTTATCGCCGGATGCGAAACAAATTGTGAAAAATGTGTTTGAAACATTGAATAATCGAGGTTATAGTGTAACCGATGCAGCAGAAGAAACATGTAAGTTAACCAAAACCCCAATATCCACAGTAAAAGATATTATCAATAAGCCAATAAGTAAACGAAAAAAACGAAGTGACGTTAATAATACCAAATGTGTTGATGAAATACAAAAAGATATAATCCGACGAACGATATATGTCCTATACCAAGAACAAATGATACCAACCCTAGATTGTATAAAAAAACGGTTACTTAAAGACGATACGGGAATTATTTGTAGCCGTACAAGTTTGTGGAGAATTATTTCTCAAATGGGATTTAAATATTGTACCATTAATAAAAGACAAGTGATAATGGAGTCATATCGTTTACGAATGTGGCGTTGTCATTACTTACAAGCTATTCAAAAATATAGAAGTGAAAACCTTTCAATTATCTACCTCGACGAGACATGGTATGACACCCATGATACTCCAACGAAGGGTTTTGTTGATTCATCGGGAAATTGCAAAACAAAGGCTCCATCAAATAGAGGACAAAGAATTACAATAATACATGCCGGATCAGAAACAGGTTGGGTTCCAAACGCTTTATTGTTATCAGCAAAGAATATTAAAGATTCAAGTTTAGATTATCACGAAGATACGACAGCAGACCTTTTTGAAGATTGGTTTGAGAATTATTTATTGCCGAATATACCGGAAAAAAGTATGTTCAATCCTATAGAACACATGTGGCATCAGCTAAAATCCAAAGTTAGATCGGAAAACGTTTCACCCACATTAAACTCAAGTGTTATAGAGTTAATCAGAAATGTGACAAGTAATATTCCCATTGATAGCTGGAAAAATTCGATTCAGCATGTTATTAAGGTTGAAGGTACATATCGAAATGTTAATGTAACTGTAGCACCCTTAGTTATTAATTTAAATGAAGACGATAGTGATACTGAACTACATTTAGATTAAATAGTTGTAAATAATGTAGAATTAGTTCATTTGTTTAATTGCAATTAATAAATAAAGTTAAAATTTGTTTTGAAAAAATTTCGTGATTTTTTTTACAAAATAAATTTAAGTTTTAGTAAATGTTACGAGTTTTATTTAAATCTATTTTGAAAACCGGATTACGGATCTGTTAATGTTTACTGTACAGTGAGAAATTTATAACCTTTCATTACTAATCCCCTCAGGTAAGGTACCGAGTCAACGAATTATTGTGAAACGGTGTTATCGAAATGCCTCCCGTTTTTTCAGGTACCTATTTTCATAGATGAAATGCCTCCCGGGTACAATCGAAATGCCTCCGGGTCCTTAATCATTTATGGTAATATTTTGTGTGCTTAATCTTTGTATAATGACACAATGTTGCCAAATTATAATTTGAATAGGTAAATATATATCTATTTTTATTTTTCTAATTCTTATGCACTGTACATAAAATCTGTTAACAAAATATTTCAGAGTACGACATTTTTGTTTAGAAAATAAAATTGTTTACAATTAAAAACAAAGCCGAAGTACACTTAGTATTCCAATTGTTTTGATCTAACACGATTCTAATCTCTAATCTATTCCATGAATAGGGTAGTTTGCACCTACTAAATCTGGTAATTAGTTGTTTATAATAAATATCCTTTCTATAATGATGTGATTACTTAATCAGTGTACATTTTTGTTTAGAAAATAAAATTGTTTACCATTAAAAATAAAGCCGATGTACCTACACTAAGTATTCTAATTGTTTTGATCTAACACGATTCTAATCTCTAATCTATTCCATGAATAGGGTAGTTTGCACCTACTAAATCTGGTAATTAGTTGTTTATAATAAATATTCTTTCTATAATTATGTGATCACTTAATTTTTGTATAAATACTTCAAGTTTATTAGTTCTTGTCTCAGTTTTGTCGATTTAAAGCTTGTATCAGTTTGTCAATTTTAAGTTCAAATTGTGTTTAAGTGGATTAAGTTATAATATTCGAAATAATGGAATCAACGATGTGTTCGAGTCAAAAGGGCAAACCTTTAATATCAATTGATGGTTTCACATTCGGTTTTCAAAAAATGTTGGCCAAAGATACGGTAAAGCGATGGACATGTACTAAGAAAACCTGCAAAGCATTTGTGAAAACGCAGGGATGTGACAATTCGATAATTGAGTCGATATTAGATCACAATCACGAGAAGTTGTCTGCCGAAGTGTCCAATAGGAAAGCCGTAAGCAATTCGATAAAAAGAGCAGCCGTGGAAGATATCAACGAAAAACCAATGAAGCTCATATGTAAAGAACTTAAGAAGACGAATATAGAGACATTTACTACCAACGATATCTATAGGGTGAGACAGAATTTATATTACGCTAGAACAACTAATTCTTTAATTAAACTTCCTAAAAGTATATCTGAATTTCATATTGCTATCGATTCAACTTCGATTATTACAAATAGGAACGAAAATTTTATAATTAAAAATGACAAAGATAATCACATTGTTATATTATCCTGTTCTTCAAATCTTTCTTTTCTTTCGACTGTTTCCAATTGGTATGTCGACGGAACTTTTGAGTACTGTCCTCGCTTTTTCACCCAATTGTTCACTATACATGGCTTAAAAAATGGACATTATATTCCTCTCGTCTTCTGTTTACTTGAAGATAAAAAGTCATCTTCTTATTATCTCGTGTTTAAATATATCATAGAAGAATGTATTAAACTCAATTGCCCTGTATCCCCTAAAGTAATAACTTCAGACTTTGAAATTTCTATACATAATGGTATCCGTAAGGCATTCCCTGAAGCAGATCTTCGTGGATGTCGTTTTCATTTGGGTCAGGCTTGGTATAGAAAGCTTCAAGCACTGGGCTTAGCTCCAGAATACCAGAAAAAAGGTGCTGACTCAAGTGAAATTACCCATTTTCTGTCATATATTTTTGGCCTATCATTCTTAGATCCTGAAGAAGTTGGCGATTTTTTTGCAATAGATTTGTCCGAAATTAAACCAGTCGATGAAAGGGTCACTCAGTTTTGTGATTATCTTGTGGATAATTATATATCGGAAAATTCGAAATTTCCGCCACATCTCTGGGCTGAGCACTCTTCATCTTTAGAAAGAACCACAAACCCATGTGAAAGTTTCCATTCCAAGTATAACTCGTCTTTCTACTGCCCTCATCCAAATATAAATAATTTTATTGAGATTATTTCACAATTTCAAATAAATACCTATATTAAAATAAATTCTGTCTCGGTACCAAAAAGAATTGTTGAGGAAAGTACAGCAAAAATCAATTTTGTAAATGAAAAAATATTACAATTAAGAGAAGGTACAATAAATAAATTAGAATTTGTGAAACTAGTGTCATACAAATTTAGGAAAAATAATTTGTAAGTTTGTAAATTTCTTCTGATGATTTGTATATAAAATTGAATAGTTCAGTCTGCAGACTGAATTTTATTGTTTGAGTCATAATTTTCTTAAAAATTGGTGCTTTTAAATTTTCTGCGATGATAATATTATGTAATTTTGTAAGTTTCTGCTGATGATTTGTTTTAATAAATGTATAAAATACTTATCATGTCTTTATGTTTTTGATCAAAATAATCAAAATATTAAAACCAAAAAATAATGGTTAATATTGAGTTATTAACGAAATTCTATAAAAGGACGAAAGTTTGGCAACGTCTCACCTTCGTACAAAGATTAGAAGCTGGTAATTTATTTAGAGCTTAGGAGGCAATTCGTATGTGACCCTTTTAGCGACAGGTAAGAAACCCTTTTTCGGGAGGCATTTCGTATCCGGCCTTGTGAAACGTACTTTACCTTGATTTTTTAAATAATCACTTATTTGAGATATTAGAAGATTTATCGATAAATGAGCGAACATCATTATTTTTTATGCATGATGGAGCTCCACCGCACTTTGATAGAAGGTGTCATAATTGGTTGAGTAACAATTTTCGGAATCGATGGATTGGTAGAGGTGCAGAAGCTCCGATTCATTGGCCTCCTCGGTCATGCGATTTTAATCCTTTGGACTACACAGTCTGGTCGTATATTAAGGAAAAAGTCCTATGCTACAGAGGTAAATTCTCGTCAAGAATTAATAGACAGAATTAAACGTTACTTTAATGACATCATAGACGATCCCCAACCGTTAAGAAGATTAATGGATTCTTTAGAAAAAAGGATAGACTTGTGTATTCGTGAAAACGGAGGACATTTTGAACATTTACTCTAATTGAATTTTATGTTATGTTCTTCGTCTTTATTTTAATTTTCTTATTGTAAGTTTTTTTAATTAATAAATTTATCATTAACTTATACGAGGAGCGGTTATTACTTCATAATTTTCAAATCAAAATATTCCAAAAAAGGTACATAATATCGAGTTTTACCAAGAGTACCTTTTTGGTGTAGAATTAAACGATTTTTATGTTCACTTGGAGTTTTGACTGATAATTCTACCCTAAAAAAAGTTATGTTGAATAATACGTTGTATGAATCGTGTAACTAGCGCCCTCTATAAGAGTTAGTTATAAAAACAAATTCATGGGATATATATCAGCTTCCAAAACATATTCGTATAAAATTTCATTACAATGGTGCCAGTAGTTTCGGCAAAATCGTAAGAAATGTGTAATTTTTTATTTTCTTCAACGCCCTTTATCTTGAAAACGGATGGCGTTAGAAAAAAATTTTACTAAGCAAACCCCAATTATTTTTCAGTTTTTTACCTATCCTAGAGACGGTGTTACCTTTTTTTGAAACACCCTGTAGTAGTGAGCTAATGATTCCATTATTTCATGCATCAGGACATTTTTCCTATGTGAAGGCTTCACAAATTTATCTAAAAAATATGAAAGAATTACAGTATAAAATGGACCCGACGCGACGGAGTTAAAAAAAATTTCGGAAGGAGTTCACATCTAGGCGCTCGCGCTCGGATAGGCGCTACATAAGAGCTGCCGCTTTGCTCTCCCATCCAAGTTTTATTACCTGTTCGAAATCGCTACTGCTATTCTTATACACAGGTATTCTCGAAAGATGTTCCTCTATGTCTATTCAGGTGAAATTTAACGTATAAACGAAAAAAAATTACTATTTAAAGTAAAATTATATGCTCAAAAATTAATTTTTTATAATAATTTGTTTAAACAATGAAAAAATTGAAAGCACAAAAAAATTTTGGGTAAACATTGTAATTTATAGTATAAAAAACAAAACCCCACGTCGATTATATAAATTCATTCACTGTAACTCTAATCCGAGGTAAAAACCTCTAGACACTCCACTATCATTAAAATATTTTTATAAGAATATTAAAAACATCATTATAAGACTATTAACAAATTATAAAAGATCAACATGTTCAATCCAACAATTATGTTTATTATCAAAACCAAGCCACTTAACAAATATTTTGTTTCCCTTTATTTTTAATATTTTTTCTACTAGATAGATGTCTGCATTATTTGTTTTCTGCAATTCCTGTTCATAGAAAGCCCCTTTAATCGGATTTCCCTGCATATCCTTCAACAAATAAGTTGAAGAATTAGTAATATTAAATTTTATGATTTTAAAAACTTCTGTGGTCCAATTAGGAGTGTAACATTTTTTAAAAATATGTATGTTTAGCCTTCGATATTCGCACCAGATCACCTATTCTATATTTTCTTGGTCATACTGTTCTTATATAATTAAAACGATCATATAAAATCGTTTTTTCATTTAGCTTATTTATTTCAGATGGTTTAAATTTAATTGTAGAATGTATCGTATTGTTGTATTCTTTAGTAATTTGAAGTAATACATCAATCCATTTATAATTACCATGTAAACTAAAATATTTGTATAATTTTGATTTCAAGGTTCTTATAACTCTTTCAGCTATCGCAGCATTCTTGACAGTATATGTACTATAATGGTTAATATCATACTTTCTCATTAAATCTTGAAATTTAACGTTATAAAATTCAGTTCCCTAATCAGTTCGCAGATTTTTAGGATAACGTTTTGAATGTTTCAATACACTTGCAAATTGTAATTTCTTCTCCAGTTTTAGTTTTTAAAGCTACTGTCCAAAGATATTTAGGCAATCAATGACTATCATTATCATTTTATAACCCTTATTACTATTAGCATTTCTGCAAGGGGCAGATGTAAATTGCAGCGCTTGGTAATCCTTAATCCGTTTACCTGATAAGAGTTGATAATAGAATCTGTAAATTGCAGCGATGGTCAAATTTGAGATTTTAATCCGACTTGTAAATTGCAGCGATTAAATTCTTTTAAGAATTTCACTAAAGCTTATCTATTCCTGGAGTTGTTATAGATTAAAATATATTTCAATACTAATTTTGAAATGTTAAATATTTAACAGTAATTACGTTTTCCAGGTCGAATCTTTTAAAATGAAAGTCTTTTAATTGTATTTTAATGACCTTCTATATATTGTTTGGTATATCTTATATTTTAATTATTTAAACTAATAAATGTTTAATGGGTATAAGGATTGAATTTAATGCCTATTGTAAAATAGCTGTTTACGATCTGAAATTAGTTAGATAATATCTAAAAGGGTCTTTCAGTAAATTTTATCAGAAATGAATATTTATTTATTCAACGGATTTAATTTGCATCGAATACCTAAAGCTTATCTATTCCTGGAGTTGTTATAGATTAAGAACCTATCTAATTGGTGGCGCAACTCGGTGCCGCCCCCGTTATGGGGTTGTCCACCCCTTTACCTATATATAAATAAGTAGATTTTATATTTTATCATTAGTTTTTGCTATCTAACATGAGCGAAGTAACAGAAATTGTAAGTGAACGTGGAAACGTGTTGTTACTATTAAGTAACTATAAGTTCTTTAAAAAAGAAACGTTGAAATCTGGAGAAGTCAAGTGGTGTTGTACCACAAGGAAGTGCACCGCCAAGATATACAGCATTGAAGATGGACCCGAACGAATAATTTCAAGGAAGAATTTGGAACATAATCATCAGAGTGACGAGAAGAAAATTCAAAAGCATATTGTGAGTGTTTCTTGTAAACGTAAAGCGACAGAAGATATTTCTGTAAAGCCAGCAAAAATATGCCGTGGCATTTTAAAAAACATTTCGGATGTTCATCTTGCCGTCTCTGATGTGAATTGTATCAAAAGGAATATTTACAATGCCCGACGCCGAGAATATCCACCGCTACCGAAATCTATTATGGACACCCATTCTGCTTTGGAGTCAAACATTTGAAACACAAATTGTGGTGAAAACTTTGTGTTATTAAACAACAACAGTGACAACATTATAATATTTTCGTGTGTAACAAATTTAAAGTTTTTATGCAACTTCTGTGACATTATTTACGCAGATGGAACATTTTCATACTGTACTCGCTATTTTAAGCAACTGTTTACAATTCATGGCTACAAAAATGGCCACTATCTACCTTTGTTTTTTTGTTTAGTTAAAGATAAAACATGCGACTCCTACAAAAAATGTTTAAAATTTATTGTAGATAAATGTGCAAAAAATGAATTAGTTTTTAAGCCAAGCAAAATAGCTATTGATTTTGAACAAGCTATCCACTCAGCCGTAAATAGCATATGGCCCAAAATAAAAATAATTGGATGTCGTTTTCACTTAAGCCAATCATGGTGGCGCAAGATTCAAGAACTAGGTTTGGCAAAAGAGTACAAAGATAAAGATTCCGAGATAGGAAAGTTTTTAAAATATACTTTTGGTCTTCAGTATCTTACACCCGCCGAAGTAGGAGATTGCCTTGTTTTTGACTTGGGAGAAATACAACTACCAGACAGTAGGGTTACCCAATATGTAGACTATTTAGTAAATGTGTATGTGTCAGAAAGTGCCCTTTTTCCTCCTGAAATTTGGGCATCTGCTTCACCTAGTATGTGTCGGACAACCAATGCATGTGAATCCTTTCACGCTCATTTTAATAATAATTTTTATAGTAATCACCCATCATTTTATATATTTCTGGAAACATTGTTACAAATTCAAATAGATACTTATATTAAAATAAATAGCATTGATACTGTTAAGCTTCCAAATACTCGAACCCGGAATAAATTTAATTTCTTAGATATAAAATTAAATCTGCATTATAAAACAAAAAGTATAACGAGATTGCAATTTGTAAAACAAGTATGTCATTATTTTGGAAATGTTTGAGCACATAATATGTACATTTAGGGTAAATATTGTTTTTGATTTTATTATAGCGCTTATAGTATACTCGTATGTATGTGTAATGTGTATTTGGTCATCAATTAATAAATATTTAAAAGTAAAAAAGTATTTTTCTCTTCTTTAGTGTAGATAAGTAATGCAGTATAAATAATCTACTGTTAGTTTCAAGTTTAACTCAGTAGGCTTTCATAAATTTTGCCGCTGCAATTTACAGGTAAGATTAACGCTCTTTGTTGGCCGTGCGCTGCAATTTACATAGTTACTACGAACCCATACATGACCATTCGCTGCAATTTACATGTAAGGATTATAGAAACTCTGACCGCGTATTTGGGCATTTCTTTTATTTAGCTGGCCAGCTCCTTATATGTTTTATCCTTTTAATCAATTAATTCTCAAACTAATTTTCTGTTTGGACTTCAATCCACATTAAACCTATATTGATTGTTCCCCATATGATGCAGTGTCACTGAAGTACAGGAAGACTCACTAAAATTCTGATGTTATCCATATTTTGAACATTACTTAATTTTTTATCAAGGTTTGTATAACGTAATTACCATTAATTTTTGTTTCTAACTATCTCTTTTGTAACTTATAGGCCTGATGATGGGAATATTTTCCCGAAACTAGTTGCCAACACTTTGTAAAATTTTTTAACAACAAATACATTTTATGTGGATTGATTTTGAGTTTTCGTTTATGTCATAAACCACATTTGAGGATGGATAAATTTTTTCGATATATTCATAGTGTTTAAAGAAAAAAGGCCAATCTTTAACATTACCTGAAAAATCCGGTAAATCTACATCTAGAACTTGCCTGGATAAAAATTTTTCTATTGCAGATTCTATATTTATTTTTTCTTTATTTTCACTAAATTTTTTAGTTGATTGAGCTTCTAACCACTTGGAAACTTTACTTTTACAACTTTGCTCTTCCATTTTATCAATTTCTCTGTCATTTTCGACACTATATTTTTCGCTACCATATTCGTCAGTTAATTTCATATTTTCTAAAGCTATTCTATTTTGAAGCATTCTTTTTTCTTGTTGTATAATCATTTTTTCTCTTTCTTATAATTTTGCTAATGCTTCATCTTCTTTAATTTGTGCTTCTAGTCTTAATCTACTAGTAATGGTCTTTTTACTTGACTTGCTTTTGGTGGATGGCATTTTAGAACCGTTTAAAGATTATGGATTAGAAAGTACCTTTTGACGACTGTTACCTACCCCATCTCTTTCTACTTCTTGAGGCTGGAATGTTACTGCCTTTCCAATCTCCGATTCTTTATTGGCACCTGTGACATCTTCGACATTGAACTGTATTTCTTTTAGGGCCTCTTGAGCTATTAGTCTGGACTTGCTCCTGGTTATTCTCTTTTCAGATTCCATCGAGTTTATCGATAGGACCAAAAAAAATGTTAGGATTTCTATAAAATACTATAAAAATATGACGCTATTTTTCTAAAGACTTTTATTTTACAAGTTTTTCTATATATCTATGACAAAATCATAACATTATTTTCAAAAACAAAAATATAACGATATTTAAAACCAAATAGTAACATTTCAAACTGAGAGGCGCAATAGAAAAGAAAAGGATTCAAAAATTTTTGTTAATGTTAATATATCAAGTGTTCGAGTATCTCTTAATGGTGAATATTGGCCTAATGAAAGAATGCAACTGGATTTTGAGAAAAATGATTATGCTGCAGCTCATTATAACTACACTGAATTTTATCCTAGTTATTCATATTCGACAGAGAGACGATCACTTTTAGATTATCAAGCATTTAAAGATTATGCTTTATTTGTAATAGATGACAATGCATGTTTCAAGTGTATTTAGGCATATACATAGATTTCGAAATTTATACCGAATTGATATTAAACATGATCTAAGTTGTGTATAGATAATATTATTTTGAAAGTTATTAAATAAATCGTTCGTAGCGTAGTTGGTTAGGCGGCGAGTCAGTCCACTTTTGACAGTTCTGTTATGTTATCATAATGGGATCGATTACGCTACAGAGAAGTTTTTTTTTTCTTTTTTTTTTTTTTTGTTCTTACATGTGAAAATAGTAATTATTATTTTAACTGGTAATAAAATAAACTGTTTTAGAAAGTTTTTAGATACAACTACCCTTGATTTTGTTAACAAGGAAACAATCTTCTCTATGATCAATCACAGCGTTGTATGACTTAATATTTTTGCAAAATCAGGGATGCTGTACATTGTTGAGATGACACAAAATATGACCTATAAATCAGTAAAAAACTTTCTATTATAAAAAGTTCTTTTTGTAAATTGTGCTTATTCTCTCTTTTATCTCATTTCTTTCAGTTAGGATTTGGAAGTTGGTTTTTAGGAAATTTTTGGTTATATCTTGAGTGTGGGTACTTATCGTTGTTTGCCGTGGGCATATTTTTGGTGTGGTCTGGAAGACCACATTATTTCCGTGTAAGGTCTGTGAGACCTTAGTATCTTGTAGGGGTCTGTGAGACCTCTTTATCGTGGAGCAGTTGGTAGTAACTGCTTCTTATTGCTTCTATTGGTGTTCCGATGGATGGGACACAATAGAAATTTATCTTATCTTATCTTATCTTATTGTGTTGTGGGATTATGGTCTATATTGGTTTCTTTTTCGGCCGTTGGGGCTTATCTTTGGGAAACATATAGACTTTCCATGAATTTGTGTACCTACTCGGGATTTTTGTTTTCCACATACCATTCTTTCATTTTTTTATCTGTATTGATTTTGTGATTCACCAAGTACAGAATTACTTTTAATATCTATGACTGTTTTTCACATACCTAGGACATTTTGATAAAAAGTTTGTGATTTTTCTTATGTTTCGTTGTTTGTAATTTTTTGTAGTTACTTGTTTGTGAAAAATATTAAGTTATCGTCTTATATTTTATCTTTTCTCGACTTGTTTGAATTCCTTACTTTTGATTGAATTTTTTATTTTTTGGATTTCTTACACTGGAGTCACTTCACTGAAGGCATAAGTTATTAACTTTTCAATTTTTATTTCTTAGATTTTTTTAATTCTTAAAACTTTTTCAAAATTCTTTTCAACCTTTTAGATTAACTTCGATTGTCATTTAATTTTAAAAAAAAAAAAAAAAAAAAAAGTATTAGTATTTTTGGATTCTTAGTTTGTTCCTTTTTCAAATTTTTTTTTTCTCCTTCATTACTTAGTGACTATTGCCTTTCAGTGTTCTTAGCGTTTGAGTATTCGTTTTCTGATCCGATCGATTTCGTCATTTTTACCTTTATTAACTGTCCTATTTTTTTTGATGTTCACATTTTTCCGTTGTTTGTTGTCATTTTGAATGATAAATATTATCGTTTATCTTTTTCATATCTCCAGTTATTTCGTGCCTTTTTATGATAGCAATTTCCTTTTATCTTTTATATGTCTCTTGATTGCTTAGCGATAAGACTTGTCAACTTATTTTTGATCTGAATATTAGTTGATTTATCTTTTAGTGTTTAGTCACATTTTCGTTCAACTGATATTTGGTTTCAATTTATCTCGTTCATTGAATATTTCCTTGGCTTTTGGGCTTGTTTTTATTACTCAAGTTGAGTAATTTTTCTTTTGTATTCAATGATTCCTGTTGACGTCAGTCTTATCTTTGTCTTCGTTGCTATGATAAGTTATTTTACTTTTGGAGATAGACTTTTTGCCTTGCAGTTCTCTGCTTTGTGAACATTAATCTCTTGTTTCTTTCGTTACATCTCGTTATTGTTGTTCTCTTAAACGACCTTAAATAGGACAGTTATTAATTTGTTTTCTTTCTTCCCTAGAGGTAAAGTGTAGTAAGGTTTCGTGTTTTTGAATTTTTTGTCGAGAATTTTTTTTTTATACCAATTGTTGTGGTTGCCTTTAATTATTAAATATTGTTTATTTTTCTTTACCGATTCACCAGTTTTTGATTATTTACTTTTTTAATGTTTTTGGATTTTAATAGTTTAACTTTTGAATAAAAAAAAAAAAGAATTTCTAATTCTTTTTTTTTTCCGTCAGGTTACCGTGGTGTAACGATTACATCGTTATTTGTTTGGCCTGGCCTAATAATATATTATTTCTTCAATTTCTCGTCTATTTTACTACGTTATTTGTTTGGCCTGGCCTACGTCGGTTTGAGTTTTTCGATTCTGCGACGATTCTGGGAGTCGGCGCGGTCTTGATTTCCGTATAAGCGGGGAGCCTTTGTTCACCCGTAAAGAGAGTCGGTATTTTTAATTTCTTTACAATTTTGTGCTTCATAGCCAGCAGTTCTCTTCTTATTTCTTCTCCCTTCATTTGGTGAGTAAAAGTTAAAATTGTTTAAAAATTTTATTAATAGTCAAAAACTTGGTGAATATATTTTATTGATTATAATAATTATATCTTTTAAATTATTTCGATTACAATCATTGTTTAAATCAGTTTTTATTGTGTTAAAAATATGTAAACAGATAAAGTGATTAACTTTTTTCTATTCTCGAACTTGGAGAAACTTTGGTTGATTGTAATCGAAAATAAGGTTTAATGAGATGAAATTTTGACGGTGTGAATTTTTATTCATAGGGCCATTGCCAAATTTTTGAAGGGTCCCAAGATAGGGCTGTTATAAATAGCAATTTTTTTGGAGAGAAGCTTTGTAAGCAGGTTTTAACAGTTACCCAATTTAAGAAAACATCTTGCCATCAACATCTGTAGATCATTCATTTTATGAAAACATCTTGCCATCAAACATCTGTAGATCATTCAAGTTTAAGAAAACATCTTGCCAACCACATCTGCAGAACCATTAAATTTAAGAAGACATCTTACCAACCGCATCTTTATTCTGGCTTTCAGACGTCTTCCGAAGTTGGATACCAAAAGATAAGAAATTAGTTAATCTCTAATCAATCTTTATTAACTTAAAATACTAATTTTTGGCAATAAACAATTTACACTGATTTAACATCTTTTATTTGCTTGTCTGTAATTTGGCGCCCTTAAATATTTGTTTGGGGGGAGTTAAAGAAAACCAGAAGGAAGCCACGAACCCTGGAGCTAGCCAAGGGTAGTAATCACATTACAAACTGGCGCCCAACGTAGTTGAAGCAATTTCTTTGAGATTTATCTTTATCTTTAGATTTATCTATATCTTTTTCTCAAAGGGATTGTTTTGGCTACAACAGGCGACAGTTAAGGGTACGTTTAACGTTACATTGTTCAAAGCAAGAAGATGGAATGAAATCTTCAACTGTTGATATAAAATTAGACATTGAGGCTAACAATGGTTTTCCAAGGGACACAAAAGTATATTGCATCATTATTCATGATTGTTTAATGGAATATTTCCCCTTACGGAGGTAATCAAGAGTATAAAATAAATACCTAATTGAAATGTGTTATATTACCTATGTAAATATTATACATTTTTATAATAACAAAAATAATAAAAAAATGTGGTTATTAATATTAAAACAATTTTGCAATTATTAAAAAATATATTTAATATTTTATAATTGTACAACTTCAAATGGAGCTTCAGGCTTCGGTTTTCCGGTGTCCACCAACCCGTGGAACACCAAACCATATTTTTGACATTTAAATTCCTCCAAATATTGCGTATAATCCTCAACCACCCGTTGAGGTAGAAAAACTACCATGTCTTCCATCTCAAGTAAAATTGTTTTTCCATACAAGGAATTTACAATTTTTGCATCCAATTTTTATATTTTTTTTTGCCTCTAAGGCGCATAGCTTTACCACCGGCTTATTTTTGTTTTTTATAATGGATCCTTTATTAATTTTATTTAAATCCATCTATAAAAAATATATAAAATAATTAGTAAGTGTATAAATATCGAAAAAACGGAGAAACATATATATATATATATATATATATATATATATATATATATATATATAAAACGAACAGAGCGTTTGTGACAGTCTTATATAACAATATGTAAGAGATGATACAAAAGTATCTAGTGCCGTGCTGTCAATAATAAATCCAGTTTTCAACTGGATTGGTGTTTGGTTAGATTTTCTAACTCAAGACACCGGTAGACGCTGCGAAATATGGGTATAAGGATTTTAATCAGCCCATACAGGGGCAAAACCAACTACAGACACGTGTTTCGCTCTTTTTATGAGCTCATCAGTGCAGTATAGGTTATATCTCTTCAGTCACTAATGAAGAGACATCCACCGTATGAATCGATCAAATCCCTATAGATGTACACTTGCGAAAGTAGAAACCATTCGCAAGTAGCCCCATCTTTACTCCAAAAATGGAACTAAGAAGTCGCTTTGCATCTTAAAAGTACCTTCGGCAAGGTAATAACATAAAACGAACAGAGCGTTTGTGACAGTCTTATATAACAATATGTATGGGCTGATTAAAATTCTTATACCCATATTTCGCAGCGTCTACCGGTGTCTTGAGTTAGAAAATCTTTTTATGAGCTCATCAGTGCAGTATAGGTTATATCTCTTCAGTCACTAATGAAGAGACATCCACCGTATGAATCGATCAAATCCCTATAGATGTACACTTGCGAAAGTAGAAACCATTCGCAAGTAGCCCCATCTTTACTCCAAAAATGGAACTAAGAAGTCGCTTTGCATCTTAAAAGTACCTTCGGCAAGGTAATAAC
This sequence comes from Altica lythri, assembly GCA_964028335.1. Lineage (NCBI taxonomy): Eukaryota > Metazoa > Arthropoda > Insecta > Coleoptera > Chrysomelidae > Altica > Altica lythri. Next base: position 83,500,082 of record OZ034801.1, read on the forward strand.
ATAAAACGAACAGAGCGTTTGTGACAGTCTTATATAACAATATGTAAGAGATGATACAAAAGTATCTAGTGCCGTGCTGTCAATAATAAATCCAGTTTTCAACTGGATTGGTGTTTGGTTAGATTTTCTAACTCAAGACACCGGTAGACGCTGCGAAATATGGGTATAAGGATTTTAATCAGCCCATACATATTGTTATATAAGACTGTCACAAACGCTCTGTTCGTTTTATGTTATTACCTTGCCGAAGGTACTTTTAAGATGCAAAGCGACTTCTTAGTTCCATTTTTGGAGTAAAGATGGGGCTACTTGCGAATGGTTTCTACTTTCGCAAGTGTACATCTATAGGGATTTGATCGATTCATACGGTGGATGTCTCTTCATTAGTGACTGAAGAGATATAACCTATACTGCACTGATGAGCTCATAAAAAGAGCGAAACACGTGTCTGTAGTTGGTTTTGCCCCTGTATGGGCTGATTAAAATCCTTATACCCATATTTCGCAGCGTCTACCGGTGTCTTGAGTTAGAAAATCTAACCAAACACCAATCCAGTTGAAAACTGGATTTATTATTGACAGCACGGCACTAGATACTTTTGTATCATCTCTTACATATTGTTATATAAGACTGTCACAAACGCTCTGTTCGTTTTATGTTATTACCTTGCCGAAGGTACTTTTAAGATGCAAAGCGACTTCTTAGTTCCATTTTTGGAGTAAAGATGGGGCTACTTGCGAATGGTTTCTACTTTCGCAAGTGTACATCTATAGGGATTTGATCGATTCATACGGTGGATGTCTCTTCATTAGTGACTGAAGAGATATAACCTATACTGCACTGATGAGCTCATAAAAAGAGCGAAACACGTGTCTGTAGTTGGTTTTGCCCCTGTATGGGCTGATTAAAATCCTTATACCCATATTTCGCAGCGTCTACCGGTGTCTTGAGTTAGAAAATCTAACCAAACACCAATCCAGTTGAAAACTGGATTTATTATTGACAGCACGGCACTAGATACTTTTGTATCATCTCTTACATATTATTTATATATATATATATATATATATATATATATATATAAAACTTCTTAGTCGTTTGCTGATTATTTAAGACACAGTGAGGTAAATAGTGGGTATCTAGCAAAAATTAGGCGAAGTGTACTCTTTAAGATTTAATTACTTCAATATTTCGTTAAAAATATTTTAACATCTTCAGGAAGTTACTACAAATGTTACAATTCGATTAAAATAATAACTAGTTATGTTCTGATAATGTTTTACTTACTCTTATGAGGATGAAGCCAATGATGGAATTGGAAGGACGTATATTTGATGAAAATAAAATATTAAAAACAATCACTATTAATAAAACTTTTCAGAAGAAAATACAATTAGAAACACTCTACAACTGCTGAAAAATAGATTTTGAGTTAGACGTCATCGTTATGTTGGATTAACATAAAATAGAGACGTAACTACTTCGATTTTTTGAAAAAATATAAGAACAAAGCCAGGAGAGTGAGTTAATATTATTGATTTGTTAAGGTGAACTTAATAGGTCGAGGTTTATTTAGTATGGAGATAGACAGAAAGAGCGAATGTTAAGTTTGGATGAAATAAATAGTATTTTTGGGTTTTAAATACATTTATTTTGTTAATAATTATTAAGGTCTTAGAGGATTAAATTATTATGAATGATTGGAGATGAACATAGATGTAAACTTTTTTAAAGCATGAGATTATTCATTTATAGAGGAAGAACTGATATTAGATGGTAGGTGGTTATTATCTAAGTATAATAAGAAACTATAAATTTCACTGAGATGTATATCAGTACGTTTGTTCATGCTGTTAGGTTCTTGTAAAATATGTGTCATCTCTAAGAAAAGTCTTTTTTTGTAGTTATTACAAGTGGAAAGAATCTTAATAGAAGAATAGTCAAAGTTATGGTTGGTTTTGTTAGCATGTTCAGCTAAAGAGCAACGTTCAGGATGGAGCCTTATATCACTTTTATGAAGGCTAATTCTTTCTATATATATATATATATATATATATATATATATATATATATATATATACATATATATATATATATAAGTCAATAAATTAATAAAAAAAATCGTGTATAAAGAATATATAGAATCGTAGACGCATATATTTAAATAAATAAATAAATAAATAAATAAATAAATAAATAAATAACAAATAAAATGTATAATAAATAAATACTTAAATAAATAAGTGAATAAATTAATAAAAACTCGTGTATAAAGAATATAGAATAGTAGACTTACTGTAATAATTATTGTAGGTAATGGCACTTCAACAAACAAACTGGAATTATCTTAATAAAATTGTATATTTCGCTTATATTTATACTCACTCTTTATAATAAAATCTAATTTACAAGAAAAATTAAATATAAAGTAAATAATTTAGGGAAATTTTAGTATTTAATTTTGTTAATAGGTAATTTAGAATATTAAGTATAGGACAAATTATATATAAATTACTTTGCAGGAATTTTTACTAATTAATTTTTAATGGGAAATTTAGAATATAAAGTATACGACAAATTATATATAAAGTACACAGAGAAATTTTTACTATTTAATTTTGGTAATGAGAAATTTAGAATATTAGGTATCGATTATAATTTTTATCTGTAACACTTTAAAAATTAATAAATCTCCGTTAATATATTTATTGTTAAATACTTTAACATAAATTAATGATTTTATATTTCATATTTTCTAATTATGATGGAAAAACTATTTAAAATATGGTGTTGACAGTATGAGAACCTTTATTGTCAAAGATTTCATAGAGGTTGGTTGATTTTAATAGTCTGCGAAAAGTGATAATTGAAGTATGTGTATGAATTTGTTTTTTTTTGGTAAGTTTTTTGTTAAATAATTTTAAATATCTATAACTGTTTTATTCGGATTATTTTGTATTATTATTGAATCTCAAATTAATGTTTTTTTACTAATATTTTTTTTAAATTTCATTATAATATTTTTTCCATTATTTTTCATAAAAAATTAATTATTTAATATTTCCCTTGTAGCGTAGTTACTTTATATCAGACACATAATTAAATTTCTTTTTTTTTTTTAACTATTTAAAATTTAGCATTATGTCAATAATTACTGATCTTATTCAACATATAACAGCTATTTTAGGATTTATAAGTATTACCTATAATGGTAAAACAGTGGAGGAGGGGTTGCAGGAATGTACAAAGGCTGCCAGAAAGATAAATAAACACATTAAAAATGCTACTTCCATGGGTGAAAGACAACACCTAGAGGCTCTGGAATTATGACTAGGGCAAAAGAGTCTGGAATTAAAAAAGTAGAATGGGATGATTTGACATCTGCTTTTAAGTCTAGAATTCGAACTGGAGTCATTTCAAACCTTAAACATAACATTTCTTGTAGATTGTAAGACACTTGTAGTGAATCATCTTGTAATTATAAGTATTTACCTTTATTTAATATTGAGTGTCCTCATTTTTTAAAGTGACAGCATTTTTGTTAAATACATTATTAATCAGTATTATATGGGAATTCAATTGGATAACTTGTGTTTCATTTAATACCTTTACATGGCGACCGTGACAGGACCAAAAATAAATAATAGGTAATAAAAATGGGCAACACCAACAATAAAGAAGAACAAATCACTGTAGAAGCTGCTGGACTAGGACAGAATAATGCTCAGCAGGAAGCATCTCAAAAATTCACCCGTACAGACTGGATCCTTATCGCATTATTAGCATTTGGAGCAACCGTTGGTTTGTATTTAGCGTACAAGAAGCTTAAGAAGAAATTAAAAAAGTCTATAAGAAACGAGATTGAATTACACAACCTCCGAAAATCAACGCTCAGCGTTAACAATACCGAATAATGGAAGGAAGTGAAGTAGAAAAAAAATAGAATAAACAAAACAATTCAAGGTGTGGAAAAGAGTTATAAGTGAATCCAAACACTTTGAAAACTGATACTACTAGTCTGTTTGTTTTCTTTTTTCGTATTTCATAATTTACCAGGCTAATGAAAATATATTAAGTGAAAATTGTTGTGTTGTGTTCGTGTGGACTCATGTTGTGCGGTGATTACGATTAGGATAAGTTTTTCATGCCAGGAGAATCCAACCTAACCAGATTTAACAACCTTCTGGAAGAACTAGTCAAATGGCTCCAAAATTTGAAAAAGGAAAGTCTTCAAAGAAGATTTAATGAAGAAGCTCTACAAAGAAGGTTAGATAAGTTAGAAAATTTTTAATTAGATTATAAGTATATTATTGAAAATTTTGAAAAAAGAGTCCCGATGTATTTTCTACAGGTCTAAGTTTGCGTAAATCAATAAATAAACAATTAAATGAAATTAAACAGCTTTTATCTGTGAGGTCAGAAAATTCAGTTACTAATACAATTCATAATATATTGCCACAAACAAAGGACACCGCGAAATTTTTTGATTTTGCTAGCAAAATTTTAACAACTTTTGATGGTAATCCAGATCATTTTTTATCGTTCAAAGATGCATTAAATCTTATTAAAGTGAATTCTAAAGGAAATGAAGAAAACGCCGTTGCTTATGTTAAAACTAAACTCATTGGTAAAGCCAGAGACCTGATAAGCGACGAAGATAATCTAGATGATTTAATAAAAAAACTAAAAGCTGTCATTAAATTAGAGACGTTCACATCAATTTCATCTAAACTGTCATCCTTGCAACAGCAGCAGAAAACAGCAGATGTATATTCAAAAGAGGTAGAAGTTTTGGCAACAGCTTTAAAAAGATCCTATATATCAGAAGGAGTATCATCTGAGATAGCTACAAAATTAACGACTGATTCTGTTGTAAAATCAATGGTAAAAAATGTTAGAAGTGATAGTTAAAATTACCAGATATGATTATCAGCCCACGGAAAACGATTACAATCCCTCAGATGGTCCAACCAGGGATTGAGAGTATATAATATGGACCTTGCGCTATTAAATTTTGTTATGATGAGAACAGAAATAACTGGAAATAAATCAATATCCTTTCTAATAGACACCGGTGCAGACATCTCACTTATAAAACATTCAAAAGTGGATGCTTCACAAATGGTAAATCGGAATACAACCAGTTATATTCGTGGAATTACTAACCAAACCGTAAAAACTTTAGCAGTTATACAAACAAATATTGTTTTGAATGGTGTCAAATTTAAAAATACATTTCACATAGTTCCTGACAACTTTCCTGTGCCAGCTGATGGTATATTAGGGTGAGACTTCCTGACTTTTTACAACTGCAATATTGACTATGAAAATTGGGAAATAACAATTAAAACAGGTAATAAGAACTACTTTTGTCCAACTTATAATAGCCCCGAAGCTGGTACTTGGGCCATACCCGCTAGATGTGAAGTTATTCGTAGGATTCAAAATTTTAAGGGCAATGATAAATGTATAAAAAATGATGAAATAGCACCAGGAATTTTTATTACCAGTACAATAATTTCAGAACATTCACCTTTTATCCGACTCATTAATACAACATCTGATAGTGCAATCATAAAATATGCCGATATTACATTTCATGACCTAGACAATTATTACATATACAAGGTTGACACAAATAATAAATGTCGATACAATAAGCTACAAAAGGAACTTGATAAAAATATGCCGGATTATGTTAAGAAGGATATCATGACAATATGTAATGAATATAACGATGTATTTTTACTTCAAGATGATAAAATTACCGTAAATAATTTTTATAAACAGAAATTACGACTTCTGGATAACCAGCCTGTTTACATAAGAAACTACAGGAATCCTCAAAGCCAGAAAGCAGAAGTACATGATCAGGTAAATAAAATGCTAAGAAATCAAATTATCGAACCGTCTATGTCCGACTATAATAGCCCAATTATACTCGTACCGAAAAAATCAAATGATTCGAACAGAAAATGGCGACTCGTCGTCGACTACAGACAACTAAATAAAAAACTGGTTGAAGATAAGTATCCTCTTCCCCGATTGGATGATATTCTTGATTCTATGGGGCGGGCTAAATGGTTTTCAATTCTGGACCTTAGTTCCGGATTTCACCAAATTGAACGGGACAGAGAATCCCGTAACATCACCAGCTTCAGCACCGACAATGGTTCCTATAGATTTACACGCCTTCCATTTGGTCTTAAGGTGAGTCCAAATAGCTTTCAACGAATAATGTCCATGGCTTTTGCAGGAGTAACTCCCGAGAGAGCGTTCCTCTATATGGATGACCTAATTGTCATAGGATGCTCTAAAAATCACCATCTAGAAAATTTACGAAAAGTGTTTGAAACATGTAGAAAGTTTAATTTAAAATTAAATCCCGAAAAATGCAAATTCTTTCGAAACGAAGTCACATTTCTAGGACACAAGATAACTGACCGCGGAATCCTACCAGACAGTAGCAAATACCAAATAATTAACCAATATCCGGTGCCAAAAAACTCTGACGAAGTGAGACGTTTTGTAGCGTTTTGCAATTACTACAGACGGTTTATACCAAACTTTGCTAACATCACAAATCCACTTAATCAGCTAATTAGAAAAAATGCTAAATTTATATGGTCAGCAGAATGCCAAAGTTCTTTCGAAAAACTTAAAAATAGTCTAATTCACCCTAACCTATTGCAATATCCAGATTTTAACAAGCCGTTTGTTTTGACCACTGATGCATCTAAAGAAGCTTGCGGTGCTGTTCTTTCTCAAAAGCACGCAGATAAAGAACTTCCTATAGCTTACGCATCCAAAGCTTTTACCAAAGGAGAAACTAATAAATCAACCATTGAGAGAGAACTCACAGCGATTCACTGGGCAATAAACTATTTTAAACCTTATTTGTATGGGCATAAATTCGTTGTTAAAAGCGATCATAAGGCACTTATTTATCTATTCTCTCTAAAAGACCCTTCCTCCAAATTAACAAGAATGCGACTTGACTTTGATTTCATAACTGAGTATATTAAAGGAAAAGAGAACACAGCTGCTGATGCTTTATCTCGAATTAGTTCTGATGATTTAAAAAACGTTTATAATTCGCAAGTCCTTGCTGTTACACGTTCGATGACAAAATCAACAAAGAATAATTCGACTACACATACAGATGTAAAACAATGTCCAATTTCAACTAATATAACTCCACCAAAAGTAGGAGAAAAACATAACTTTACTTAAAATGCCTTACGTTAAATTTCAATTAGTTCCCAGCTATCTACGAAAACTCATGGGCAGAGGAAAATCTATTTATCTCACGGAATATATCCAATTCATTAATGACAGTTTTTTCCTAGACGAATTGCTGTCTAAGCTTCAAGAAATGGCTGATGCACTTGGATTTAAGACACTTAAATTATGTAAAACGGAAAATATTTTTAAATGGTACAGTATCAACGATTTAAAACATAGGGGTGAAAATTTTTTAAAAAATCTGCAAAAGTATTATTGATGCAGAAGAAAAAAAGAAAATTATTAGAGATAATCATGATAACACTGCATTTGGAGGACATGTAGGTCAAAAACGACTTTTGAAGAAACTGAAATCATTTTATAGATGGAAGAATATGTCACGGGATGTAGCCAGATTTATTAAAGCTTGTACAAAGTGTCAAACAAATAAAGCTTCTATAAAGCACAAAGAAGAGATGGTAATTACACCAACGCCTCAAAAACCTTTTGACATTACATGTATAGGTACTATTGGCCCATTTACCAAAAGCGACATGAACAATATTTACGCCGTTACAATTCAGTGCGAATTAACTAAATACGTCGTTATTATACCCGTGCCAAATAAAAGAAGCAAAAACGATCGCAAAAGCTATTGTCGAAAAATTCATCCTAATATATGGTCATATGAAAGAGATACGTACAGATATGGGCACGGAATATCGCAATGAAGTACTACAAAATTTATCCAAAACACTAAAAATAAATCATAAATTTTCCACGGCGTCTCATAGTCAAACAATTGGAGGCTGTGAATGGAACCATCTTGTGTTAAACGAGTATCTTCGTAGTTTCATAAACGGCGCTCACTCAGACTGGGATACTTGGGTACAATACTATACTTTCTGCTACAATACTACCCCTAGCACTTATCATGATTTTACACCGTTTCAACTAATTTTTGGTCGAAAAGTTATCGTCGAATTTTTCATCTAAAATTGATCCATTATACAGGCATACGATAAAGAATTAAAATACCGGCTGCAAATAACCCAGCAAAGGGCTAGGGAAATTATAGAAAAACAAAAAATGGAAAGAAAAATGACTTACGACGTACATGCTAAGAAAACAACTTTTTCGGCAGGTGATCAGGTTATAATTACTAATGAAAACAGAACTAAGCTGGATCCCTGATACAAGGGACCTTACAAAATAAAAAGGTGCGCGAGTCCTAATTGTGAAATTGTGTTAGAAAACGGAAAAACCATAAATGTCCATAAAAATAGATTAAAGTTGTACAATTTCGATTAAAGAAAAAAGCATTTAAAGTATTCTGATATTTAATTAAGATTATTGTAAAAAAAAGGAGAAGTAGACAGTATAACACTTTGTTAACCTAAGTGTATTAGTGAAATTTGTGATATTAAAACTAAGTGAAATAATAACTATGAAGTAAAAAAAAGTGTGTGAATATAAGAACATTACGTTAACTGTGCTAATAAAACTTTAAATGGACAATCGTGATTACAACAATAATATCAGCAAATATGTATTAATTATAAACATTTTATAACAGAGTGGAACTTTACTCAAAGAAACCATATATTCAATTTTACTTTATTTCATATCGGTTCCCGAGTAAATTTCATCTTAGTATAGGGGGAGGGTGTAGTGAATCACCTTGTAATTATAAGTATTTACCTTTATTTAATATTGACTGTCCTCATTTTTTAATGTGACAGCATTTTTGTTAAATACATTATTCATCAGTATTATATGGGAATTCAATTGGATAACTTGTGTTTCATTTAATACCTTTACACACTTTTCAAACGTAGAATCGGTAACGCACTCAATAAAGATGAGTCTGTTAAAGTAAACACAGTTTTTTGTGGTGAATTTGAGATATATAGAGGCCAACGAATCCTAACTGAATATAAATACTTCCCCATCTATAGAGATACAAACTTAAATAACTAATTCTATGATAATGTGACAAAACTTATTCTAAAAGACCTCAAAGAATTCCAGGAACGGGAGAGTTGGTGGTCGTTGAAACGTTTTGTTAACTTAGGAGTTAACATAAATAAATTTCTTCCACAACTGGGATCATCATATATTGAACTGCCACCTCAAATTAAACGAAAAGAAGCACGCATTAATTTTAAAAATAATGACCAAGCCTGCTTTGCATGGGCAGTTACATCAGCTTTGTATCCTGTTAATAATAATCCACAAAGAACAAATAAATACTCACATTATTCTGAAGTACTTAAATTAACTGGAATTCAGTTTCCTATGACCATAAAACAAATACCAAATTTTAAAAAAATGAATAACATTTCTATCAATGTTTATATACTAAAAAAGTATAATAAACAATTTTCGACCCTCCCTACATATTTAACAGCAGACACGAAAGATAAGCATGTAAATCTACTTCTAATACAAGATCAGTATGACAAAGAGTCTACTAAATATCATTACGTTTGGATAAAGAATCTTTCACGTCTTTTGTCTAAACAACTCAGAAATGAAAATGGTCAAAAGTAGCCTCATTTCTCTACCGAAAAGGACCTTCGCAGGCGTTTGGCCAGTTGATTCGTTGATGGCCGATCGAATTGCCATTAGAAACAGTGGAATATGTCGATCCCAATCCCTTTGACAATCTGACACCAGTTTTGACAGATAGTTGGTTATAGTCCGGTTCATTCGTTCCAGCATTCCGTCAGACTGAGGGTGCATCGCTGTGGTTTTCGTTTTGTGGATGCATAATCTTTGGCAAACTTCTTGAAACAGCTTGCTCTCAAAATTTCTTCCTTGGTCTGAATGTAATTCTAATGGTACCCCAAATCGGCTTACGAATTCTTCAACCAATATATCTGCCAAAGTGGTGGCTTCCTGATTGGAAACTGCATATGCTTCATCCCATTTAGTGAAGTAGTCCATTACAACAAAGATGTACTTGTTTCCTAAATCGGTCTGTGGAAGTGGCCCCAATACATCTACTGCGATTCTTTCAAAAGGACTTCCAACCAGGTATTGCTGCATTTCCGCCTTCGGTTTTCGGTGCGGACCATTACTGGCAGCACATGTGGTGCATTTACGACACCAATCTTTAACATCGTTAGTGCAGTTTACCCAGTAAAATCTATCTACTTTTTGCAGCGTTTTCGTAATACCCATATGTCCTCCAGAACTGTCATTATGTATCTGTTTTAAAATGTTTGGTACAGCATTTCTTGGGACCACTATTTGTTTCCTTGTTTCTGTGCCCTCGGAATTTTCTATAAGTCTTTAAAGGAGCCCACTGTCCAAAATTAAAGAGTTCCATTGGGCCCAATGTGCTTTTAAAGCAGAAGAAGATGAGGATATCTCTCTCCACAACGAACGACGGTCCATTCTCTTCCATTCCCGAATCTTTTTCAGAACGGGATCGTTTTCTTGTTGCTCTGCCAGCATAGAGCTCTGATCTTCTGGCACAACATTAACTAATGCAAGTTTTTCATCGTTCTGCTCCATGCGGGTACAATGGGGGCAATCAGGTCTGCATGGCCTTCTGGAAAGTGCATCAGCGTTACGATGTCTTGTTCCAGGTCTGTGCTCGATTTCAATGTCATATTCCTGCAGTTTTTTGAGCCATCTTGCTATCTGTCCTTCTGGGTTCCTAAAGCTAAGTAGCCACTTTAAACTGGCATGATCTGTTCTGATTAGAAATTTTCTGCCATGTAGATATTTATAAAAATGCTCGACCGATTTTACAACTGCTAAGAGTTCCCGCTGAGTTACGCAGTAGTTCTTTTCAGCTTTCGATAAAGTTTTGCTGAAGTATCCAACTACTCTTTCTTTACCATCCTGTAGCTGTGACAAGGCGGCTCCAATTCCCAAATTGCTGGCGTTGGTGTCCAGAATAAGCTTACCGTCAGGAAGTGGGTAAGCAAGAATAGGGGCAGACGTCAGCTGTTTCTTTAATAGTTCAAAGGCCTTTTGACATTCCTCATCCCAACAGAAGGACTTGTCTTGTTCTGTCAAACGTGTCAAGGGTTTGGCGATGTCTCCAAAATTCTTGACATACCGTCGGTAATAGGAACAAAGACCCAAGAAACTTGCTAACTGATGTTTGTCGATAGGAATAGGCCATTCTTGAACGGCTTGAATCTTAGCGGGGTCTACAGCAACGCCATCCTTGCTTACGTTATGTCCTAAATAGTTAACCTGTCTCTGAAACAAGTGGCATTTCTTAACTTTCAATGTTAGATTAGCTTTCTGTAATCTTTTAAAGTTTTCTTCTAGGTTAGATAAATGTTCCATGAAGGTCTTGCCCATTATGATGATGTCATCCAGATAAACTAGACAAGTTTCCCATGACAAACCCCGGAGGATGTTTTCCATTAGCTGTTCAAACGTCGCAGGAGCATTACAGAGGCCAAACGGAAGGACCGTGAATTGCTATAACCCTGATCCACTGGTAAAGGCAGTCTTTTCTTTGTCTGCAGGATTCATTTTAACCTGTCAGTATCCGCTTTTAAGGTCCAAGGTAGAAAACAAAGTAGAACCTGCCAAAGCGTCGAGGGCATCATCAAACCTTGGAAGAGGATAACTGTCTTTCTTAGTGACATCATTCTTAGTGACATCATTAAGCTTTCGATAGTCGACACAAAACCGCATTGATCCGTCTTTCTTTCTCACTAATACTACAGGATAAGCCCAAGGACTACTGGATGGTTTGACTATGCCATTTTGAATCATTTCTTTAAGGGCTCTATCTGCTTCTTCCTTCTTAACTTGAGGCAGCCGTCGGGGTACTTGCCGAATCGGACGTGCATCGCCAGTATCAATTTCATGTTGGACTATATCAGTTCTTTCAAGTTTATTTTTAGAACCAAATACCGGTTTATAGCGGTAAAGTAGGTCTCTTACCTGTTTTCTTTCTAATTTTGACAAAGAGGGATCTATTTTTTTTATTAATTGTTCGATTTCATTTGTTTCCATACCGTTCGGTTCTAAAGTTCCTATTTCCGTGTCCTTCCGAAGAAGAACTGGATAATCGTTTAAATTGATGACTCGGATGGGTACCTCTTTTTCAGATCTAACAAGAGTTTTACCAATAAGGAATCCTTTTCCCAATTCATGGTCATGGTTCTTTGGCTCTATCATGGCTGGGGCTCCTTTTGGCTCCGGTCCATCTAACCGAGCTATTACGACACATTCGCAGGCATCGTCAACTTGGTTTTGATGCAGGAATATTTCCTCATTACCAGTACGAAGGATACGTCGTTGAAGATCCAAATGAAAACCACAGTGGAGCATAACGTCCATACCCAGAACAACATCTTCATCAACTTCAGCCACCAGCACCGAGTGAACAAGAGAGGTTGAACCAAACTGTAATGTTACCTTCATCTCACCGTAGACTCTAGCAGATTCTCCGGTAGCGGTACAGAGTCTCCAACTGGTAGGCATCATCTTTTTCCGCATAATGATGGTTGGTCGGATGATAGTTTTCGTAGCTCCAGTATCTACCAGCATGCTGAAGTTCTTTCCGTCGATGAGGCCATCTACATATAAGCTGCCCACGTGCTGTCGTAGAGTTGCCAATTTAATGGTGTGAGGGACTTCGGGATTGTTTTCCTGCTGATGAGGTTCTTTAGCAGGAGATTTTTCTTTTTGGGGGCAAGTATTTCTTATATAGCCTAGTTCTCCGCAGTTTCAGCATCTCACTGGGCGCCTTCTTTTCGGAGATAACTTCATTAACCTCTCCACTACCGCCTTGACGTCGTTAACAGAATGAACGACATGGTCGCAGTTACCGGTGACTTCCCTAAGTCTAGCAACTCCACGTGAGGCTTCCGTTGCCGCATCAAAATCTAGGGCAATGGTCAAGGCGTCCACAAGAGACTTTGGCCGCGCCAACCGTACAGCCCGCTGCAACTCGACGTCTCGAAGGCCATCGGTGAAGGTTTGGACCGCCAGGCACTAGAGGAAATCCTCCGCTGCATTTAAATACGCAAGCCGTACCATTCTTGCCACTTCCGCCTCAAACTCCTGGATAGTCTCTCCAGTTTTCTGCTTTCTGCTCTTCAACTGCATGCGGTATACCGGTTGTAGATGAGTTTGGCCATAACGCATCTCCAAACGATTCACTAATACCTCAAAATTGTCAGTCTCATCCGGTGTCAATGATTGCAGGACGTCTAAAGCCTCGCCTCGCAGAGATATGGTTAGAGACAATGCCTTCTCCTGGGATGACTATCCATTCGCTCTGGCAGCTGCGTCGAATTTTTTCAGGTAGTTTGGCCAGATTTCCGTCCTTTCTGCGTCTCCGTCTCCATGGTGGATGGTTTGATTTCGGCGAAAAGCTTCAAGTTCTCGTTTAAGCTTTTCTATCTCGGACTGCACTTGTTGGTTGATCTCTTCACGTAGGTTAGCTGCATGCTGATGTTACTCGTTTCGCAAGCTGGTGACTTGTTGATTTTGTTCATCACGAAGAGTACAGATTTCTGAGCGTAGATGCAATATTTGCTGCGAGAAAGAACTGGATAACTCTTCTGGTAGGGTAGACATCCGTTGTGATAGCTGGGACATATCATCGCGCTGGCTTCTTATCTGTCTGGATAGCTCCTCTTGTTGGTTTGTCATTCGTTGTGATAGCTCCTCTTGCTGGCTCGTGATTCGTTCTGATAGCTCTTCTTGCAGCCGGGAAAGATGTTGCGTTTGTTCTTGTTGCAGTCGGTAAATTGCTTTTTGAACCGGGTAATCGAACTCCACAACGTCAGGGTCCAAATTATTACTTAGGTAGTATTCACGGAGCATACCCAACAATACAGATTTGGTCCCAGTAGTCTAATCTAATTATTTGAACTCTCTTCTGAGCTCATTTACCAATAGTTCATTTATCTTCTTTCCAGGCATTCTTGTATCTTCACCCCACACCTGATACCAATTTGAAACACTTATGGCACTTTAACACAATTTATTCACAAAATTGTAAAGATACATAGAACTCTGCTGGTTAACGTTTAAACGGACAATACAATGAACTATTATTTGAACTCCCCTTAACTGTCCATACATCCCATTATATAAAACAAAAGAACATTCTAGAATGAACCCAAAACATAAATCGAACTTAAATAGTAAACACTAGAAAGAAACAGAACATTCTAGAACAAATAACCTAAGAATAGTCTTTCACGTATAGGTCCCTTTCCTAATTGGTTATTCCGTTACAATAGCAACTTATTTAACGTTGGAAAATGTTAACAGGTTTACAGGACATTGTTTTAGACTTACTTCAGCAACATTATTAGCAAATACAGGTGGAGACATCCTACAGTTGAAAAAGTTGGGGAGTTGGAAATCCAACACCGTAGCAGAGGGATATGTGGAAAATTCATTACATGGACAAATAAAAATTGCTAATATGTTGTCTCAGGTAGAAAATCCAGAAACGTCGGCGTCATCATCTATTTCTGAAACTCATAATTTTGAGCAACACGGTCTTACTTTAACCGTTAATAGTAATCATAAAATCATAATTCCAATGTAACTATTAATATTTATAATTCCAAATAGTTTTCTTTTTGTTATTGTTGTTGTTGTTTCTTAATTATATAAATGTTGAGTCGATTCTATTCTTTCTAAACCATCTTTTAATCAAAAATGACATTGACATTTGCAGGTAAGAAAAGTGACAGATGCTAGCCGGGAAAGTACTTTGCAGTGGCGTCTCAGAGGGAGTTAGTAAAGATGGAAAAATAATAATAGGCCACTGCTTTTTTATAATTTGTGAATTTTTTTAGATCAAGCATTTAAAAATACAAGTGTTGGGCAAGTAGACAAAACTCATAATATATAAAGAGAAAAAATAAATAAACTGCGTTTTTTTTGGGGGAGTAGTAACAACTTAAGATTAAAATTATTACCTGCTAGTACTCAGTAGGGCCTCCCTGAGCACGCAAAACTGCTGCTACCTTCCGAGGCATACTGTGCACCAAGTTTGCAATAAATTTCTGATGATAGCTTCCCATTCTTCCTTAATTTTATATTACTCCACACATGCTCTATTGGGTTTATATCAAGGGATCTTGCAGGCCAGTCCATACGCTCAATGTTGTTCTCTATCAAAACTTCTCGCACAGACCTCGGTCGATGCGGAGTAGCGTTGTCATCCACAAAAATGAATCCGTCGCCGAAGTTTTGGGCAAAGGAAACAACAATTTCATTCACACACAAATCCCTGTACCGATTGGCATTCATAGTCTCACCTATCAAAGTAACCATTTCCGTTCTTCCATTACTCAAATTACCACCCCATACAGTAACACCACCCCCACCAAACGCAACCCTTGCTTCCATATTCTCCTCACGGTACCTTTCATTCCTCTCTCTCCAAACTAGGATTCGTCCATCAGATGCATGCAAACTAAATCAACTTTCATCCACAAACATACATCTACTCCATTCTGCTATTCCCCATTGGGCATGTTCCTGTGCCCATCCCATTCTTGCAGCTCGGTGCACAGGCAGCAATGAAGGACAAACAGCACGCCTCCTAGCATGCAAGCCGCGTTCATGCAGTCGCCTTCAAACTTTGGTGTTGGAAATTCCAACACCCGTGGCTGCACGAAGGGCCCTATTGATTTGGGTAGAATTAAGGGTTCGACGTCGATGGACAGACATCACCATTAAGTGATCTTGCCGTTGAGTTGTAACACGACCCTGACCACTTCTCCCCTGGTTCCGATAAGTGGGTTCTCTATGAGCCATAAATCTTTCAACTGCTCGGGCAACAGCAGATTTTGAGGAGTTTAAAAAAAACGCAATATCTTCGTCCATTCTGCCACAATCTGTTTTTAAAATAAATTTTTAAAACAAAAAATACCTACGTTAAAAATTATATCAAATTTTAATTACCTTACGATATTTCTTAACTCGTTTTCACTAAATCGCGCCATTTTAAATTAAATAGGGTTCTCTATAACAGTGTCACTCTGACAAGGTATAAATTAAGAATAATTTATTATAATCTAAATATTGAGCTATCTTTAAACCGAAATTCTTGAAAAAAAAAGTGTAAGATTCTCAATAAATACCATACTTTCAGCCAACAAAAAATATTGTTTGTAAATAAGAACATATCCATACCTATTTGTATTTGTATGTAGTCCATTTTTTTTATTAGTAAAAATTATTTGTTAGTAACAAATTTCCTAACCATTTCTTGGTAATCCACCCTTGATATTTGTAAGTAAGGGGTCAAAATACATAGAAAAAGCTATGTTGGAGCCTTGTCTCTTTAACGGCTACGAAAACCCTTTGGGCTCCCAAACTAATGTGTATAGCAACAAATATTATTATTAAAAAAAAATTAAAACATTAAATGTATGTTCTAGGAGGCCCCTAAAGATTTGAAAAAAAGTTAATATATTTAAAAAATTTAAGAACTAGGATTTAGAAAAAATCAAGTTGAAGTAATAATACAAGCCTTCAGTGTAGTGACTCTAGTGTAAGGAAAGCAAAAATAAGATAATTTAAAAATATCGAGAAAGGAGAAGATAGAAAACGACATCTCAAAAATGTACTAAAAAGTTACTACAAAAATTATTACAAATATAACAAGATATAAGAAAAAAAATCACAAATTATATCAAAATGTCCTAGGTATGTAAAGAAACAGTTCAAGCTATTAAAAGGTATTTCTGTATTTGGCGTATTACAAAATCAATACAGAAAAAAAATGAAAGAATGGTATTTGGAAAACAAAAAATCTCGAGTAGGTACAAAAACACATGGAAAATCTATTTATTTTACAAAGATAAAACCTAACGGTTGAAAAAGAAACAACATAGACCATAATCCCACAACACAAGATAAATTTCTATTGTCGTTTGCGTGGCGTGTTGATTTTTGTATAAAAATTTCTTTCCTCACCCCGTTAAAGGGGTGGGGGAAAGAAAGTTTTATACACCAGATGTTAAGTTGAAAGAAGACAAATACGTCTTTGAAAACCGCATACGAATAGGATCAGTAGTTTTCATGTGATGCGCGCACAAACATATACATTCCTACAGTTTTATTATATGTATATAGATATGTGATACTGAAAATGTTAATTGCAAGTTGTGTGATAAAAAGTACTCGCGCAAACGCAGGACCACTAGTGCTATGAGAAATCACATGGAAGCTAAAAACAAAAATGAATATGAAGAATTGAAAAAAGAGAACATGAAAAGCAAGGTGCTGCTAAAATTAATTCTTTGGCTTCCTCTCCGCGACGATGTAACACAACTGACCTTTAGCAAACGTCTTTGAGTGGTTGCGTTGAAAAAAATAAAGTGGGATAACAACAACACCAACTCTTTGGTGCTGGATAATTTGATTGGCGAAATGATCGCACTGGAGGACCATTTAGTTTTGTGGAATCACTTGGATTTGTGAGATTGATTAACAATGTATAGTCTAAGAGCCAGTGGCCGGCAGACCATGTGTATGTCACCAAAGATGATACTTTTTTGAATCATTCACCTATACCTGCCTTACATGATATGGGGTGTCACTAAGCCCAGCGAAGGTTGCTATGACGTCACTCAGGTAAGACAGGTATCAAAATCAGATCAAGTTCAAAAGCATTTTACCAAAGTTGCCGTTTGGACACATTAAAGAGTACAATTATTTATTATTATATTATAAGCTTATTTTTCAAATGGCAGACGTTTTAGTCGGTTATAATATTCCGGCAGACGACAAAATATCCCCCACAGTATGAGAATACGCTCGAGTATCAGTTTGTGTATAAGGCATATAATACATGGAGTATAGTAATTTACACTTTCTATCTCTATTCCCTATGATGCACTCTCATGTTACTTTTTTTTTGTTCAAGGTCGCTCTATGGGCATTGTACCTAAATGTTGTGTTATCCCTCACAGTAACACACCTGGGGTAACGGTTATGTTGTCGAATGTTTTTAGTTTATTTTAGAACGTTAGCAAAGTAGCATCTTATTAAGTGCGCGTGTTTAAATAAACAGTATTGTAAAGACTAAATTGATTTTTATGTCTTTCATTACTTTTTTTCGTGAATTACAAGTATGTGGTCTAAATTAAAGTGTGCTTTGTGTGCCAAACAAACAGACGACAGAGTACAATTATTTACCGAGGAGACAATTAAGAAATGTCGATAGATTTTGCATGTACGAAAAATTATTAAACTGAAATATCAAAATACTGTTCTACCTACTGATATTTATAAAGCAGGTTATCATAGTACTTGTTATAAATCATTTACGGCAGTGAAAAAAACATTTTTGAAGCAAATAAAATTGTAGCTTCATCAGCACCTCAATCCAGTGTTTCATCAGAATGTTCATCAATTGAGCAGCCATCAACATCTGATGAGCATTCAATAATTTCTGATTCTTCAGTGTAGGATTCGACAACTGTAGAAAACATTTCTAATGTAAATGAGCATGTTGAAGATACTGCAGTGCAGGATTCAACGACAATAGAAAATATATCTGATGTAATTGAGCATGTTGAAGATACTGTAAAGCAGGATTCAACGACTGTAGAAAATATATCTAATGTGATTGAAGATGAAAATCCTCAACAAAATGCACCACTGAAAGAAGAGGTTGAAGTACCTTTAGCATTAACTAGTTCAATAACTGATATTTCCACTTCTAAAGATATTCACTCAGCAAACTTTTGCAACAAAAAATATAAAAAATTCCGTACAAAATGGTGTCTTTGCATACTTCTGCGATGACAAAATTCATATTTTACAATCAGGTAATAAAAAAGTTGTTGCACCCAAAGGAGTTACAATCATTAATGATTCACTATTTTTTTCATTTGAAAGATCAAGATATTTTACAAGCTGCAGCGTCAATTCTCCGTAATGATATAATTGCCATAAAAAAATCAAAGTTTCCAGACTATTTAAATAGTAAAAGATTCATAGAAGGTGAATGTTCAGTACCACACACGGTATCAAATTTTGTAGCTCCTGTAGCTTCCTGGTTGACAGTATGCGAACTAGGAAGCAACTTCTGAAAATGACAACCGCTCGTGTTTGCGAAACGTCAAGTCAGCAAGACAATCGACGCTGGCCTAATAGCCCAAAAACCATTGATACATTAGACAATGGCCGCGAAAACCTTTCACAGTTTATTAACAGTGGGGTCTGTTGGAGCAGTGCATAAACCTTTTAAAACCATTTGAAGAAATAACGAAAATTACAAGTTCTGGCCTTTCCGGTCTATCCGAAGTGATACCACACGTTTCTGCATTAAAAAAGTATTTGGACAAAACCGAGACAGCACAAAGAACACCGGACTTAGCACGTTTAAGAGCTTCTTTAAAAGCTGAATTGGAAAGTCGTTTTAAATCCTTAGAAGAGGATCCAAAATACCTAATTTCCACATTTCTAGACCCAAGGTTCAAGTCACACTATTTAGGAGTTCTTGAAACTGAAAAAGCCCGACAGAAAATCCTGTTAGAGTATATAAAAAACTCTTGCGACGAATCTTCTTCCGACAGTAACAGATCATCGCCGTCTTTAACACCTGCTAACCGACTAAACGAAGATGAAACTGGATCTAATTTCACACGCGAAGCTCATAACACTTTTTGGGACTGTTTCAATGAAGTGGCAAAGGACAATAGTAGCAGTTGACGCGATCAAGAAAAACAAAATCCAATTGCTAATGAAATTGACTTTTTCTTAAAGTTATCTCGAATAGATCGCAATCGCGACCCATACCTTTGGTGGTCGGTCAATTCTAACCAATACCCTCAATTGGCAAAGTTTGCCAGAATTTATCTTGGAGCACCTGCCAGTAGCGTTTACAGCGAAAGGCTATTTTTAGAAGCTGGTCTGGTATACAAAGCCAAGCGGAGTTGCCTTTTACCAACAAAATTTAGTATTCATTCACCATAATTTGCCGCTAGTTAATTTTGAGTACTAAGTACTAACACTAAGTAAATTTTCATTAATTAACTTTTTAACAAACAATTTATGTCATTATTTTAATTTAATAAACGGTGTCCGTAATTGTTGTTGTATTATTTTTATTTTATATTTGCTTTGTGTAAAATAATCCATTACTAATATTATAAATTCGAAAGTAACTCTGTCTGTCTATCAGTCTGCTACGCTTTCACGCCTAAACTACTGAACCGATTTTAATTAAATTTGATACAGAGATAGATTAGCCAATGAGAAAGGATATAGGGATAAAAAAAAATTTGTATTTTCACGGAAAAGCGCGATACAGACAAGTTTAGAACGTAAAGAATTCAACATCAAGTAATAAATATATAATATATAGTAATATATAGTAATATATATATATATATATATATATATATATATATATATATATATATATATATATATATATATATATATATATATATATATATATATATATATATATATATATATATATATATATATATATATATATATATATATATATATATATATATATATATATGAAGGTATTAGTGACTGTTTAAATCTAAAGATTGTAATTCTTGGAGATGCAGTCAAGTTATAGGCTCTTATAAGAAAACTCTTTGAAGTGTTTTTTTCGTCTAGCTTTCGAACTTTATTCAATTCTTTATCAAGACGTTCTATAAGTTAAAGAAATATTGTTAAATACAAATATTTTTTTAAAAAGAAAATTTAAACTAACTCTTCTTGAGGTTAACATTTTTTAGCAATTTCTACGTTTTTGTATGAATACATTTTTACGTTTCTACTAAAATGACATTTGTTAAATATAAAATTTCAAAATTTCTAAGGTAATACAAAATCTACATCACAGTAAGTACACTTTAAGTAACAAAAATATGTATATATATATATATATAGAAAAGAATGTATCATTAATTTAGTGAAGTTAAATTTTTTTATTTATTGTTGGTAGTGGTTCAATTATTTTTAATTTATAGTGGTGGTAAATTTGTTTGTTTGACATAAAAAAGATATATAAATAATAATATATTCCATTTTTTTTTTTTTTTTTTTTTTTTTTTTTTTTTTTTTTTTTTTTTTTTAAATCTATTTATTTAATTTTTTTTAACTAATTATGAGATAGGATGTAGCAATAAATATTACTTAATTTTTCTATATCTGATTTTCTATTTACACAATTTTCAGTTTTTTGTATATTGGTCATTTCTAAAAATAAACGTTTATGATAGTTTTTTTTTTCTAATATTTTTGTTTCAGAAAATTGGAAAGTATGTTTGAGGGTGATTGCATGATCCGCTAAAGCACAAGATTTAAATTTATTTGTGTTTATGTCACTTTTATGTTTAACTTAACTAAATTAATGATACATTCTTTTCTATATATATATATATATATATATATACATATTTTTGTTACTTAAAGTGTACTTACTGTGATGTAGATTTTGTATTACCTTAGAAATTTTGAAATTTTATATTTAACAAATGTCATTTTATTAGAAACGTAAAAATGTATTCATACAAAAACGTAGAAATTGCTAAAAAATGTTAACCTCAAGAATAGTAAGTTTAAATTTTCTTTTCAAAAAAATATTTGTATTTAACAATATTTCTTTAACTTATAGAACGTCTTGATAAAGAATTGAATAAAGTTCGAAAGCTAGACGAAAAAAACACTTCAAAGAGTTTTCTTATAAGAGCCTATAACTTGACTGCATCTCCAAGAATTACAATCTTTATATATATATATATATATATATATATAACGTGAAGTCAATAGTGGAGTTGCAGTCAATGTTATGGCCAATGTAAATGAAGAAAACTCTTTTATTTTTGTCAAGCTTTCGAATGTATTTAATTCTTTTTCAAGACATCTATAGTGAAGAAAAAAATTTTTTATATAATAATTTTTTTTTTATAATGTTTTATATGTGATAACTTACTAATACGTGAGGTTATGAAAAAAGCTGCGAATTCTGTTTGATAAAATTAAAGTAAATCATATTATTAAAATACATAAAAACATATACGTTTAAAACTTATTATTTGATTGACTTTTAATATGTCTTCAATTTCTTTTTTATATATGTATGTTTTTTTATGTATCTATGGTATTTATTTTAACACAGTAAGAAAGCAAAACATTGTAATGATTAATTTATTTAGATTTTATATATTCAAATTCAAATTCAAAAACCTTTTATTTGTCCATTAAGAAATAGTACAAATTATATTACAAAAATATAAATTTAAAGACAAATAAGGACTACCTCGCGATTACATAACCGGGTCACAAAGCTCTATTGAGCTTGTGTGAAGTAGCCCTTCATATTATATATTAAATATAGAAAAAAAAATATAAAAAATATAGATTATTCTAAAGATAGAAAAATAAAAATATAATAATAATATGTATATATCATACATGTATTTTACATTATAACGTTTCGATTCAAGTATGTATATTTCAACCTAACTAACTAAAAACAAATACATATTCCTTTTTTTTTAATAAAAACAAAATATATATTTTTACGGAAATGGAGCGTAACAGAAGGACAATCCCGCAGTATAGTTAAGGTAGAACATCCCAAGGAGCAAATGAAAATTAGGTTAGAAATGTAACTTGTGCTTGTAGTGTAAGTTGGTGGATGCTTTGGCGGACAAGGTACTCTATTGACTTAAATGCATATTTTACAGTGTAAGCATAAGAAATAAAAACATCATTTAAATGTCATAATAATAACAAGGGTTATATAATATAAGTTTAATTTTGTAACCTGGATAAATTAAACTGAATTTTTTGCTCATCTAAAAGTTGTTTTAAGATGAACCGTTTAAACAAATTAGATGACAAGTCTTTCACATTACTCAGAAGCCCATTCCACATTTCTATTGCGATATAGCTAAATGACTTCTGAAAATTTGCAGTGTTGTGTAACTGAACAATAAAATCATCTCTGTTTCTTGTAAAATGTTGATGCTGACGGCTGTTAAATAATGCTCTTAAATACGGAGGCTCACCACTTTTTATTATTTTATATATAAATAAATAAATATATTTACGCCTATTAGACATTGATAAAATTGAATTATTATTTAAATGAGGAGTTATGTGATTTCTAAAAGGTATATTGAAAGCAAAGCGCATACATGTATTTTGTAGTTTTTGAATAGACTTTACTGTAGTTAATGTTAAAGAATTAGGATAGATTATGTCTCCATAGTCAAATAATGATAAAATAAGCGAGTTGCAGAGAAAATATTTTGTTTTTGCTGGTAAGTATTTTTTTAAAGAGTAAAGATTTTTCAAGCGCCTATATGCTATCCTAAGTTTTTGCTTTATGTGCATTTGAAATGAAAGAGCATTATCAAACAAAATCCCCAAATTCTTTGCCTCTGTGACCAAAGGTAAAGAAATATTATTTATATGAATATTAATATTCTCAGAATATTCGCCGATTTGGCTCTTGTTATTACCAAATAAAATAAGTGTTGACTTATTTGCATTTAGTTTTAAATTCTGGTTTTGAGCATATTCATTAATATTTTCAAGATCTCTGTTAAATATTTGTTGGAATGCAGCAAAATTATTTTTTGAAAAGGACAAATAAACGTGGGAGTCATCAGCGTACTGCTGTATTTTCGAGTATTTAAGAACAGTATGCATATCTGCAACATAGAGAGAAAAAAGTAGTGGCCCCAATATAGACCCCTGAGGTACCCCGGTTGTCATGGGCAAAAAGTTAGATTTTATTTTGTTGCCTTCTTTGTTTTTTAAACATACACAATGGGCTCTGTTTTCAAGATAAGATTGAAAAAAAATTAATTGTGTTTTCTGCCAATCCAAAAAATTTTAGTTTCGCTATGAGCATCTCATGGTTAATAGTGTCGAATGCCTTACTGAAGTCTAGTAGTGCGACACTTGTTATCTCTTTTTTGTCCATGTTAGACCTAATATCGTTAACAAAATTTTACAAGAGATGTGGTAGTACTGTAGATTTTACAAAAACCAGACTGACAATCAGGAATTACATCTATTGATTTTAAAAAAATTGTTAATTCATTACTTATATGTTTTTCTAAAATTTTTGAAATTGCAGGTAAAATGCTAATTGGCCTTAAATCTTTAACATCTCTGGGATTTAATATTTTAGGTAATGGGATAATATTTGCAAATTTCCATATATCTGGATAAACATTTTCTAATATACAAGTATTAATAATATTTAAAAGTGGTTTTTTGCAAAAAGGAAAGCAAATCTTAATGTCCCGTATAGACAGTGCATCTTCACCAACTGCGTTTGTTCTTATTGAATTTACAATTTTAACTAGGCTGGATTCATTTAATAGTGGTATTGAAAATTTATTAACAGTGTTATTATATTTATTTTGTCGGTAAAAATCAATTTTGTCATTCGAAGAAGTATCAACAGCATTGTTGTTATTGGAAAAATGATAATTTATTTGATTTACATCAGTCAAGTGTGATGGTACCTCAGGTTTTGATTTATACGTTATGTTAAGTTTTTTGGCGGTATTCCAAAAATTTTTGTCCTGTTTTGAAAACATTGTATTCAACCATGCAATTTTTTCTCTGGCAATCGCGTGTTTGGTATAATTGCGTAACTCTCGGTAATTTTGTAGATGTGTTTTGCTTTTGCTCTTAATATATTTTTTATGGGCCTTGTCCCTCAATTTCATTAAAAGTCTAATATTAGGTGTAATCCAAGGAGTGTATGGTTTTTCAATAAATTTTTTATGTCGAAGAGGAGCCTGTTTATTAATCAAATTTAAAATATAGGAATTAAACATTGTCAGTTTTACATTAATATCTCTAGTGTTATATATATTTTGCCACGGAATAGCTGTTGCATCAAACTCAAGCTCGTTATAATTAATTTCATTATAGCTCCTATATTCCAAAAATATTTCTTTGACATCAACAATAGAATCAAATACACTATAAATTAAGCAGTGATCAGACAAAGATTCTGAAATTGGTACAGTTTTCGTAGCCTTAGGACAGAAAGTTCTGTTTGTAATAATGACATCTAGAAGAGTGTTAGTCTGGTTATTAATGCGAGTAGGATTTGTCACATGTTGTTCAAGATTAAATGATTGAAGTAAATTAAAAAAATTTCATGTAGAATTACTAGTTTGCAATAAATCAATATTTAGATCACCTGTTAGGATGACATAATCATAAAAGGGCACTGACAGATTTAAAATATCTTTCAAACTATCCAAAAATTCATTAATATCAGAGGAAGGAGGTCGATAAACTGAGACAAAACATATTTGCTTTTTTTGTGCTGAAACTTAATGCTTATAATTTCACAAGCATTATTTGTACTACCCAAATCTATTTGTTGAAAATTCAAATACTTTTTTACATATATCCCCACACCTCCACCCTACCCATGCGATCATTTCTTAATAATGAATATCCATTAATAGTAAATGCACTAGAATCATGTTGCGCAGTCAACCATGTTTCTGTTAATGCTAATACATGAAAATTGTACATAAGTATGTAATTAACAAGTTCATCAAACCCAGTGTTTATCGATCGAACATTAAGATGTCCTATGCATAAATGTTGTTTTGTATGAACACCTTGCCTTCCCTCAAGCCTCAAATCGTGATCATCCATGGTCTTCACAGAGCCTCGGGAAGACCAACCTACCCCCCACTATACAGAATGACACCCCTGCTCCATTGCCAAAATTTTTTACTGAGTTAATCCTATACCGAAAAAAACCAAGAATATAAAAATAATCCAACAATACATTACCTAATAATAAAAAAATACCAAATACAAAATATATATGAATTGCATACTTAGCTAAAAATCAAGACAGGTATACTTATTTACTCATTTCACATCGATCTCTATTATTACAGTTTATTGACTATTTTTATATAACAAGACTTCTGTAGAAAAGTATAAAACAAAAACAAATATTATTTTAGGTAGTCTAAGTCTATGTTTAAAACAATAATAATAACAATAATAACAATTAAATATTACAGGTTTCACTTTTCAAGCAAATAAATCCTTATCATTAATAGCCGAAAAACTAGTAGATAGTTCAGATATAAACAAAAAAAAATATAAATATATATTTTTAAGCTTAAATATAGAAAATGGTTTAGTTCAAGTTTTATTTACTTTTTAATATTAAATTTAGTATAAATCTTCTAAATTAGTATAGGGCATATTGCCTTTGAAATTATTAAGTTTTAAGAGAATTATAAAATATTTATACCAGGAATTATATTAAATATTTTTTCCACATTTGTCACCCATAGAACTCACAGCTGTTTTTGCCCCCTATAAAATACGAACACTCGGCCCCTTACCGTCCAACAGGAGTTTTGGAAATGCATTCGCGTTTCTTTAAACAATTTGAGACTTTCATTTGTAAGGACTTCGGTAAATAAAATCTTGGTACCTTTCAGTTTTCTTTTAAGATAGAAAATTTTATCGCGTAGCCATTGTCGACAGAAACATACAACAACTGGCCTTGGCTTTGACTTTGGGTTTCGGCCGGTATTTTTGCGACCTAGTCGGTGACAAAAATTTATATCTGACATATTTATCAGTACCTCCAGTTTTGTTGTTATTAAACTAATGACTGTCTCGTATATATCTGATTTACCAGGGGATTCCTCCAGGCCGTGAATTAACATTTTATTTAAATTTGTTTTTGTCATTGATTGGTTTTCCAACTGCGCTATGTCCTGTTGTAAACTTTTTAAAGATTCCATAACAGATTTTTCAAAGGCAGAAAACCTCTCTGTTAGTTTATCGATATCCCCACTGTCACTAACATTTTTTGACGATTTTTCTTCCATGTCCTTCTTAAACAACTCCAAATCTGAAGTAAACTTGGACGCCATTTGCTCCATGCGTACATTAAGCATTTGAAAGTCCGTTTGATGTTTTTTAGAAGAATCTTCTGATTTATTAGTTTCTCTGGACATGATAAGAATTTTTAGGAGTTTTCCACAGGAACACTTTCACAATTAAATAACAGGTAGTATAGCGAAAAAACTTAAAAATTTACAGGACCGATGTAAACAATAAACCTATTCGAAACACATGCGTACTTAACTTCCATTAAATATTAAAAATATATAATAAATATATATATATATATATAAAACAAAGGGGGATAACGGGCATGTAACGCAACAAGGATCATAGGTTTTTGACACATGTTTCCCTACCATCCTTTGCTCCCAAGTACCCAACACTTTTGCTAGCCAAGTGCAATACCCTACTTGGTTATGCCGCACTGATGACGGCTAACGAGCCAGAAACATGCATGTCTGCGGTTACCATTCCTACTTGTAACCTATGATCCTTGTTGCGTTACATGCCCGTTATCCCCCTTTGTTTTATTATTAATACGCGTTATCTTGGCACCTTGTTTTTGTTTCACATCCTGGGCTTAGAACGACTCAAACACAATGAGTCCGTTTCGCCAACGTGGCGACGCTGGTTGTTAGCCCCTAAATGTGGGCTCAGCTGGCCGAAAGCACACAAAATGGCGATAGGACTCCTGTGTGAGCGTTCGTTGTTTTGTGTTTTTTGACACATGTTTCCCTACCATCCTTTGCTCCCAAGTACCCAACACTTTTGCTAGCCAAGTGCAATACCCTACTTGGTTATGCCGCACTGATGACGGCTAACGAGCCAGAAACATGCATGTCTGCGGTTACCATTCCTACTTGTAACCTATGATCCTTGTTGCGTTACATGCCCGTTATCCCCCTTTGTTTTATTATTAATACGCGTTATCTTGGCACCTTGTTTTTGTTTCACATCCTGGGCTTAGAACGACTCAAACACAATGAGTCCGTTTCGCCAACGTGGCGACGCTGGTTGTTAGCCCCTAAATGTGGGCTCAGCTGGCCGAAAGCACACAAAATGGCGATAGGACTCCTGTGTGAGCGTTCGTTGTTTTGTGTTTTTTGACACATGTTTCCCTACCATCCTTTGCTCCCAAGTACCCAACACTTTTGCTAGCCAAGTGCAATACCCTACTTGGTTATGCCGCACTGATGACGGCTAACGAGCCAGAAACATGCATGTCTGCGGTTACCATTCCTACTTGTAACCTATGATCCTTGTTGCGTTACATGCCCGTTATCCCCCTTTGTTTTATTATTAATACGCGTTATCTTGGCACCTTGTTTATATATATATATATATATATATATATATATATATATATATATATATATATATATATATATATATATATATATATATATATATATACGTTCTTATTAATTCACTTTCGGAAAACGCCACAGGAATATATTAGGCAAAAGATGAAAAGAGCCAGACGTGAGAGAAACTTTATTCCAAGTCTGCGAAATTTTCGGCGACTTTTTTCGCCTTCATCAGCGCCTAAAATGGGAATTACAAGATATTTAAGTACATAAAAATTTTTATGATGTAAAAACTTACAAAGGAAAATGTTCTAATATTCCCATTATTTTTTAGGTGTTCAAATACAACATAATTTGTACCAAGCAAAAACAGTAATACAATAAAAATTGTTCTTCTGATATAACAGTGTTTAAATCCCTAGTAATAGTTTTAAACAATTTGAGAGTTCTCTCGAAAAACGAAAAACAGTAAGCCACAAACAAGGACATCGAGGAACGCAGAAAACATAAATCCTTTTTCTTTTTATATTGTTGAGACAGAGACAAAACATATTCGGAATACACGGAGTGACTCTGGGTAAACACAGTTGTTTGTGAAGGTGGTTACATTACAGACGAAACAAAGAAAGATCTCACTTGTTATACAGGTATTGCACCGAAATATTACGGACTCCCAAAGATACACAAAGAAGGAA
The DNA here is from genome assembly GCA_964028335.1 of Altica lythri. NCBI lineage: Eukaryota > Metazoa > Arthropoda > Insecta > Coleoptera > Chrysomelidae > Altica > Altica lythri. The sequence goes on from OZ034801.1 coordinate 83,529,171, forward strand.
GTCCTCTAAGGCCCATCATTGCGTGCAACAATGCTCCCTCACAAGGACTAGCTGGGTATCTTGCAAAGATTATCGATGCCGCTTTCTCCTCCTACAACATCTTTAGAGTGAAAGATTCTTTCGACTTCGCAGAAAAAATAAATGGGTTCATAATACCTACAGGTTACGTATTAGTTAGCTTCGATGTGACTTCTCTGTTCACGAATATCCCATTAGATTTAGTCACCACTATCATCTCTGATAACTATCATCTCATCGTAGAGCATTGCAATATACCGAAGAATATGTTCTTAAAAATACTGACGTTTCTGTACAATCATACTTATTTCAGTTTTCAAGGAGATTACTATCTACAAATAAAAGGAGCTCCAATGGGGGGTGCTATTTCTCCTTCCATAGCGGAAATTGTAATGAATTCCCTACTCCACTATTGCACTAACAAGGTAGACTTCCATTTCCCGTTCCTCTACCAGTATGTCCATGACCTCATATGTGCTGTACCTGAAAACAAAATAGAATACACTTTGGGAATTTTTAATGCTTACAATACTCACCTTAAGTTCACGTGTGAGACAGAAACTGACAGAATGTTACCTTTTTTGGATACTGCAGTGATCAGGCATGATGACAATTCTATCAGGCTCGATTGGTACAAAAAGAAGATATATTCAGGGAGGTACGTCCCTTTTCACTCCTACCATCCATTCGAACAAAAGGTGAACATCATTATCGGCCTAAAGAACCGCATCCAGAAGATCTGCCATCCATCATATGTTAATAAGAACATTAATCTATTATTCAACATATTACGGAAGAATCATTACCCCAAGAATCTCCTGAACAAGTTGTTGCACCAAGATTGTTCCACTTGCTCAATCCTACCAAAAAACACTATGGTAACAGAACCTGGTGAATTGCACTATGCTAGACTCCCATTCATAAGAGGTTTATCGTCTCAAATCTCCAACCGCCTGAGAAAACAGAATATAATCGTCGCAAATGCCACATATAGGAAATTGGGTTCCTATTTCTCCCATTTAAAAGATAAAACTCCAAAAATGAATAAGTCGAAAGTGGTTTACTCCATACAGTGTAGTGAATGCCCCAAACAATACATCGGGCAGACAGGCCAGAAGCTCTCAAAAAGAATCGCCTTACACAAAAGCGATACGGTTAAAAAGCCCACGATAACTGCGTTAAGCCAACATGTACATTCTACCTCACACCAAATGGATTAGTAATGTTAGAATCCTCGAAACAGTTACTAATCAATTCAAAAGAAATTTCGTAGAAATGTGTTACATCAATGGTTGCAAAAATGCTATGAACTCTAAAAAAGATGTGGAAGGTTTGAGTTTGATTTACACCTACCTAGTACATCAGGATCTAACAAAGAAGATCATACATGGGGACATTACCTAAATTAATGGCAGTTTCTGTGTTTCGTGAGTGAAAACAATGATTTTTCATCGATTTTGGAGTGGTGTTTTGTGTTTTGTTTATGTCCATTACCTAACCTTAAAACAATAAATGACTGATACCTGTAGAAGGATATCAAATGTCACTGCATATGGCCTCTAACAAAGAGAGTATCCTGACAACTGTGTTTACCCACAGTCACTCCGTGTATTCCGAATATGTTTTGTCTCTGTCTCAACAATATAAAAAGAAAAAGGATTTATGTTTTCTACGTTCCTCGATGTCCTTGTTTGTGGCTTACTGTTTTTCGTTTTTAATTTTACAATAGTGAGAACTCTCAAATTGTTTAAAACTATTACTAGGGATTTAAACACTGTTATATCAGAAGAACAATTTTTATTGTATTACTGTTTTTGCTTGGTACAAATTATGTTGTATTTGAACACCTAAAAAATAATAGGAATATTAGAACATTTTCCTTTGTAAGTTTTTACATCATAAAAATTTTTATGTACTTAAATATCTTGTAATTCCCATTTTAGGCGCTGATGAAGGCGAAAAAAGTCGCCGAAAATTTCGCAGACTTGGAATAAAGTTTCTCTCACGTCTGGCTCTTTTCATCTTTTGCCTAACCTATTCCTGTGGCGTTTCCCGAAAGTGAATTAATAAGAACTTTTTTATAAAAAAAAACCGCCGTTATCAACCACAATTTATATATATATATAAGAAGAAAGGAAACCAAAAACTTAAATATTAACAAAATTTGAAGAAACTTATACTAACTGTATGGCTTTGTATTCTACCCAGAGATCAAATTTGTCCTCGTTTAATTACTTCATAATAACTTTTTTTTTTTTTTTATTAATTATAGCATACTACCTCATATCATCTCAAAAAAATATATATATATATATATATATATATATATATATATATATATATATATATATATATATATATATATATATATATATATATAATTAAATAGTAATATTTGCTGAAAAATTAATTATTAGTAAAAGTGGTTATTGGGTAAACAGCAATACTTAACGTTAAATAAAACTCTTTAGAGTATTTTTAATCCAAGCTTTCGTAATTACTTTATTACATTATCAAGGAGCTACAAAATTAAGAGTGACAGAATGCAAGTAGAAATAAATTATAAATTTATACTTACATCTCTGTGAGGTTATAACGTTGTTGTTCTAAAAGAAATTAACATGAGTAAATAATAAATTATAAAATTAAAATGATGTTTTTTATAAGTATTATCAAATTGATGTTTCTCACAAGATATGACATTAATGATTAAATAGTCATGTAACTATGATATCAAAAGTAATAAATTAGAGAACTAACTATAAGGTATTAGGAATAATAAAAAAAAAATTTTATAAATTATGGAAGTATTAAGATATAACAATATTAAAGCTTAGATGTTATTAGCCCTAAGGGATTATCCTGGATGTATATCCCTCTAAGATCAGTATAACTGTGCAATGATATAGAAAAACCAGGAAAAAACTATATCTGCTGATCTTTACAATAACTTAATATATTTGAATTATAATTATATCTTATCTATGTATCACAAAATGTAAATTCAATTAAAGTAGATAGTTTAATTGTGGAGAATTTGTAATATTTATTTGTTCATTAACAACTTTAAATTCTAGATTTGTTAGATGTCTTTTTTAAAAATTATTAGGAATAATAAGAAAAATAATAAATAAACTACACATTTGTAATTAATAAAATAACAAAATGTAGATTTTCTTAAAAAACTTAAAATAAAAAAGACATCTAACAAATCTAGAGTTTAAAGTTGTTAATGAACAAATAAATATTACAAATTCTCCACAATTAAACTATCTACTTTAATTGAATTTACATTTTGTGATACATAGATAAGATATAATTATAATTCAAATATATTAAGTTATTGTAAAGATCAGCAGATATAGTTTTTTCCTGGTTTTTCTATATCATTGCACAGTTATACTGATCTTAAAGGGATATACATCCAGGATAATCCCTTAGGGCTAATAACATCTAAGCTTTAATATTGTTATATCTTAATACTTCCATAATTTATAAAAATTTTTTTTTATTATTCCTAATACCTTATAGTTAGTTCTCTAATTTATTACTTTTGATATCATAGTTACATGACTATTTAATCATTAATGTCATATCTTGTGAGAAACATCAATTTGATAATACTTATAAAAAACATCATTTTAATTTTATAATTTATTATTTACTCATGTTAATTTCTTTTAGAACAACAACGTTATAACCTCACAGAGATGTAAGTATAAATTTATAATTTATTTCTACTTGCATTCTGTCACTCTTAATTTTGTAGCTCCTTGATAATGTAATAAAGTAATTACGAAAGCTTGGATTAAAAATACTCTAAAGAGTTTTATTTAACGTTAAGTATTGCTGTTTACCCAATAACCACTTTTACTAATAATTAATTTTTCAGCAAATATTACTATTTAATTATACATATTGATATGGGATTCTACCAACATATTCGTGCTACATACGGTGAATTAGCAGTAAATAATCTTAAATTATGGGTCAATAACAAAACCAAATTGGCCAAAGAATATAACCGCAGATGTTTTTTATTGAAATGTAGAAAATTAGGAATTTTACCAAAACACATAATAAATTCCACAAAACCTATTCAGAAATTATTATCATCTCAAGATATAGAAACTAACTTAGACTTACAATGTAATAGATTAGGAAGAAGACTATTAAATATAGAAATATCTAAAAATCATCAAATTATTGGTAAGCTTGAAAGTTCTTTAACACATTTGAAACTAAATATTATTAACTTTACTAATGAAAATATTTTTAATGAATTTAAATGTCGTCAACAAAGAAATTATAATAAATTATTTTATAAAATTAAATTTAAAAACTGCAACAAAATTGATAAACTATATAACAATTTTATTAACATTTATTTAAAATCTAATCCAAATTGGATTAAAAATATTTCAAATACTACTATTCCAGATGATATAATAAGATTTTTATCTCTTGGTCCAAAATTTAGTATTGAACCTGTATTAGGAAAAGATGTCCCTTTAAAAAACATGTTAGCTGATGTAGACTATATAATATCAACAATTAAAGACAATAAACAACAAATATTAACAAATTCAAAAATTATAAATATTTTAACAAATCATATGCATTCACATCATCTTAATAATAATTCATTTTTTAGAAATCTATTTTTTAAAACAAAAAAATTTTTAAGAAACAATCCAAATTTAGTACTTACAAAATCAGATAAAGGAAATATTACTGTTATTTTAGATAAAAATCAATATTTTAATTTAGCAAATGATCTTATTACAAATGAAACATCATATATTAAAATTAATAGAGATCCAACTAATACTATTCAAACAAATTGTAACAAATTAATTAATAAACTTAAAAACTCTAATAAAATTACTGAACAAGAAAAACGACAATTAGTTTGTTATGATTCAATAACACCAAAATTTTATATATTACCTACCTAAAGTACATAAACCAACATTATCAGCAAGACCAATTGTTGCATCTATTGGCTCTCCTACAGAAAAACTTGCCAAATACATAACTGAAATTTTAACAAAAAGTTATGATAATAATGACTATTTTATAAAAGATTCGTTTGAAGTTTTTAATACTTTCAATAACATGATTATTCCTAACAATTATGTTCTAGCAAGCTTAGATGTTGTTTCTTTATTTAGTAACGTATATCTAGATGCTTGCTTAAGAAGCATTCATAAAAATTGGCAACGTATTAGTAATTTTTGTAATATAAACCTAGAATCATTTTTAGAAATTATAACTTTCTTATTTAATAATACTTATTTTTCATTTAATAATAAATTTTACAAACAAACATTTGGAACACCAATGGGTTCTTCAATTTCACCGATTTTAGCCAATTTAGTAATGGATGAAATTCTAGATACTGTCTTACAAGTATTACCATATAATCTTTTCTTTATTAAAAAGTATGTTGATGATATTATTGTCTGTCTTCCTAAGGAAGAAACAAATGATATATTAGCAACTTTTAATAGTTATGATCCTTATATTCAATTCACAATTGAAACTGAAAATAATTTTGGAGCAATACCTTTTCTAGATACTCAACTTATTAGATCTAATAATACGATTAAAGTAGATTGGTATAGAAAACCATGTAGTTCCGGTAGATATCTAAATTATTATTCTTATCATAAACAATCAATTAAAATCAATTTAGTTAAACAAATGAAAAATAGAGTATTAGCTTTATCTGACCAATCTTTTCATAAACGCAATTTAAAAATTCTCTACCACCTATTTACAGATAATAATTATCCTCATCATTTATTAAATAAAATTTTATTTAGGACTTCTTCAATTACTAATATCAACAATAATATAAATTTATTATCACAAATTGATACTAATGAAATACAAACTCATATACCTTTAAATACAAATGAAAACAATCAAGAAAAACCTATTTATATTAGTATTCCTTTTATTAAAGATATTACACCAAGTATTGGCAAAATTTTAAAAAAAGTACTTAATCAGATCATAATTAGCAATAAATCCGTTTTGACTTTAAACAATTTATATACAAAAATTAAAGACAAAACTCCTTTATTGGATAATAAAGATGTAGTATACATGATTCCTTGTAATAATTGTAATAAAAATTACATTGGACAAACTAAACGATTACTAAAAAATCGTATTACTGCTCACAAAAGTGATTGCAGGTTACATCCTGAACGTTGTGCTTTAGCCAATCATGTTAATGAAACAGGCCATTTAATGAATTATAATGAAACAAAAATTTTAACTTCTGAAAAAAATTTAACAAAACGAATCTTTCTTGAAATGACATTTATTTATCAAAATAATAATTGCATAAATAAAAAATCAGATATTGACCATTTAAGTAATTTATATTCTTATTTACTTCATTTAGATTCAAATCCTTTTTCAAATGTGTAAAAAGAGCGAGCTTTCAAGTTAGTTTATGAGTAAATACTAAAAATTATTAGGAATAATAAGAAAAATAATAAATAAACTACACATTTGTAATTAATAAAATAACAAAATGTAGATTTTCTTAAAAAACTTAAAATAAAAAAGACATCTAACAAATCTAGAGTTTAAAGTTGTTAATGAACAAATAAATATTACAAATTCTCCACAATTAAACTATCTACTTTAATTGAATTTACATTTTGTGATACATAGATAAGATATAATTATAATTCAAATATATTAAGTTATTGTAAAGATCAGCAGATATAGTTTTTTCCTGGTTTTTCTATATCATTGCACAGTTATACTGATCTTAGAGGGATATACATCCAGGATAATCCCTTAGGGCTAATAACATCTAAGCTTTAATATTGTTATATCTTAATACTTCCATAATTTATAAAAATTTTTTTTTATTATTCCTAATACCTTATAGTTAGTTCTCTAATTTATTACTTTTGATATCATAGTTACATGACTATTTAATCATTAATGTCATATCTTGTGAGAAACATCAATTTGATAATACTTATAAAAAACATCATTTTAATTTTATAATTTATTATTTACTCATGTTAATTTCTTTTAGAACAACAACGTTATAACCTCACAGAGATGTAAGTATAAATTTATAATTTATTTCTACTTGCATTCTGTCACTCTTAATTTTGTAGCTCCTTGATAATGTAATAAAGTAATTACGAAAGCTTGGATTAAAAATACTCTAAAGAGTTTTATTTAACGTTAAGTATTGCTGTTTACCCAATAACCACTTTTACTAATTATATATATATATATATATATATATATATATATATATATATATATATATATATATATATATATATATATATATATATACGTAAAATGGGTAGTGCAGCGACAAATTTTCATGTAATTTGGTCATTTTGGGGAACTGGTGGTTATTTTGAGGAACTCCTTGAAGTGACACTTATATACAGAACCGTTAAGTGGTCACTTTGACGATTTTTCATATACCTTCCGTTTACTTTGAGGAATCATCGATGGATTGGTCATTTTAAGTAATTTTTATGCGTCTTTCGAGTAGTTTAAGGATTTATCCTCAAAATAACCATTTAGTAATCAAATAGTTTTTGCTGGTTAGAGAAAAGTAACTGTGGAGCAGTTTCGTGACTTACAATTTTGTTAGTAACATAACTGACAAAAGAAGGAGGTTCGAGGTTCAAAAAATAAAGTGATTATGTTATCCACTATAAATCTATGGATCTATATTAAACCAACGAAAACAAAACCGTCAACTTTGAACGGTACTTCCTGAAATTTTTACAATCAACATCTGGTTTCAACAAATACTATCGACATTCCGCTTTCAACCTTATTATCGTTGAAAGCCAGTGTAACTACCAGTTGTTCCGACAGTGCTTTTGAAAATCAAACTTGTACCCTTGTAACTTGACCTTGAACACTGAAAATACGATTTCTGTACGAGAGTTGTTTATTTCAGAATAAATTTCGTAAAGCTTGGGATTTATTAAAGAAGGAAGGGAATAAATTCTGATGTAAATTTTAATCCAACATCGAGTTTGCAATCTTTATTATCGATTTGAACTATCCAATAAAATTACGCTGTTATACCTGAAGTTATTGATTCGTGATCAACTATTTACATTCAATTTAATAACAACATAAAAAAAATGAAAATAAAACATAATATTGAAATTCGCCAATAATGAACACCTGTGATGATAAAGAATTTAATTTTATAAGCCACATTATTGTTTCCATTATTTTAATCTTATACAGCGTGTCCAGGGATGGGGTATCCTATATTTGAAAATGTTTAAATATTAGTTTTAGTGAAAATCTCATTCTTGATAACAAGTTTTGCTTTTTCTGAAACCTAAAGTGCCACTATCAGATCTCAATTTTTTTAAGGCTTATACGAGGTTTGTCAAAAAATGGAAATTTTACTCAAGAGTAAAGTACTTTTATTTTTTAGAATACAGAAGCAAGTTGTAAAGTTATTTTGAATTAAAAATTATATTTAAATATGCAATTACAGCCATTTATCATGAAAATATTGTTTGTATAGATTTTCCTATTTAAATAATTAATGCATAACAATTATAATTATAATAATAAAAATTCAACTTCTCAGTTGGCTAAAAGACGCAATAATTGTCAACTTCACTGTTAGTACCCAGTGGAAAAAAACTGAGAGCTTCTAGAAGAGTAAAATTTTATAAAGTGCGCATGCGCACTGTCTCGAAATGGTAAATTATGAAATAGCGTGCACTCTATAAAATTTTACTCTCCTAGGAGCTCTCACTTTTAGTGAATAGACCTGGACACTGAATTAATTGAAAGATATTTGAAGGGATTTCATTTCTTAGTGGTCTTCTCCATTGTGAAATACCTATTTTAAAGAAACCATTGAAATGAATTAAATTTTCATATATTTCCAGGTATATCGCAAATTCCGGCAAATAATTTTTATAAGGCACAGAATTTTCGGGATTTTAGAATATTTCCGGTAATTGGCTAGACTGCGCTAAACCGATTACCTTTTTCTCACTCTCTCCCTCCTAGTGACATCACATGTTGCACTTAACATCCTCGCGCACAATACACTCAAGTATGTTTATCTAGGTTTATCTGCTCTTCGTATTTTCGAACATGATTTTTTTTTATATCTTTTGGATCGCAAGAGAGGGAATCCCTATTATGTTGGTTGAACATCTTGGGGTGTCAAAGGAGAGAAGGTAGTTATGGGAATTTTTGAAGGTTATAAGCACAGTTCTTGGAAATGCTTTTCTGTACCTAGGTATTCGTCCTATTCCAAAGTTTTGTCGTTCTATAGATAAATTAGTTTTCATTTAAATAAACTACTCACTTGCGTACTTTATATAATATTAAACGACAAGAGGTTGTGTGTACCTATATTGGAATATAATTGTTTCGTTCATAAATGTAATAATGTTCATCTCGAACCGAAAATTGAGGACCCTTTAGGAGGCAAGGGGTTGATTACAACGCCCATAATAAGACGTTGCTATCGTTTCAAATTATTTTGTTACTAGTACAATAATGAGCGTTCATTATTTTACTAGTAAAAGAATAGGTTACTTCTACGATCTGTGTTACCGAAAATAATATAGATATTATACGCTTGAAGAAACAGTTTATTTTAGTGTTTTCGTTATTTTTAAAAGTAAAATTGATTGAAGTGCTGTTCTGTAGAACTTTTTACATTACGAGGTCTTCCCCTTAATATTAGATTAAGGAGGCCGTGACACTGAAAAATATGATTCTTCCTATATCTCTTGATATACTTACTACTTATTCAATGAAATGTAAACTTACCTCGGTCATCTTTTTTCATTTTAAGTTGGTTGAACTCATAGGAGATTGTGTGTAGGTACTATTTTACTTCTCTGAACTTGGCACCTCAAAATATATTTTTTTAATTTTTGTTTAAACAAATCGATTGTCCGTCAATGTTCGATATAATTTTTTATTTGTCCGATGGTTGTTTATTTATAAAAAAATAAACAAACTTTTACAATTAGATCAGTTTTTTTTATTCCTTGTCCGATCAATATTTTTATTTGTCCGATTGTTTTTCTATTTTTATAATTTTTTTTAGTTTGTAATTATTACTGCGCATGCGCAAAGTTATATAACCATAAAGAGATTTTAATTATATTTATACTTATTACTTTAACTGAGTCGATGTTTCATAGTTATTATGTTTTAAGGGGTAAGGTACCTATAAAAGTTTGTAACGTTAACACAGTTTGTTTTATGTATTTTTGTCGATTTTGGAGTTTTTTTTAATGATGCGATTCATACTGTAGTGACATATGAAAGTTGACATAAAATAATCGGTTTTTTCCATGGATCTATAACTAAACAAAGGATATGTCTATTTACATTTGTTATTGAAGCCAAGTGTACGGAGCTACATTGTTGTAGCGAGCATCAGAATAGTGTATTAGCCCAAACTGTACCTACGTGATTGAATTTAGTAGCTAAAATATATTTTGCTTTAGAATTAATAAATTTTAAATTAAAATGTTATATGGCAGCAAGTTTTTAGATCACATATTTTCCTTTGTAAAAGTTTTCTTCTATTGAAAATAAACTATGTTTCTTTTAGACTGGAAATTCAGGACTATAGCGATGTGTTGACAGCAGCGCATAAATGATGCGTATCATGTCAGCCCCTCTATCAAACAGCTGATCTTGTCTTAGGACTAATTTCAGTATTTTAGTGATTTATTAGTTAATGTTACACAGTGGATGTGCCAAATGAGTTGTGACAAAATGCCTGATACGTGCTAATTGTGTAAAAAGACTTTTTTAAACGAAAATATTTGATTTTACAAATAAGTAACAATTCTGCCATAGGCGTAACAATGATTATATCATTTCTTCCATTTCATTTACTGCTATTTTGTAGAAGTACTCTGCATGTTTTGTATTTTCATAGAAATCGATAATTTTCATGTCCTTATAGTAGTTTTTTTATATTCTAAATATGAATCCAAAAGAGTGAAATTGGAATAAGTTTTGACAACTATTATATTTTGTGTACATATTAGGTTCTAAATTAAAACCGCACGCCACTGAAAGATGCGTACCTGCCTTTCATTCCCTTCACCCCGCCTATCAGCTAGTCGACTTCAAAACATTGTATGCTAGGAATAGTTATACATCCATGGTTTTTTCGGTGTTTCGATTATTATTACATTCTTGTCAGTTTTTTGTGTTTCAAACAAGATTAGGTATTTTACTTTTCTAAAGATTTTTATAACAATTTTAATAAATTAATTGGTTTTATGCATAGTTTTTTGTTAATTACGAATAATCAAGTATCTGTCAACATAATCGATTCCTTAACAATTTTTTTCATTAAGTTAAATTTTGATAATAAATAATAAATGTTCATAAAAAAATAGAAATTTGGATTATCGTTAGGTCCGGGGTGACGGTGATAACCTTGAGCAAAAAGCATGTTGTAAATTCGTGCGCTGTTGTCAGTTTTTGTGGTAAAATTAAAATGAAATTCTTGAGGGTTAATAAGATCATCGTGACGATACCTATACGATTTATATTTCGTTTTTAAAATAACTTTAGTTCTTACTTCTTTATGTAGTAGTAAACATTTCCAATTTTACGTTATAGGAAATAGGTACTTATTTGACTTTCTTTTTAATTTTGTTGAGAAAGTAAACCATTGTTCTGTTTCTAAGTGTTCGTTTGTGGAATTAGCGTGTTAACAATGTTGCAAACATTTATAATTACAATATCAAATTAAAACATTAAAATTATAAAACATCGGGTATGTTCTGATCAGGTATGATTCTCGGACACGATTAGATTATTACTTACTGTCGATGAATTTTTTTGGCCGCCATTTTCGGTTGTATTGTTTACAAAACATATAGAGTGCAATGATAAATTGTAGTTATTTTGATATTAAAAATAATTAATGTGATGAAAAAAATGTAAATATATTATATTGTCTCTGTGTAGGAACTTGTAAACACACTTGATCACAAACCCGATTACCGGAAACATGTCCGAGGGCAAATGGTAAACGATTGCAAGTTACAACCGTTAGCAGGCGATTGTAATCGATTGTAATCTTTGACTTAGTCAGAACATACCCATCGACTTAGTTAAAGTAATAAGTATAAATCACAGATATAGACAAGTACAAATTAAATATAAATGAACAGGGTGACTCTCTTTTAGAGCCATATAACGTTGCACATGCGCAATCATAATTGCGAACTAAAAAAAATTAATTAAAAATAGAAAAACAATCGGACAAATAAAAATATTGTTTGGACAATGAATACAATAATTTGATCTATTAAACAATAAAAAATCTGATCAATTTGTAAAAGTTTGTGCTAACTTCAGACAAAATAAACAACCATCGGACAAATAAAAAATTATATCGAACATTGACGGACAAATGACAGACAATCGATTTGTTTAAACAAAAATTAAAAAAACATATTTTGAGGTGTCAAGTTCAGAGAAGTCTATTTTAATAGATAAAATAAAGCGAAATATGAAATGTTGAGTTGGTGGAAAAGTAGGGTCGGCTTTAGAAAAATACATACATTTCGACGGAATATGGAAAACAGGAATTACACGATATTAAAAAAATATTTATAACTCAATAAACATTACTGATCTTAATATTCATCTGGGTGGGACAGACGCTTACCACTTTATTAAATACATAAGTAGGTACACTCGTAGGTACATAAATAAATAACTTAGAACTGACCATTCAGTAAATACCAACCCTGAATTTTCAGTAATACCTATATTACTAAAAAATGGTAATACCAACTTGAAGTGTATAAACATGGCTGTGCCCATACCTGGGGACAAAAATATTTCAACATATTATTGTATCTACTTATTTTTTGTACTCTGTATCAAATCAAATATCGATACCATAGGGATGTGGCATCGAGTCAAGTTAAATCGATTTGTAGAAAATCGATTTTTGAGAAAATAATCGATTTTGTAGATATTCAATTTTTTATTAAAAACAAATTATGAAATTAAAAATATTTCCATCACTCCATCAAGTATTATTGACAGAAATAATTGGTGTGTTACTGAATGCTATAACTAAGTGCGGTCTTTCTCAGTAAGGGTCGTCGGTTCACATCCTACCGACTACGTTTTATTTCCAATTTTTATTTTAATGTTTTAACACTATCATAATTTTGCAAAATAATCCAATAAAAGCGATATACCTATAAGTCAAAAGCGATATATAAGTCAAAAACCAGAAGGTGGTTATGAATGAATTTGTGTACTTTAATAAACGTAGATGAAAAATGCGAATTACTTAGACGAAAAAATCCATTACCCAAGTTTATTTAATTAGATCCAGCCGGAAGCCACCTATCTTGACAGTAAAACATAATAAAAAAAGAATACCTATTCTTGTTTAAATAAAAATAAACAATATTTAGAACCTAATCATACTCCATAATGACCATAATCAACAAGAACAGTGGCAAAACGGGATAAAACGCTTATAGGTATAGAAAGACCCTTTCAGCTTTCAGCCGGATTTTTTTTGGGTGGCATCAAGACATTCATTTATAGATATAAATTTTACATTATGACCTTAAAACGCACTACAAGTCTCAAATCATCGGACTATTCAGAAATCAGGGTTCAATAATAATAATCAATATTAATTCCATATCCCAGTGGTCCTAAATAGAGCTTCATCTAAATAGGTAATATAGAAACAAAAGTAACTTTGATACCGTTCTGCACAATCAGCCATGGTATAGCTACCTACCTATGTCTAGATTCCAGGTTAGGTTCTATGTGAGTGGGGCCTTCTCGCCACCTCCACTACGACCCCCGTTGGCGTCTATTGTGGCTTGTCTAGATTATTCTAGTCCCTCCTACTTATGTGTACCAGTCACAGTTTTGAATCTAACGAGTAGTAGTAAATATATAGGGATCTTCAGTAACAGAAAATAGGATTTACAAACAAGTAAATGATGGATGTCAAAGATAATAATAGTATACCTAATACTATTATGACGTTTTACAGAGTCTTTGAAAATCAAAGAACATATAGACCGTTTTACTAAGAACCAACAACTACTTCCCTGGCTATATGCCACGACTCCACGACAGACATTGAATTACAGTTCAAAGTTAAACGGGGTTAGTATATCTGCAAGATAGAACTAACCATTTTAGTTTGCAATTCGAAAGGATATCACTTGTAGACCGGTTTCGCCGTATTGCGTCTCATCAGTACAAGGAAGATATCCATCCAGAAGCTCTAAGAGCAACTAGATTGGAGATATGTCTGAAATCACACAAATACATTATCTTTAGTAAAGAAAATGTTAAAAGTGCGTAATAGCGACATATCCATAACTAATTGCAAACTAAAATTCTATTTGACAAAAAACCTCTCGGCTTTGTAGGGTTAACTACTTGATTGCAGTTTCCTGCTAATCAATTGTCATTAGTTCTATCTTGTAGATATACTAACCCCGTTTAACTTTGAACTGTAATTCAATGTCCGTCGTGGCATATAGCCAGGGAAGTAGTTGTTGGTTCTTAGTAAAACGGTCTATATGTTCTTTGATTTTCAAAGACTCTGTAAAACGTCATAATAGTATTAGGTATACTATTATTATCTTTGACATCTATTTGATAAACGTTTTACTGAAATGACAATTGATTAGCAGGAAACTGCAATTAAGTAGTTAAAGTAAATGATGCTTACCATTTACCATACAATTTCGGATTTCGGGATATACTCGTAATAGGTATAAATCAGTGCACTAAAAACACCCGTCTTTAAGTGGAATAAATGGAGCTCTTTTGAGCGTGAAAAGATATTTTTCTTTTTCAAAAAGGTTGAAATAGATACATTTAAGTTTCATTTTAAATGGACCCTACCTACAACCATCAAGCAAAATAATCAAACCAATTATCAAATTCTAACAGTTTTTCTTTCTCAAATCGTTTATCACATAATTCGTGATAACTATCGGTAGAATACGTTAAATGCAGATCTACCTAATTATCGGATTCCACTATTGTGGAATCTGTCATCACACCCTTGCGCCGCCTCTGCTCCCAAGTTGCAAGTTGAACAAACGATCTATTTTTAGCTCACCCTTCTATGTATATTTTACCTATCATTTTTTTAAGTGGCTATTGTACCGACAATTCGTATAAAATTACTGGATATCGAAGGAAAATATATGGAAAATATAAAAAGTTATCTTTAAAATGAAACAGCTTTGCAGACTGAGAAATTCTTCTAACTGTTGTAGGAAATAAAAAAAGCTAAGCTATAGGTTGACTACACTTTAGTTATGATAACCAAAGAAAAACAGAACATCGTACAATACAATTTGATAGATATGTACCTAAGATATGTTTTGGATACAAATAGCATGTAACTATACCTACCTTAGCAATAGTTATTTGTATGCCTAGGCCACGTTATAAATTTTATGTATTTCTCAAATATTGATTTGTTTATTCCTTATAAAAGTTCATGAGTGCTTTATGAAAATTCCAAAACCAATAACATCTCCAAGAGTTAATGTATATTTAATTACAACAAAAGCACTGTACCTATTTACATGCAAAAAGCGAACTTATTTCCACCATAGATAACCTACTGATTTCCACAAGCAAATCTCTCAGAGAAAATCAACGCGGAATTACAAAAGTACACGTTTTTATTTTTATATGCAAACTCACAGTGATTTGTAATAGTTGACACAGTTTACCGACAAGATTGACATTTTAATGAAAAAAGTAATTAGATTGACATTTGACAGTTTTGATATTTGATATTTGACCCCAAAATTTCACATTGACATACGTTTATGTCTCTTTTTGACATTTGACAATACAAATGTAGCATTTTCACATATCAATATTTTATATGGACACAACAATTTTGACATTTGACGATACAAATATGATTTTACATTTGATACATTGATATGTCACTTTTTGTCATTTAACACTGCAGATATGACATTTTGGCATTTTTACATACTTTTTTTTTTTGTTTAAAGTCCTCAGCTACTGAGACTATGCGGACTTTAAGACAATCCCTACACCAACATTCACGCAAACATCCATGGGCTGTGTCAGGATTCGAACCCGAAGCCACGGTGTGGAAAGCAAACACTCTGTTCACTCACCCACCGGGACCCCCTTTTTACATAGGTACTTATATATCAATATTTGATATTTGACACTACAATTTTGACATTTAACGCTACAAATATGATAAGTTTGACATCTGACATACTTAAATGTCATTTTTTGACAATTGACACTTTGATATTTGACAGCACAATTTTGAGATTTGACAAACTTATAGGTCTTTTTCAACAGACCAAAAAACCGTTCTAGAACCGTTACAAAACATCTCAGTACTTTAAACATAACGAGAATTTGTCCATTGCGCAGTTCCCGAACGGTTCTAGAATGGTTCTTCAGTCTGTTGGAACAAACCCTATATGTTAGTTTGTCACTGAAAATATAACAGTTTTGGTATTTTTGCATACCTACTTATTTATCATTATTTGATATTTTACAATATAATTTTGAGATTTGATGCAACAAATACGATAAATTTGATATTTGACAATTGTTTAACGACTAGCATTTTTATTTATTTATGAATAAAATGAAATTAAAAATATTAAGCTTTTTGTGTTAAATTTTGTCTTTTAAATCGTTTCTAAATCTGAGTCAGCAACCAGTAACGCTTAAATTGTAGACAAATATCAGTTATCTTTTTAGAGGCGTGAAGCTAAAATTGTTATCGATATTTAATGGCAAAAATATAGTAGGTATTTTTGCGTACTATATATGTTTTAAACAATATATAGTAAGTTAGGCTGAAAAATAGTACAATACTATATAATATAGTACGGTTGGCAACCCTACATGGAGTAGGTACTATTTTTCCTAATTGTTGGTAGAATAGCTACTTTCTTTGTTTTAACGCCTGCAATTTCATTTTTCATTATGTGCACAGATAACTGGCAGTCAACACCAGATTTTAGCGGGAAACTGAGTAAGATACTTCTAAAGAGAGGTGTGGTCGTGCTGTCGATTCGTTCTTTTTACGGTTTTTGTGTGAAAAAAATGAGTGATATATTTGAAGTGGAAAAAATAGTTAAGAAACGTATTCGAAAGGTGAGTACCTATGCTGTAATCTAATTATTTTACTTGTATAATATTCAGGACACCGCCCTATTTACTGAATCATTAAATATTATTTGAATACGGTCAGTTTTCATCTTTTGAAATGAAAGTGTGTCTATGAACTGAAAATTAAAGTAGACTTTCGATTTGGATTTTTGTGCTACAGATTTTTATTAGATTTTTTTCCAGTACAAACTATGGTTTGTCATATAGGCGAGCGGTTCACCCTCGAAAAGACGCACAAAAAATCTTCCTGACCGATCACTGAAAGCTGCCGGATTGAAACCAATTGAAAATGATGTATTGTGATATTACGAACAAAAAATCCCATTGAAATTTTTTTGCACCGGTGGTCTGTAATTAGTTATTAACAATTAATTAAGAACAATATGTTGAATTGAAAAAATCGATCCGGAGACCTATCTTTTAGGTTAATTGGGGTAAAAGAAACACTTTTTGACTCCTGCCATTTTTTCGAAAAATGCTTCGTTTGCGAGTTATACGCGATTTAAAGTCAAAAAATGACGAAAAAGCGCCATCTTAAGAAATTTTTTTTGCGGCTTCTACGAAAGCTTTTTTAATTTTTCAAAAAGCAAAATATTCATCAAACCTTATACTTTCAGATAATATTTTTTATATTCTTGCGACTTTTTATTTTCATCGTTAAATTTACAAAAGGAAAACAGGATATTTGCCGCGTCGCCCGGTGACTTGTGGGTGTGGCAACATGTGGCATCATGTGGCATCTTCGTGCGTGGAATGGAAATAACTGGTAAACATAAAAATGCCAACATATTTATTTGATATTAAACTATAATTTATTAAGCTTTAACAACTATCATACATATAAATCTTCATTTTTATTTTCATCGTCCGTTTCTATGTAGTCATATGATGTATCTACATTCTGACATGTTTGTCTGTATTTTTCGCGACGAACCGCGATGTTTATCGGTCTTCCATGATTTTCTTTTGTTTAAACGTGTTTTAACCTGAACCACGCATTCTGTTCACACGTGTTTATATCAGCTGTATTCGCGTTTCCCGTAAGATATTGGTTAATAAAGTACATTAAACTCCTCGTTTTGAAGTAACTCGGTCTGTGTTTTTTCGTATAATACATATAATATATATTATAGATGTAAAATTTGATAATCTAAAGAACCGGCAAGTACAACTCTCTTCCTAGTTATTTAAGAACGTTAGTTATACAACATTCATTTTTCGTAGTAACCATTGGATGGTACATTTATTGTTTCAACATGGATGAAAAAAAATCATCATTTGCTAAAAACGAAGCGCTCAAAATTCCATACACGATGAAAATTCGAGGAAGATAATTCGTTCAACGCAATTCGATTGGCAATCATTGTGTTTTGTTTGTGGGTTACGGAAAAAAAAGGAAATTCGTTTCTTCAACGCGTAACACGTGACCAAAATATGAAAAATAAAATTTTACAAGCTTCGGTAAGAAAAAAGACTTAGAGGTACAAAATCGTTTGGCACTTTGTGGTAAGTTTGACTTATCATCTGTAGGAGCTGGTTATCATAAAAATCCATGCTACAACAACGCAAGAATATAAAAAATATTATCTGGAAGTATTAGGGTGATGAATATTTTGCTTTTTGAAAAATTAAAAAAGCTTTCGTAGAAGCCGAGAAAAAAATTTCTTAAGATGGCGGTTTTTCGTCATTTTTTAACTTTAAATCGCGTATAACTCGAAAACGAAGCATTTTGTGAAAAAACGACAGGAGTCAAAAAGTGTTTCTTTTACCCCAATTTACCTAAAAAATAGGTCTCCGGATCGTTTTTTTCAGTTCAACATATTGTTCTTAATTAATTGTTAATAACTAATTACAGACCACCCGTGCAAAAAAATTTCATTGGGATTTTTTGTTCGTAATATCACAATACATCATTTCCAATTGGTTTCAATCCGGCAGCTTTCAGTGATCGGTCAGGAAGATTTTTTGTGCGTCTTTTCGAGGGTGCACCGCTCGCCTAATATACTTAATTAGTAGGTATATGACATTCTTTATAAAATTGTCACTTTTTTAGGGAATAACCCAGTGTTATATAAAATGGAAAGGTTTTAGCTCAAAATATAATACATGGGAGCCAGAGGAGAATATTTTCGATGGGGATTCCAGTGATTATCTCAATGAAAATATTGAATCTGTCGAATTTGGATGTGGAAGACGCAGCTATCAACAGATCGAAAATTGTAAGTACTTGGCTATTTATGTATACGTATTATTTAGTAATACTTGGATGAAGATAAAAATATATATAGGTTTAGGTTACCTCTCACAGTAACCGAAGCTTAACGAATTTCTCTGAAGTGAAGGAATTCAACAAGCGTTTTTTAATGTTAACTGAATGATTTTTTTGGATGGTTCAATCAATTATTGTGAAAATATTTGCCCAAACATTTCAAATTTTCTTTATTTTTTTTGTATATGTGAGCAAAGCACTAAATTATTTACATCTAATAAGATATTTCAAAAAAACTGATAAATAAGTAGGTAGTCATAAAATTTTATTTAGAGTGTGTGCAATTAAGTCGGCATCGTAAGGGAATTTTTTTAATTCTTAGTTTTATGGAAAAATAGTTCTGCATGGTCTAAAACTTGAAACACAACCATAAGATATCAATTTTTTAAGCCTTATACGAGGTGTGTCAAAAATATGAATTTTACTCATTAGTAAAGTACCTTTAGTAGAAAGTTTTTATACTTTGTCTCTTTGTCATTCCGTGGAATTTTTTAATCGAATTTAAACCTATTTCCCGACTACCTAGAGATCTAGGATAGCTAAGAACTGGATGACAATGCATGTTTCAAGTGTGTTTAGGCATATACATAGATTTCGAAATTTATACTAAATTGATATTAAATATGATATAAGTTGTGTATAGATATTATCGTTTTGAAAGTTTTTAAATAAGTCGTTCGTAGCCTATTTGAATAAGCGTCGGATATGAGCCCAGGTGACATTTCTGTTATGTTATCATAATGGGATCGATTACGCGAGAGAGAAGTTTTTTTTTTGTTCTACATGTGAAAACAGTAAATTTTATTTTAACTGTTAATAAATTAAAATAATTTAGAAAGTTTTTTAGACAGTACTGTGGACTATGCCGTAATCTATCTCGGTAAAGTAATATTTGCCAAGAAAACAGGTTGCACTTAGTAATAATTTAATAATAGTAATATGAATTATAAATCACCATAAAAAAGTTCTTTTTATAAATTGTGATTATTTTTGAAAATAGCGAAAATTGTTATTAAGAAAAGTTGATCATAATTTAAAACTAATGTCAGGTATCCAATATATTATCCATCATGAAAAACGATTGTAACGGCAGAAAATAAAACGATCCGTACGATCTACTCAAAGGTGCATTTTATTCTCCTCATAGAATAATATATAAGCAGTGCCGAGCCGACCCCTACCAGCGCCGTAGGGCAAAACTTACGAAGCGCCTTTCTTAAAATTTGTTTAATTTATATAGACATTTAATTACAGCCATAAATATAAAATTTCTGATGCAACTAAGTACTTTAAAAAATAAAACAAAAATTAACGATTGACTTAAATTTGTGCACTTTTTATAATTATTAAAATGAGCAGTACTTTTTTCGTGTTTACTGCAAGATTCCGCCAAATGTTTCCAATCGTTTGTTCCGTTGCAAAATGGAGATTTGTTTTTTGAATCGAATAATTTGCAGCATAAACAAAAAACCGCATTTTTTGATTTAGAATAAAGCAACCACTCTCTATGAAACTTTTCACCATTTCGTAAATGTCTTTCATAATAACAATCCGAAAATTTTCGTCCCGAAGAATCACGCGGAAAATTATACTTTTTTACTTGCGTAATCGGGGTTTTTATTAAATATTCAACCATGTTTGAAGTCAAAACTTCTGGCCAAAGTCCTGGGTCATCTTTGGGAAAAGCTGGTGCTGGTGTTGATCTTTCTTCTGGTGGCGGCAGTGCATCAAGCGCAGGTCCAGGCAATTCTTTAGGCGCATCATCTTAAAATACAAACACACAAATGAGTAAATATCGCCCACTATAGGTACCAAATGCATTTTAAATGCATTGATATATTTATTTAAAATTTAAATAAAATGCTGAATTTTTTATAGCTTTTAAAAATATATACATATCTTTAAAAAAAGCACATATCACAGGATACGTTTTTTAATTCCTCACTTTCGTAAATCTCTTCCTCGACACCTAGCGATTGTTTTAATGTGGACGATGCCGAAGACACAAAATATTGCTGTATTTTTGCATGTGGCATTCTTATCACGCTCTACTTCTTCTCGTTTCCGTTTTTTATTAAATTCTGGTAGCCAGCCAATTTCTTTTTTTTATCACTCAACACAATTTTTACAAATTATTAAGTATCGCAAAAACACAAATACTAAAACAACTCTCGATATTGCACCATGCACTCACTTTCGATAACTGAGAATTCTTTTTGGTCATCTGCTCGCTAAACTAAAAATTTGTTTTGCATTTTGTCAGTATTTATAAAATGTGTTATTGGGCTTTATTTCATTGAAGGGCAATAACGCTTTGCTCCATGCCACTCACTTTCGATAACTGGTAATTCTTTTTGGTCATCTGACTCATCTGCTCGTCATCTGCTCGGTAAACTCAAAAATTTGTTTTGCATTTTGTCAGTATTTATAAAATGTTTTATTGGGCTTTGTTTTATTGAAGGACAATAACGCTTTAAAAGATAGCCTTTGAATAATTCCTATAATATCATTAATAGTTATTTATGCAACTAGTGCGTAAAGTGACCTTTTTTGACGAATGTGAATGTTCAGGCGAATGCGACAATCACATGAGTCAAAAAAGGAACATTTACGCACGAGTTGCATACAATATTTTTTCTACAACCAAATTTCTATACAAGAAATACAAGTATAGGCCTGATTTTTTTACGCTTTACTGAAAAAAAAATATTATATTTAAAACATATTATAGATAACAAAATATTTATTTTCTAAATTAATCTCACCTTATAATACCGGTACATAGAAACGCAAAATGCTTAAATTACAAATTAATTGAAATGTCAGTCATCATTTAAATAAAAATACTTACCCTTATTCATGAACTGATATTTCTGTCATATTAAAAATCAACTTAAAAATTACTAAATATAATATCTAGTTTTGTATGTATTAAACTGCAATAATTTAACAATTAAATATATTTACACAAATTTACACAATTAAATAATAAAAAAAAAGTTTCCTTACTCGGAATTGAACCCGAGTCATCTGGATAGAAGGTTAACACCTTACAATCTAGGCTAAGACACGTAAGATTATTCGCATAATCTTATACAAAACAGTGCTTATTTTACTTTTTTCACTAGTGAAAAAAAGTTAAACTTTACGAACCTTAAACCGTGCGTAAAGGTTATACTTTACGCACGGTTGTAGAAAAAATGTATTTAGCGCATTTGCTTTCATCGAAATTTCAAAATACTGACAAACTGTTGAGATGAAAAATTGTAAAAATGATA
Organism: Altica lythri; assembly: GCA_964028335.1. Taxonomy (NCBI): domain Eukaryota; kingdom Metazoa; phylum Arthropoda; class Insecta; order Coleoptera; family Chrysomelidae; genus Altica; species Altica lythri. Next base: position 83,551,962 of record OZ034801.1, read on the forward strand.
GGGGGTTGCTGAATTTATTTTTTATGTAATTTGATAATTGAGTTTAAAATTACAGTCCCAAAAAAAAACTAAAACGTAAAAATATTTTTTTGCTACCACATTTGTAGCTTTTATCCGGTCTAAAATCTGAGAGCGGCGCCTTTATCGCCTCGGCGCCGTCGGGCGCCGCCCGACTTGCCCATATGGACGGCTCGGCACTGTATATAAGTATTCTCCTTCTCGAAGTATCCATTCTTACAAAATGTTTTAAGATTCAAGCACAGCCGTACTTAGTACGGCTGTGATTCAAGCTTCCGTTTCTTTTACTATGCAAACATAAACAAGTGATAAATCTATAAATAGCAGGTGCCTGAATCGACCCTTGTGGTAGGGCTTACAAAGAAACCGCACACTCCCTTCTAAAGACATATTTATACAGGGTATGGTGTTTGCAATATAAGCTATAAGAATTATTATGTATTACAAGTGACTAATAAATAACAAAACATCGGATTTGATGGCATATCGTTAATAGTTTTAGGTGTAAATAGATCACATAGTGCCGACTTAATTGGACACACTAGAATACCTATTAAATTTCTCACCATTAATTGTTTAAATGTTAAATAAATAAATAAATAAATAAATAAATAAATAAATAAATAAAAACATTTCTAATTGCTTATGTATATTACTTTTATGTCACTGCACTATTGTATAAAAAATGATAAGTACTTATTTCAAAGGTTTCTGATTTTGAATAATATCACAAGCAAAAAATTATCAAAATCTGTTTTATTCTTAAGGACTTTCAGCTCAAATGCTTCGTTGACGCTACTAATTGTCTTTTGAGGGCATTCGAAGAACATCGTGTCTTTAAAATGTTTTTTAGTTATATATTTCCTTGTAGATTCCTGCAGCAGTAACAACTTGGACAAAGAGCCAGATGTTGATAAGATCATTTCAAACGATGGAATTTATTCTAATGACCCAACTGAAGATTATGATCATTCTGATAATATTAGGCGTAGAAATGAATTGAGAGAACTGGGAAAACAATATGAAAATGATGATACACATCAAGGTAATTATTCATAGGATGATAGTGTTAGCAAAGGTTGAGTGGAAGACAGCACTTCCTTGTTTCTCTTTGAGATCGCTGAAGAGCTAACCTGCCGTGTTTGGTACTTAAGTACCTTTCTGTTTATGATTTTTCTGTTTTTATTGCCTCCTATTTAGCAGTGAAAAAATTATCAAAATCGGTTTTATTCTTAGGGACTTCCAGCTCAAATGCTTTGTTGACGCTACTAATTGTCTTTTGGGGGCATTCGAAGAAAATCGTGTCTTTGAAATATGTTTAAGTTATATTTTTCCTTGTAGATTCCTGCAGCAGTAACAACTTGGACAAAGAGCCAGATGTTGATAAGATCATTTCAAACGATGGAATTTATTCTAATGACCCAACTGAAGATTATGATTATTCTGATAATATTAGGCGTAGAAATGAATTGAGAGAACTGGGAAAACAATATGAAAATGATGATACACATCAAGGTAATTATTCATAGGATGATAGTGTTAGCAAAGGTTGAGTGGAAGACAGCACTTCCTTGTTTCTCTTTAAGATCGCTGAAGAGCTAACCTGCCGTGTTTGGTACTTAAGTACCTTTCTGTTTATGATTTTTCTGTTTTTATTGCCTCCTATCTAGCAGTGAAAGATATGCAACAAATACGTCATGACTTATATCGTTGTGACTTTTTCTATTTACTAATGCTCCTTATTACTGTAATGGAAATGGAGCGAGAAAATAATAAATCAAAAAGAAATGAAGAACTTGCAATGTTATCAAGTTACACATGCTCCTGCTTAACACTCACAAATATATGCACATGTCCTTACCAAAGAAGTCTACACTCTGTCAAATTGTTTGGTCATCTTTATATTATTATAAATTGAATTGAGAACAGCCCATCACTGTATGAAATGTGAAAAAGTTTATCTATTATATTATGTACTTATTTATGAGTTATAAGTATTTGTTTTTGGATCATTATTGATCATAATAACAAAAAACAGTAAAAGTGTTTTTTTTTAGATCCTTTTTCCAGCGATGACTCTATCAGAGATCCTGATTATAATCCAGATACTAGTATTTCCAATATTTTAATTCCAAATAAACCAGAAACAGATGTAGAAACATGTGATGAAGATGATAGAAGTAAAGAACAGATTGAAGGACATGCAAATGATGCACTACAGGAAGGTAAAAATATTCATTTGACTTTTACATTGATATCACACTTTTGCAAAAGCATTAATATGAAAAAAGTACCTAACTTTTGCAGGTAAAACTTTGTTATAAGTTTTGATAATTTAAGAACACTTTCAAAGTATGTTCATTCCCTTTACATTTTGTAGTAAGTTAATACAAATTGAGCCATATTGCCTTTATAAAACTATCATATTCAGTAGTTCTCATGTTAACCTGTTTTAAGGATCCTCCACACCAACGTGGTACTGCGGGAACGACGCGGGATAAAAACAGGTGGCGGGATATGAAAGAATTCACACTGAGGCGTAGTGCGGCACATACAAACGCGAGATTGCAGCGTTCTATATTCGTAAAGACGTATGCAGTTTTTTTCCGCGTTCGCGTTTTTCCCACTCTATATTATATACCAAGTGCAATGTCGTTAACTGAAAGGTTAATCGAACTTGTGAAAACATATCCAATTTTATATGATTTGGGAAATCCCGAAACAAAAATATTAGGAATGAGATAAAATATGGAACACAATTGGCAGCGAATTGAATGAAAGTGATAAGTATAGTATTATACGTTACAAGGTCGCTAGGTGACTTATTACAGTACGAGTTAGTTTACAACTCGTACTGTAATAAGTCATATAAAATAAAAACGAGTACTGTAATAACACCTAACGAACTTGTATCGTATCATATTTTATTTCATCCTGTTTTTAAAAAATAATAAATTCCTAAAAATTTTAAAAATAGTTCATAACTTGACTAGTTACGTCAAATTACCTTAACTGTCAGTTACTGTCAAATATTTTAAAATTTTTGTTTTAATTGTTAATTCGTGTTTTAAATTAAAATAAAAGTACGTAATTAATTATTTTATAGTCATTATAGTATTTTTAAATATCAAAAATTAAAATTAATTGTCTTCCCTTAAGCAATCAGAGCAGAGTTGCTAGGCAACACATTACAGTACATGATACCGTAATGTTTTACTTACCGGCGCCAAATTGATTACAGGGAAGTTTATTTACTGGACAGGATAAAATAAAAGTAATTTTACTGAAGTTTGGTTACGCTTGCCATTCATCTTTTGCTAAAGCAATTAAAAAAAGGGCTTCTTCATCGGATGAAAAATCCATTTTAATATCAATCGTTTTTTTTGGCCCAGAAAGCACACATAAATACACTGCGTCCTTCCCGTACCCTCTCCCGCAGTACCGCCTTGGTGTGGGGGATCCTTTATATTCATTATGAATAAAAACGTGATTAAAACGTGATTCCACCAAATTTTTGAATAAACATTTTCCAACAACTGCTATGAGAATTTAGACGCTATTTGACTTACTATTGCAGTTTATTACTGTAGATCAATCTCCAACACAAGAAGTTGCTTTTATCAGATTTGAAAATAACTAAATAACTATTGAAAGTAAATTTTGTATCGACAATTGTAATTACATATGATTTTTTTAGAAATTTTATTAAATTAATATATCCTTCTTGTAACATTGTTAACTACAGTACTGATTGTAACAATTCGAATTATTCCAAGTTTTATAATTTTAGAAACAATATCACCATTTTTCAGTAATTCCGAAAGCAAGTTTGAATGAAACCATTATTCCTTCAACCTCCGGCGTGTTAAAAATGCAAGATGATGTATTGCTGAATAAAGTTCTGTCATATTGTTCTCCTAAAAACGGCGAAAAGCTTGACATTAATAGAATACCAACCTCAAAAAGTAAAACTAAGAAGTACTTTTGTATATTCTGCAAGAGCCTATTTTCAAAGCTTCCAGTTCATTTGGAAAAGGCACATGGAGGAATCGAAGAAGTTAAAAAATTTTCTTCATTGCCCAAAGGTACTTGGATTTATTTATTTATTTATTAATTTATTTATTTTATTTTTTTGTTAACATTTCTAAAGAATTTCGATATTGAAAATATTCTTCAATTACAAATAGCTTGAAAAAAAAATTAACTAGATAGATGGTTTGAAATCTGGAATAATTTTAATCAGACTTCAGATATGACTCACAATTTTATAGGTAATAATTGAATCGTATTTTTCAATTACTATTGTCGATTAGGCCTTAAATTGTACCTATACATACTAATATCTACCGAAATATACTAAATATAATGTGAAATATTGACAATAATAGTGTGCACAGTGAAGTTATCCTGTGTATAAAACTAAATGGCTGGTTGATATGGGGATAATGATGTTGATGCCAGTGTGTATTAAGTTGATCAGCTCACAGTCAGCTAAAATCATAAGAGCGAAAGTAGAATCTTTCTGCTTCTCATTAACAAAATTATTCATAAGTTTTCATACTTCTGTTTTGTGTTTTCTGAATATCAACTTTTTTTCAGGCTTATTTAACGTTAACCTGTTAGATTTGGATAATCTTATCAAAATTTGTTGTAGGTTGCAATGAGAGGAAAGCTATTATTGATGTCATAAGGAAAAGAGGATGCTTTGAATTCAATACAAATAAAGAATATAATGAGGGATTTTTAATTGTAAGCAGGAGACCGAAGGTTAGCTCTAGTAAGTCTGAAATAGATTATAGAGTATGTCCTTCTTGCAAAGGTCACTATTCTAAATATACTATAAGAAAGCACTACAGAAAATGCATTCCAAACAAAAAAAAAGCGATCGATCAGTTTCAATACTTGGAAAATTGGTTCTCGGCCAAGTGCATGTGAATGCATGTCCAATATTAAAAAACGCGATTTTTCCAGTCATGCGAGAAGATGAGATATTAGGACTCATAAGATATGATGAACTGATTATTTCATATGGAAATGCTTTATGCACGAAATATAGACTAGAACACATGCGTCCTATGATCCGTACAAGACTTCGCCTAATTGGAAGGTTCCTGTTAGAGGCCAGAAAAATAAGTGATGTTTCCGACTTCGCTTCCGTTTTTACACCAGACCGATTCGATGTTGTCATAGAAGCAATAAATGCTCTTGCTGGTTTAGATAAAGTTAAACAAGAGTATAAGTCTCCTTCGACAGCTTTTGAAATGGGCTCCCAACTGAAAAAATGTGGGAAGCACTTGGTGACAATGTGCATAAAACCAAGAGATAAAAATAGAAAAACAGATGTTGAAGATTTCCTAAAGATATTGGAGGAGGAACTTACAGTGTACATTAACAAAACTGTAATGGAAAATCAACTGCAACATAAACGCCAAAAAAAAAATTCTACCGACTAGTCAAAATATAGCTGTATTTAATAATTATTTGAACAAACAAAGACAAACATTTTATGAAAAACTCATAATTGCGTTTGATTTTAATCATTGGAAAGAATTAGCGTCTCTTACATTAATTTCCATCCAAACTTTCAATAGACGTAGGGCTGGGGAGGTTGAGAGGATGTTGATTGAAGATTTTAAGAGTTGCCAGACTCTAACTGCAAATAATGACCCTGAATTGCTGAACAATCTACCTGAGGAATACAAATTGAAAGGTCAAAAATATGTGCGTGTGGAAATAAGAGGAAAAAATCCAAGGGAGTTCCGGTTTTATTATCTTTAGAAGTCTTTAAATGTTGTGAGCTAATTCTTGGTAATCGAGAAGCAGCTGGAATACCAGAAAGCAATCCTTACTTATTTGGTATTCCTGGAAAATCGTTTTCCAATGCGCATTTGAGTGCTTGTGTACTAATGAGAAAGTACTCTGAAGAGTCAGGTATATCGCATCCACAACATCTTCGAGGTACTCAATTGCGGAAACATATTGCAACCCAAAGTGCTATGATGGATTTAGAAGAACATGAAGTAAGTGATCTTGCCAATTTTATGGGGCACGCAGATAAAATCCATCGCGAGCACTATCGAATTCCGATTGTTTCCAGGGAAATTGGACGAATATCACAACTTCTCGAGAGGGGTGTAAGTAATCCTGTTCAAGATACGTCAAAGAAGATTAATTCAACACTAGGTAATTATAAATTGATATACTTATTAGCATTGCCAATTCAATGTACGAGTTTCATCACTATTAAAATGAAGACGAAAATAATATTTTTTTTTTGTTTAAAATCTGCGCCAAATGAAACAAGTCATTTGAATTTTTAATCTTTGCTATACTAGGTATTTGAAGTGACTTGTAGCTGTACAGAAGATTATAAACTAAAGCTTTTCAACACAAAAACCACTCCACTCTTATTTGTTGTTCTAATACATTTTGATCTTGAGGAGAAAACAAGTGCCCAGCTGGCGCTACTATTATATTCTAAAATAGAAAATTTTTCCTAACTTCCTTATAAGTAAAACAAAATGATTAAGTACTGTCACTATAATAAATAATTTACTATCAATGTATCTATAATGCAAAAATTATACATTTTTCAGCTTTTCCAGATTATATTTCAACTGTTGTGAGTCAGTCTCGGAATGTAGTTAGATGTGACAGGAGTTTTTCTGAACAAACTGATGAAAGAATTGGTTAGTAAACACAACAGATTTCATTTTATTTATACAGTTATTAATTTTTTTGTAGATGAGCCTGAAAGTGATGAGGAATCAAATGTTTTGCCAAAAGATTCATGGTCTGAAAAGGATAAGAAATATACCAGTTATGGGAAAGAGAGATGTGGTAAGTAGTTTTTGAAAATGTTACGGTTCACTAGTCACACCATTATTTAAGAAATAAATCATCTTCAGGTCCTATACATGACATACCTAATTAACAATGTCACAGGTGCTGGACAAAATGAGCTACTCAACAAGCTATTAAGGCTAGAATAAAATATATAATTCATTATTGATATATCATTTCAGCATCCCCACATGGAAAAATTTCCAGACGATCCTGGACTACACCTGAAAGAACCGTGGTTCAAGACTTATTCAAAGAACATATGGAATATATAGAAATACCAACTCTAGTAGAGTGCAAAATGGCAATTAAATCCAATTCTGGTTTGGAAAATAGAACTCCAACACAGTTGAGAGCTTGGGTGGCTAATCAAATGAAAAAGAAATTAACTACAACAAACCAAAAAAGAAGTATGAATTATTATCATTTTAGAGCTATTGTTTTAGGGTTATAAATAGTAATTATGCGCCAAGGTAGCAAAGTGAGTTATTATTGTCGAGGTCTTTAATGGATCCGAGACATTAATACACTTTTGTACCGTGGCTCATATAGCATTTTTTTCATTACTGGCATTCTATTTTTGTAAATATTAGTTTTTAAAACTAATAAAAATTTTAGACGGGTCAGCAGTCACTCCGTTTCACATGACATGACAGTTGTGCAACCAAATACACATCCAATAATTTTTGTTTTGATTTGATAATAGTTATTTATGATATGAGTGTTAAAAGTGAGGTTTTATTTAGTGAGTGAAAACGTTTGTGAAATGAGCGGAGCGAATTGAACAATTTCACGAACAAAATAAAATCACTTTTAACACAAATACCATACAATGTTTTTTGTACAACTTCCCTATTTTGATAATGAAACGAGCGAATTTGCAATGACAATAAACCAAACCGTGTTAAAAGTAAACTAAACCGTGTTAAAAGTAAACTTGTTTACATGGCAACGTGTTAAAAGTATTTTTAACACGCTGTTATGTAAACAATCGTTTTTAACATTGTTTGCTATCATTAAAAGTGTCACTTTTAATGACAGTTGTACAAAATAAGTATTTGTGTTGTAAAAATCGCTATGAAAATGCATGGATAAGTCAATTGATTTTTATTTTTGAATAGGTAGATGGATTGAGATTTAGTTCTAGTCAAGTAGGCTCTGTATTTTTCTACCTTGGTTAATAATAAACAACTTTTCTACCTTAACAAAAGTCAATAAAGTTAGGTTTAGAGGCTAGTATTGAAAAAAAAATGTTCCGCCTACCTCTATCCAGCCTGTTGTGATTCAGTATAAAATTATTTTTTCTTTTCCATGTCTTTGATAAAGATCTATTTCAGTTTACTGGACCACCGAGGAAAAAACTATAATGAAGAAAGTATTTCATAAACATTTACAGGATGGTATTTTACCAGGAATGAAATTGTGTACAGAAGCACAGCAACAATACGATGAGCTAAAAAATAGAACCCCAGTGGTGATAAAAGCATGGGTTAACAACACTTTGAGAAAAAAAAACAGGAGCCCTGTTTAATATATTGTTTGATTTGATTTGTCATTAAATGTTTTTATTTCCATCTATGTATTTGATTGAAACCAGAACCATAGATTTTTTACCATTGTCATCGCTACAATTTTTATTCTTATTATTTTTTTGCCCATGATGCATTCCATAAGCTTATTCTTAATAAGGTCATTAGAACATTATGTATAGTTTAGTGAGCTGTATTTGGCAACGTGGCCGCCTTACTAAATTGTTAATTGTTATTCGCAATCTGCGAAGCGATATAGCATCGGGTAATACCGAATTCCTAATTATGGTCATATCATTACGGTCAAGCCCCAGCTGAGCTACCGGTCTCAGACCCTCTCCGTTAATATCCTATGTCCGAATTCCTAACTGCATACAAATATTTAATTTTGAATTTAATAAATCTAAAAAAGTCTTTAAATTTTTAAAAACGCATTTAGTTAGCTATCATCAATTTATTTTGATTATTATTTGATACTAATTTATGGAAATATCAGTCTATGGATTAAAGAAAATAAATTAAGGTTTACAATAATTAAAGTTACAACTTTATTTTCAAATTAGGAAAAAATAATTGCTAAGGAAAAGGAAACAACTATATGAAAACCATAAATAAGTATATTTAGAAACAAATAAAAAAACATTTTTCATATAAAAATAAGGGCGCAATGAATTTCATCTGAATTATTTTATGGCACCATGAAACTCGTCCGTTTAGGTGCAAGGGGTAAAAATACATAATAAATTTCATCCGATACCACAATGAATTTCATCCGATTTCATATTTACAGTAATTTACACATTTGGCACTGGAATTTATATTGGAGTATACTCAAAAATATGTTCAAATATCTTTTAGTCTTACTTTCTAATTTAAACTTTGTAATTTTATATATGTGTCTGTCTGAAAATCGTTAAGTTTTTGCATAAAAATGAATAACGATGGATAAGTTTTATAAAAATTTGCGTTAAATCGAGAATGGAATGACTAACAAGCGTCTGTCCATACTTGCACTGAATTGAGCCCATAGAGGTGGAAGAAAAGTAGAATCGATTTCAATGTGGTTTTCAACAATGTAATCGGAAAATTTGATAAGTAGACAATCATTGGGAATAATTGCCATAAAATGAAAAACATAATAATCCTCTAATTGGGTAAGCTAAATATATAATTTAGCCATTTTCCGGTTTCACTTGTAGCATTTTTATATTCCACTACTAGACCTAGTTCTGGTATTTTTCGGAACCAACACTAAAATCGGCATCCAATTAACTTGATATTTGGCCAAACAAATTTTGTGTTTTCCCTATATTTGCCATAATACGATTAAGTCGATTATAGCCTTAAAACGTAAAATTCCTAGTATCACTAAGCAATTCAAGAAATATTTCGTAGGTACCTGGGGCATCTCTTTCGTTAAGATTTACTTACTGTGCACTCACGTGTGCAGTTCATGCACGCCATAATAAAGTATCTATTTGATAAATACACTGGTATATCTGCAATGTTTCCTCCTGCGATTTGGGCAGCAAGATCTGCATCCATTCAAAAGACTACAAACAATTGCGAGTCATTTCATTCGCATTTTAAAATGCGATAGTTTAAAAAAAGTTCGAGTGGACACCTAAATAAAAATTCTGTCAACATGTCCAACTGTTAGTTCAGACACTTTAAAAATTTGTCTATAGGTATATGTATACAAAATCAAATATACTTCAGGTAAAAAATTAAGGTTGGAATGTGTCCAAAGTTTAGAGAATAGGTATAAAATTTAGAATAAAAATAGGATGTAGAATCTAAGATTTAAAATTTTTTTTTTCCAAAAAAGTACTTTTATTAATTTCATTTAATTTTTAACAAAAGTTTCTGTTTATAGTCTAGAAATTAAATATTCAACATTTTTATCAAATGTCTATCTACCTATTTACCATTAAATTTCGGATGAAATTCATTGCAATGTAATAACTACTTATAGGCGGACGAAAATCATGGTCATAAACGAGAAGATTATTTTCCTTATCTCTGAGGATTAACATAAACGGACGAAAATCATTGCGTTCGGATGAAATTCAATACGCCGAAAAATAAATTACATCAAATTGTTATAACTTAAAACAAATCATAAAACTTTACACACATTTCAAACAAAAAACTTTTAACAACCAAATAAATTAAAATGTTACTTCTAAGCAGTAATTTTATGTACTGATGTCAGTATTTAATATAAATTAAACTTTAATGTACATTAGTTTATACATTCTTAGATTTTTTCATTTTCTTTTTAGCCTGTTTTATTTGGTTGAAATGCTGCTATAATTATGACATATCTAAAAAAAATTACAGTCAAAACAACGAAATAAAATAATGTTCTATTTTGTATTGTGTCAAAATGACTGGAGCAATTAAACCATTGAAAATCTACTTTATGCACGACCGGGCGGTAAAGTACAGATTATTACATACATTTAGCGGGCGTAAAGTGCCACTTTAGCGCCCGTGGACTACTTTACCGCCCGCCGGGCGATAAATGTAAATGGCGGGCGGTAAAGTAATTTTTTTGTCTTAAATATTGAAATACTTTCAATCATCTAAACTGACAATGAGTCTAAATAAAAATGGCCACCACCTATTTTGACTTTGTTGTAGGGGTAACGACAACATAGGTATATAGATTATTGTTTTAAAATATTATCTCTAGCCTCTGTGCACATTACTTTCAATCAAATTATTTATTTTAAATAACAAATGAATACAAATTATTAGGTGAATGGTTATACAGGGTAAGTTTTTAATAATATCGAGGTTCGAGGTATAAATTTCATGCAAGTTGAAATGGCATTTATATTAAATTGTTCACAAAAAATAAAAATAAATAATATCCTTTATAAGTTTTATTAATAAAACAATCGTTGACATTGACAGCTGACAGATAATATTTTACATGTGACAGTAGAGATTTGACATTTCAAATTTGGCATTTGACAGTTGGAACTTGACAGTTGACGTTTGATATTTGACCATTGACAGTTGACATTTAATAGTTGTCATTTGACAGTTGACATTTGACAGTTGATATTTCACAGTTGACATTTGACAATTGACAGTAGAATTTTGTCAATTGACAGTTGACTTTTTTCAATGGACAGTGCAATTTTTTTTATAAATGATTATTAAATCGGTCGTGCATAAAAGTTTGTATGTATTTCGGGCGTAAACAGCGTTTATGGACCTTACGTGTTAATAGCCCTCGCCTGCGGCTCGGGCTCTTATTTACACGTTGCGGTCCATAAACGCCTGTTTTACGCCCTTGATACATAAATAACTATTATGACTAGTAGTTGAACAAATTTGTCGATCAGTTTTTTTATGTATCCATATATAGGTAAAATGAAATAAATAATATCCCAATTATGGTCAAGGTACATTATCAGAGTTTTATTTACATACGCCCGTCCTCTTTTATTATCACTTTAAAAGATGTGAAAGTATGCGTAGGTTTCAGGTCTTTATTTCGTAATGAAGCTTTGCACATGTCACAGTCAGTTTTAAGTTTTTAATAATGAAACCTGTTACATAAATAATAGCCTGCTTGTCAAAATAAGTATCGAATTGATCTAAAGATGGGTTTGGAATTTCTGTATTAAGTACTTCATTATTGGTTATACAAACTGCATCAAAAGAATTATTGGTTTTGAAATTAAATTATTTAAAACTGATGTTTATATTGTCTATTTAAATTAATAACAAGATGGATTAGTGTTACCAGTTCCAAATTGACAAATACTGGCAAATGTATTCTCAAGAGCATCTTGATTTAATCTGTGCTTTACATATTTAAACCTTGTTTTTCTGCAGATAGCAAACAATTAACTCATAGCCGTTATATCTATATTTGCCTACCTGGTGGAGACATTATGATACGGTTGCATTTTTAAAGAAAGTGATAAATTATCAGTTTATAATACTTACATAATTATACTTTAATTCTATACTTTTTATCACATTGGTATTCGTAACATTTTATTCTAAACTAGTGGTTTTTACATAGATGTCTAGAAATCATGATCTAAATTTAAAAGTTCAAGACATGTTATCAGTTAACCAGTTTCCTACCTGTACAAATTATTTTGATTTGTAAGCTGATGTAATGAAATTAGTATCTTATGTTGAAGCAGAGTTCTTAAGAAATGTTACCTAAAATAAAATACCTATATTAATATTAACCCTTTAAATTTGTAGATCAACTTACTTTTTAAGAGTTTTAATACCTATTTCTTCTAGTTGTCAACTCAACTTATATATTGGCATAAAATCCAAATTCTGATTTTTTATACTATTATATTTTAATATAAGATACTATAATATCAATTAGGCAATCCAAACCACGTGATATTTTAGTTGTTTGACCGTCGCCGCCATATTGAATTTATTTTGACACATCGTTGCCATCGTTGGATTGGCGCGACGATCAAACATTGGATTCAGTAACTATTCATCTTCAGAAAGCTATAAAACGATTTGCTTTTTATTTTGTTGTGTTTAAAGGTGTTTTTTAGTGTTTAAGAAGGACAATTTTCCAATTTCAACACACTCTACAGTAACTTTGTTGTTTGTTTGACCGTCGCCGCCATATTGAATTTATTTTTTGACACATCGTTGGATTGCCTAATTTACATAATATAATTGTATATTATTCATCGAGCGTATAATGGTAGCTATTATTCACGAAGATGAAGTTTACAACACGAGCCATAGGCGAGTGTTGTAAATCATCTGAGTGTTTCTTTACACATGTGTCCCCAACATCCTTTGCTCCCAAGTACCCAACACTTTTGCTAGCCAAGTGCAATACCCCACTTGGTTATGCCGCACTGATGACGGCTAATGAGCCAGAAACATGCATGTCTGCGGTTACCATTCCTACTCGTGGCCTTATTGATCCATTTTGCGTACATGCCCAATAATTTTCCCCTTTTGTTTATATTAATACGCGTTTTCTTGGCACTTTGCTTATTATATATATATATATATATATATATATATATGTTATGATGTAGTGTTTCACGGATGGTAGAATGAACAGTAGTGGTGTTCCGGGTTTCAATCCGTTGGTTGTTTGTGTCTTCACGACGTTTCGCCAACATCTCAGCTGGCATTTTCAAGTGATGCTTCCTTTGCGGCTGCTCAACTTGAGCAGCCGCAAAGGAAGCATCACTTGAAAATGCCAGCTGAGATGTTGGCGAAACGTCGTGAAGACACAAACAACCAACGGATTGAAACCCGGAACACCACTACTGTTCATATATATATATATATATATATATATATATATATATATATATATATATATATATATATATATATATATATATATATATTTTTATGGTTCAAAATAGTTGGTCTTTGTGTGTAATGTAAATGTATTTAAGACTAATTAGATAAGAATTTTAATAAGATCAATTTATGCAAATTATCAAGCAATCATAAAAAAAATGGGTTGCTACGTTTCTAAGGGGATTGATAGAGATTATTGATTGGGGATGTCAGAGAATTTTTGAATTAAAAAAGTCATAAAAAGATATTTGGGAAAATGAATTTGAATCAATATAAGTAAAATAAAACTAAAGTAATAAATAAATAGAAACTAATGGAATAATGGTATGGATAAATTAAATAGAAAATCAAATGGAGAGATAGAAAGAATCAAATAAGGAAAAAATTTACATAAATTGGAATTATTGGCTAAGATTAGCATAATTTATTAAGATAAGTGGTAGTATTTATATAATAGAAATAATTATTAAGGTTTTTTAGAAAAAGTGGGCAAAGTTTTAATCTAAATTAAATAGTAATAAGTATATGACGTAATGAATGTCATGAAATTTTGTATTGTATGAATTTGTTATATTAAAAGTTAAAAATATTTATATATTAAACATTGTTAAAATTGAAATGGACTTTTTAGTAAATGATAAGAGAGGAACCCAACCTGAGGAGTCTAAAAAGACAATTGTATGAATATAGATAATCATAATCTTTGGATATATATATATATATATAAAAGGGGTAAATTAACGGGCATGTACGCATGTACGCAAAAAGGATCCTTTTTGCGTAAATGCCCGTTAATTTACCCCTTTTGTTTATCATAAGTACGCATACTTGGCACCCTTTGTATATATATATATATATATATATATATATATATATATATATATATAAAATAAACTATAAATATTGGGTTTGCAGCAAAAAAACGACAGAGTACTCTTTTAAGTTGTTTAATTCAAGCTTTCGATCGTGGTTACGACCATCATCAGGGAGCTACAAACGTTTTAAAAAAACAGTCAGTGAACATGATAAAGTTAACTTTTAAATTGAAACTTACAACTTATTGAGGATATTTTGTTGTTGATGTTGAGAAAGTAAAACACAGCACAAACATATTAAAACTGTAATATATAACACAATTGAGTCACATATCAGACATTAGTTAGGTTAGAAGTAAAACGTGGCATGAAAGTACCTTCGACATTGACCTTTGAGATCTGACATTTAACCCCAGAACACGGAAGCAAAAATACGAAGTTGACAGACCAGTAGTGACCTCGTATCTAATGAGACTATTAGCCAACCCATTGTGTCAAGAAGAAACAATAAAGTTGAAAAGAACGGAGGGTGAATATTAAATATAAGAACTCAAATTTTATATAAAAATTATGGAAATATTAACTATGGCGATACTGTGACTCTATATAGTTATACTTATTATTAAAAATTATTAATATTGAACAAAATATTTAAAAAGAGCAAAATTGTATTAGTTGACATAATATAAACATGAATATTAAAATTGAAGGAGATTAATTTAAGAGAAAGAAAAAAAGAGAATTTCTATTATTAAAAAGAAACGTTAGTGAAACAAGCAAATGGAAAAGTCAACCATCTACAAGCAGTGAGCAAATTGAAAACAATCACAGCATGAACCCCATACTTTCAGCTAATAAGACTTGTGGCTAATGAGACCATTAGGGGAGCATACTAATGTTGTTAAACAACCTCATGCATGCATCTGGTTGACCAGCTGAAATTAAAATTCAAAAGATACATTATTGTGGTAATTCTTACTTCCCTTTTTTTCTTTCTCTTAAATTAATCTCCTTCAATTTTAATATTCATGTTTATATTATGTCAACTAATACAATTTTGCTCTTTTTAAATATTTTGTTCAATATTAATAATTTTTAATAATAAATATAACTATATAGAGTCACAGTATCGCCATAGTTAATATTTCCATAATTTTTATATAAAATTTGAGTTCTTATATTTAATATTCACCCTCCGTTCTTTTCAACTTTATTGTTTCTTCTTGACACAATGGGTTGGCTAATAGTCTCATTAGATACGAGGCCACTACTGGTCTGTCAACTTTGTATTTTTGCTTCCGTGTTCTGGGGTTAAATGTCAGATCTCAAAGGTCAATGTCGAAGGTACTTTCATGCCACGTTTTACTTCTAACCTAACTAATGTCTGATATGTGACTCAATTGTGTTATATATTACAGTTTTAATATGTTTGTGCTGTGTTTTACTCTCTCAACATCAACAACGAAATATCCTCAATAAGTTGTAAGTTTCAATTTAAAAGTTAACTTTATCATGTTCACTGACTGTTTTTTTAAAACGTTTGTAGCTCCCTGATGATGGTCGTAACCACGATCGAAAGCTTGGATTAAACAACTTAAAAGAGTACTCTGTCGTTTTTTTGCTGCAAACCCAATATTTATAGTTTATTTCTTAACGTGTCAGCAAAGACTTCTTGTCCTTTATATATATATATATATATATATATATATATATATATATATATATATACTAATTAAATAAATTTCTATCATAGTACTGTAACATCTTTGAACAGAAACGCAAAGAAACATTTAAAATAAGAATGGTATTAATTAAAACAAATTACATTATATTGGTGACTATTGTTAACAATATATTATATACCAATATTCCAGCCGATGTTCAACATGTTGCAATTTGTTTTGATATGAAAAATATGAAAGAAGATTGTAATAGAACTTCATGGATAGTATTGAACAATGCACATGAAAATAACGGTAAATTACCTGTTTTTTGGGTAAAAATCCCGGAGGTTAATGTACATACTTTTAATTATAAACTAAAAATGATATTCCCAGATCATTCTGAGGCTGATCAAGACAAATGGCAAGTTGTAAATCAAAGTCAATCTCTAAAAAAAGAAAGCATTTTAGAAGAATTTTCTAAATTATATAACTTAATTTGTTTAACAGTAGCTTTATTAAGTACCCTTATTATTGTTATACTTATTAAATTATTTAGAGAGAGGATAAGGTATCTGCTATAAGTAAATAGTTTAAATGAACATAATCTTTACTTGAGTTCAACGTACAGAGTGACAACATCGTGAGTGTGTAAGAAAATGTCTTTATCAAAAATGTGTGTGAATAAACCGAAAAACGTATTCCTAGGAGAACGTCGCTTTTTTTTTAATTCGAGAAAATCAAAATTTATATCGATTTGTCTATTTGCTGATTTAGAATACGCTCCTTGTGTTATACTTTCGAACAGTAGAAATAACAATTGAACACTAATTTTGACCAAAAAGAATGGAGTGATATCATTGCTAACAAACAGTTAATCAATAGTTTTGTATATCAGTTAAATAATTCTAATTCAGTGGATATAGGACGATTATCAGTGGAATTTCTACAGTCGACACAGTGTATACGAATCTACAGTGGTGATGCAAGCGTACGTGTAAGCACCACTTCTCTATTAAAATTGTGGGAGATCGCACCTTTAGTTGAATACAGACTGAACTTTTTGAAAAGTTTAGAATTTACACTAATTAGGAACATATTGTAACGGGATAACCGTAAAGGAAGGGACCTTAATTTGAAAGATTGTTGTTGACAGTTGATTTTTAGAAGTTTCTAAAAATCAACTGACTATTTTAAATAATGTTTCTAGAAAATTCTAAAAACTTCTAAACACACTGACTAGATTAAATAATGTTTCTAGAAAATTCTAGAAAGATCTAAACATACTAACTAGATAAAATAAATTTGTATATAAGGGGATGCATGGGCAGTTAACGTCAGTTCAAGTTCAAATGTTCACAAGAGTTCATTGTATTGTCAAGTAGTTAGACGTTATCCAGCAGAGTTCAGTGTATCTTAACAATTTTGTAAATAAATTGTGTAAAAAGTCCCCATAAGTGTTTCAATATTAAAAGGTACTCAAGAAGGTATGGCACAACAAGTACTAGAAAATTATTATGAACCAAATATGAATCCAGTGGAACAAAAATATTATGAAGAAGAAAGTATGATGCTTTGGAAATAAAACATGTAAATCTATATATATAAAACTCAACGGTGACTGACTGACTGATTGACTGACTGACATAGTGATCTATCAACGCAGAGCCCAAACCGCTGGACGAATGGGGCTGAAATTTGGCGTGCAGGTAGATATTATGACGTAGGCATCCGCTAAGAAAGGATTTTGATTAATTCCACCCCCAAGGGGATAAAATAGGGGATGAAAGTTTGTATGATCTATCAACGCACAGCTCAAACCGCTGAACGGATTGGGCTGAAATTTAGCACGCAGGTGGATGTTATGACGTAGGCATCCGCTAAGAAAGGATTTTGATTAATTCCACCCCCAAAGGAATAAAATAGGGAATGAAAGTTTGTATGAAACTTTGTCAATTTTAAACCGATCAGGTTGAGATTTTGCATGCATATAGCTACTATGACGTAGGCATCCCCTAAGAAAGGGTTTTAATAAATTCCACCCCTAAGGGAATAAAATAAGCGATGAAAGTTTGTATAAAAGTTTCTCAATTTCAAACCGATCGGGCTAAGATTTTGCATGCATATAGCTACTATGACGTAGACTTCCCTTAGGATAGGATTTTGATAAATTCCACCCCTAAGGGGATGAAATAGGGAATGAAATTTTGTCTGAAATTTTTTTAATTTCAAACCGATCGGGCTGAGATTTTGTATGAATGTAGCTACTATGACGTAGGCATCCCTTAAGAAAGGATTTTGATAAATTCCACCCATAAGGGGATAAAATAGGGGATGAAAGTTGGTATGAAACTGTCTCAGTTTTAAACCGATCCGGCTGAGATTTTGCATGCATATAGCTACTATGACTTAGGCATCCCCTACGAAAGCATTTTGATAAACTCCACCCCTAAGGGATAAAATAGGGATGAAAGTTTGTATGAAACTTTGTCAATTTCAAACCGATCGGGCTAAGATTTTGCATGCATATAGCATGCAAGTTTTTAAAGTTTTAAAATAATAATAGTCTAATACCAATCACGCTTTACTGAGCGGGGTGTGTGGAGCGGTGAGACGGTAGCACGCTGCTGCTGGCCGACATGAAACTATCGATAGACGCACAGAGTCTTGAAAATTCGAGAATAAATTTGTTGTATTACGTAGTGGTGTACTAAGAAATTACTTTTTTAAATTCCATCCCTAAGGATTTAAAATAGGGGTTGCAAATTTGTATGAAACTCGGTGGCAAAAAACTAAAGTCCACGCGGATGAAGTCGCGGGTGGCCGCTAGTAATTCATATAATTTATTTTTTAATAAAGAATACAAAATATATTGTGTATTTTAATTTTCTTGCCTAATAAAATTATCATAAATATAAAAAACATTTGTTAATGCACATATGCATTTTTCCGACATGTGATTTATACACTTGGGTTCCATTGGTGATAACGCTGGATGTTCTTCGACTTCAAAAACTGTGTTTTTGGTGAACTTTCTGATATAGTCACATTTTTATTTTCCTTTTACAAATATACTATCAATATTTTTTGTTAAATCTTGAATGATTTCACTAAATTTGTGTACGTTTAAATAGCCATACTCCCAGTTTATACAATGATGATTCTTCATTAACCACGTTGCTTGTTTTTGAAGATCTGGAGACAACAATCGAAATGGAAAAGGTGATTTAAACACAAAATGGCTAATATGTTTTCCATCGAACGCAGCCAATTCTTTAACAATAAATTTATTTTTCTCTAGTTTAAAACCTTGAACATCTAATACTAACATTATATAGTCAACATTTTAAACTGTCGTATCATCTTTTTTTGGTTCTCAAAAAGTTTAATTTGTTTTTTGATTAATATAATATTTTCAAGTAAATTTTGTAGTCTGATTTCTAGTTCACGTTTCATTGTAAACAAATTGTAACCACATTAGATATTTTATTTTATGCAGTTTTCAAAGCATGCGCTTTTTAGTATTGTCTTACAATTTTTGTTAGTGGATTGTATGAAAACTCTTTTTCGTGTAGTATTAAACAATATGCACAAGTGTCTGTTGTAGTAGCTTCAGTAGTTTCAAATTCAATTCGCAAAAACACAGAACCACTTTGAATAATTTCTTTTTGTCTAGAGCAGTCTATGTGAATCAACGGAGCATTACTTTTAAAATCTTGTGGATTAAAAATTGGTTGATTTTGAATTTGATATTAGTAACTTTCTTGGAAATTTGAGAACATTTCGTACAATGCAGCAAATCGTCCAATTTTAAAATCTAACTGTAAATCATTAAAAGGGTATCTCTCAGAATTTAAAAACACTTTAATATTTTTCAAGTTACAGTGATCAAACTTACTTATGTCTGCAGTAATTTTGGATTTTTTGAAAGGCAACAATTATATGTCTAGGAGTTTCATTTTTTGTGCTTGTTTTAACGGCCCAAGTGTGCCTAGTTGAATTATTTAGGGAAGGGTATTCTATAAGTTGCCATGATCGAAACGTGATGGATAAATCAACATTGCTATGAGCTATTTTATTTCATCGTAATTGTTCTTTTAAGCTTGGAGTTACATGGGGTACTTCCCATAAAACTTTACTTAACACAACTTTTGGGTGTTCTTTATCATCCACGCTGACCACTGAGTCAATATCATCGTTTGCTGGTATTAGAATTAACTCTTGCTTCATATTCATAATAACTTTTTTATAATCTTCGAAAAAACCAGAGAGTATTCTTAAAGGTATACAAACATTAAAATTTCCTTCCGCATCAATCAAAATAGTTTGTAAATCGGTTCTTTTGGGAAACCAGCCGGCATTTTCCAATTGAATACTTTGATTTTCGTGAATACTTAAATAATTTTTTATAGTAGATACAATACCAACATCTCGAACAGAATCAATTATAACACCATTTAATTCGTATCTGAGTTCTCGAAACAGAAATACTATACCGTTATTTACAAATTTTAATTTTGTTGGAACTACACTGTCCTGGGTTAATAACTTACCCTCAAGATAAAGAATACTTTTATCGGGGATCGTTAGACTATCTAAATCCTGGATTGGAATTCTAATTTCATCATTATAGTTAAGATTACCAGGCATGTACGGTTGGTATGTGTGAAATTGATAATCTTCAACTGATGTATCATTAAAAGGTTGTTGCGTAACTTGAAGTGTTTCCATTATATTAAAACTTTAAAACCTAAAGATTTCAGAAATAAACGATTTTCTGGTGTTAATGTAACAGCAGATTTTTCCAAACTGACAGCAGATTTTTTTTTAGATTTTCTTTTATAGTAATGTTGATAGGGATTGG
Source organism: Altica lythri (assembly GCA_964028335.1). Taxonomy (NCBI): domain Eukaryota; kingdom Metazoa; phylum Arthropoda; class Insecta; order Coleoptera; family Chrysomelidae; genus Altica; species Altica lythri. The sequence continues at coordinate 83,573,026 of OZ034801.1, forward strand.
TTTTGGAAAAATTTAGAACCATTTTAAATTCTTGGTCTTAGATGTAAGTTAAGAGTTATTTCCTCTCCTCTAAAATTAATCAATGTTCCTTTTTGATTAACAAGTTTAACTGTAAGATTTGTAATTGCTCTAACGTTAACTGGATAATACAAAATATTTTGTGGTGATTCAACTATTTTATACCCAAATGGAACTGTCGGAAAGAATTGATGTATTATATGTACTGGATTTTCATTCATGTATGAGCCGGAAGCTAGATTGCAATCAATGCATATTGCATTTGTATCCAAAATTTTAACAGGATTAGAAATATAACCCAAGTAGGTAAAAAAACAGTTTGTATTCCTTGTGCAAAAATTTTTTATTCAAAACAAGCAGAGCGCTTTCGACATAATGTCATCATCAGTGCTTCACTGAAAAGTATGGTTGAATGATAACGAATAAAGAAAATTAAGAAAAATTACATACTTGACAGTTAACAACGGCAATCCATGACAAGTATGTAATTTTTCTTTATTCGTTATCATTCAACCATACTTTTCAGTGAAGCACTGATGATGACATTATGTCGAAAGCGCTCTGCTTGTTTTGAATAAAAAATTTTTGCACAAGGAATACAAACTGTTTTTTTACCTACTTGGACTATAAACTGTGCACACAGCCTTCCAAATTTTAATTTATCTAGAAATATAAGTTTCATTTGCTTTTATGCTATTTATTTTAAATATCAATAGAGGACCAATTGAATTTTTGAGGATCTACTTCCCTTAAATGTTGTTGTAAAATGTGAATTATATCGTTTAGCTCGTATGACCCAGTTGGTATTTTAAAAGTATTCATGTTTGCTGTAGTTCCCCACGTAAACACATTATTATCTTCATCAACGTTAGGAATAGAATTGAAGGTGTACAAATTAGTTAAACCAATTTCATAATCTAGTTCTTCTTCTAAATATATCGGTGGATTAAAATTATAACTTAAAATCGAGGAATGATCTGATAGGGTAAAGTTGTAAGACATTTTTCGTAGCACTAAAAATATTTTTTAGTTGTACTGGTTATATAGAAAACGTAATGCTAGCTGACCACATTTATATGAGTTGAAATTTTGAAGTCTTTCATAATTATAAGATATTTTAACATTACCGTTACTATTAAAGTATTTAATTGTATTTAAAGGTGGAGGTAAATCTCCAAATGAATCAAAATAAACTATTATGTTTTTAGATTTTGTGTAGGCAGTCCAATGAGTTCCATCACTACTATTAGAATCTAAATTTATTATTCCACTCTCATATTATTTCTTAATTCTTTTGGGTAACGTATCACTCATAAACACACCCCTTAAATGTGGTATTTTCAACATTTTGACATACTTTATTAAATCAAAATTTGTTAAAACATGTCGAGGTAATTTCAGTTTTTTGAATATGGTTTTAAAAATAAACCGTATCCTTTAACAGGTCCTAGATATACACCTTTTCCTTTTTGTTGCATTACCGAATTATGTCGTTTAAGCTCTTCCAACTGTTGTCTATTTGTTTTTGCATCATTAACTGCCTTAGCTATACTAGCCCCTCCCCCGCTAATTGCCCCAATCGCAGCTAAAATGGGAAGCAGTAGTGGTAGGAACCCTCCAATTTTTGGAGTTTTTATAATGCGTTTCTTTTTACTTTTTTTCAAGAGAGCTCCACCTTTTTTTAAATCTTTTTTGAAAGTCCCATACCAAACCTTTGTTTTCCTTTCATTGCAGTCGTAACTAGCCAAGCAGCTGTTGTTTCTCCTAATGAAGCGTCTTTTGAATTTACACGTTCCCAAGCTTTATTTTCTAGTAATTTATCAGCTTGATGTCGAACGTCTAAATTATTATTGTTTAAATAAGCAATGTGGTGGTCTTTGCAAGCTTTATCTAATAAATTTATCCCTTTGTCACCACGATCAAGTCGTTTTCGTAATTTTGTGCCCGGTCCACAATACTCGTAGCCAGGTATATGTAATTCAAAAGGTAATTTATTAATTATAGTATTTAATAGACCGTTACCTATCTGCTTGGAGGTTCGATTTAAATTAAATTTGCTTTTTTTTCTCTTCATGTTTTTTTTATATATTTTTTTTTTTCAATGGTGGTTGCCTTAACTTGATGGAAATCCATTTAAACGTAATGAAACACTTAAAAAGGTTTAAATTTCCACTTTATTAACGAAATTGCATGACGCACGTTTCGACACACAGTGTCTTTGTCAAATGCTGTGGTACAACTATTTTAAATGACACAAAACAATTATGTGAAATGTAAAAAGGATGGTTAATAATATGCCAAAATTTTATTTTAGGGTGAATTTAGGTGAAAAGGTTTAATAATAATAACCCGACTACCTCTCTATATATAATCTTTCAAAATTTAAAACATGATATTTAAAAAACAAAAGTTGTCTCTTCCTATCACTTATTATGATGATACTGTAAAAAATCAAATAATACAGAAACACGGAAATTTAATTGGAGGAAATTCAAAAAGATGTTTAATTGTCGGACGTTCAGGGTGTGGAAAAACTAACGTTTTGCTGTCTCTTATTGAGCATCCAAACGGTTTAAGATTTGAAAATACATATTTATATTCAAAATCATTGTACCAACCAAAATATGTATATTTACGTAATTTGTTAGAACCTTTAAATGAAATTGGTTATAAGGAATATTGTAATCCTGAAGATGTACCAAATCCAGAAGATATAAAGGATAATTCACTTATTATATTTGATGACGTTGCCACTGGCGTTCAAAGCATTATTCAGAAATATTTTTCTTTTGGTCGACATAAATCTACTGATTGTTTTTTCATTTGTCAAACGTATAGCTATGTAAATAAAAGAATGCTTAGGAACAATACAAATTTTTTGATAATTTTTCAACAGGATATAACAAATTTGAAACACATATATGATGATCACATATACGATATGTCTTTTCAAAAATTTAAAGATTTGTGTAATGTTTGTTGGAAAAATAAATACAGCTTTGTAGTCGTTAATAAAGATTGTTCAATTTCAAATGGAAGATATCGTAAGGAATTTGATAATTTTATTATTATATACATAAATAACAGTGCATATGTGATAAAGAATTAGTGAAACGATGAACACTCACTTAACCAGACACCTATTAAAGTCACGTAAAACTTTAAAAAAGAAATATAAAAGTTTAAAAAGCGATATAATTAAATCACGGTCTACTTTAGAGAAAAATTATGAACCTATAACACAACCTTTAAAACAATTGGTAAGTAATTTGGAAAAATCTCAACAAATTAAACAGGAATTAGTTTCCCCAAAAGTTGAATTTTCTCAGTCAACTTATGAATTAGGAAATCGTATCTATGCACCCAGAAGATCCAACTATAGAATTGCGTTTTATGATGACAATGATGATGATTTATCAATTCCTTTTAAAAACAATGCAATGTGCAATGTGCAATGCACAAGCTGAAAACCTCAATTCAGGTCCGGAAGATGTGTTTGAAAATATACCAGAAGAAAATGATAATGACAATAATGAAGAAAATACACCAAACTATGCAGAAACAATACAAGAACTATCACAAATATTTTAAAATCCAGTAGTAATGGAAGACTATTATTCAAGTTATTCAACCCCGCTTTCACGATATTACATTAAAGGAAATATTGAGGATTTTAAGGGAGATTTTGATAATGTTTTAGGAGTTCACCATGATCTTACAACTGATAAGATTTCTATTGGCGACTCTAATATAGATTTTATTGGACCTGACTTGCAAATCAGGGGAATTAGATACAAAGGTACACCGGGGTTATATGAGTTATTGTTTAAAGCAAGTACTAATATTTTTACATCAAAAGACGCTGATGAGTATGTTGATATTTTACGTAAAACAAATGCTCTACACAAAGATAACAATCCTGAATTGCCACTTAGAAAAATAGAGAGTAAAATTAGAGATAAATATAATTTCGTTATCAAACCAAGATTATAAAGTAGACCATATAGACCTAGAATAAGTTAAGTACCTACTTTAAGTACAAACATACTTACAAGAAATAAAACAAAATTTCTTAATCAAAAGAAAAAAGGTGAAAGTTTAACATTATTGAAATATAATAGGAAACCGATACAGTATAAATACTTTGATGATTTTAATGAACTTGTAGAAAGGTTACAACTACTGATAGCATCCCAGGCTGCTGGAAATAGTATCAATTATAGAAGAACTTAAAGAAGGAGGTGTTATACAATAAATATGCCGATAAATAAATTTGGATCACAGTTTTTAACTGATTCAAAAGCTTGTGGTGACTTTACATCGAATAATCAACCAGCTCCTCTATACTTTGTGTGTGATCCATCATCATTTCACAGCAAATGTCTAATTTTTTTAAAAGGTGAAAAGAAAATAACCCTAAAGAAAGAATATTAGGTACTTGATCACGGTGGCACAACATACGTATTTTCGATTAAAGGAAAAATCGAATCTGTTCAACATTATGCCTTTAATGGTCTCATTGATATAAATGGTACTGAGTACAAGTATTATGAATTAAAAGGTTTAGATATAAATATTGGAGATAAAATTTTTTTTAAATTAGAAGCAAATGACAATGTTTTCGTAAGATTTACACTACAGTGTCCTCTAGAAAAAAATGTCTGATGTAAAAATTCAAATTGTTAATGAGCTGCACAAACCTACAAGAAAAATATACAAAAGAAGACGTGTTATAGTTAAAGGTTTAAATGATTTAATCCAAGCAGATTTAGCTATTATGGATCGTTATGCAAAAATAAACAATGGATACCGTTATATTCTCATTGTAATTAATGCATTTAGTAAATACATTTGGGCTGAACCACTTAAAACAAAAAATGGTAAAGAGGTGACTAATGCTATGAAAATTTTTTTATCTAAAATGAAAAAAATACCAAAACATTTACAAACAGACAATGGTACAGAATTTTATAATTCAAATTTTAAACAGCTTATGGAATCATTTAGTTTAAACCATTATAATACTTTTTTAAATTTAAAAGCTTCTATTGCAGATAGAGCAATTCGAAATATCAAATCTTAAAAATGGAAAGAATTTAGTTTACAAGGTTCATACAAGTGGAAAAACATTCTTCCGAGCATTATTGAAAAGTACAACAACACTAAACATTCAACAACGGGATATATGCCTAGTAAAGTGAATGAAAAAAATTCGAAATTTATACTTTCATTTAATCATTTAAATTTAAAAACTACAGATCCTCGAAAAAATAAATTTAAAAAAGGTGATTACGTCAGAATTAGCAAGTCTCGACATGTTTTTGCCAAAGATTTTAAAATTCGGAAAGTTCGCTACACCAATCCTACAACATATTTGTTAGAAACGAAGAAATTCAAGGATGTTTCTATACTGAGGAATTATAAAAAGTTCAAAATCCAAATGCATATTTAGTTGAGAAAATTTTAAGAAAAAAAGGTAATAAAGTGTATGTTAAATGGTTAGGAATGGATAAATCTCATAATTCTTGGCTAAATAAAAATAATATTTTGTAGTATAATTTTACATTTAATAAAAATAATGTTTCAATTAAGAATTTTATTCATACATAGTTTTGTAAACTTTATTTCTATGAATTTTATTCAAAATCGGATTTAAAATCCGTACTAATGATTCAATACAATATTAAAAACAATAATTTTTTAACATTGTTACCGCTAAGATGTTGAGAATTGTAGTGGGAATTAAATATAAAACAAGAAGAAATGTTTACAGTTTTCATTTGTAAGTTAAAATCGACTACGAGATGTCTTATAACACATTTAATTGTAAGTGTCCGTTAAAAGATTACTGGAGTTCTAAAAGAAAATTATTTAAATTTAGCGAAGATGAAATTAAAAAATTTCTGTAGAGTACATAATTCAAAAAGTTTTTCCAACAGAACTTTTATTTGCTTGGCATAAACTACCGTACGAATACAGGAATAATTTTGATTTGCAAATACAACTACTGTGTTATGTCCATCACAATAGACCAGAATGGAGAACACACATAGATGGTTCAGCTTCAGCTCAATTAAGGTGTAATTTATGTAAATTAGCTCTTGAAGAATTTACTGTTAAAAGGCATAAATAAACACTTACAAAATACATAATATGTGTGTTAATCATCAAAGTTACAAAATATATATTTTTTAATATGAAAAATATAAAATTAATATATAAATTAAATATCTAATATATACTTAACTAAAAAAGATACAATATCTATTATAGTCTATACATAATTAATTTAAATAGCAAAAATTAAATAAAAGCAATAGGCTAGTAACTTGTCATACTCGTTAGATGAGTTTATATTAATTTTGTATAGACTCCTTTATTACACAATACAAAAATACGTAATATGGAATGTTTTATATTCAACTAAAAACTTACACAGCATATTATAGATATTTATTGCAAATACAATTTATAATTGTAATAATGTTATACTTTTTTTAACGTGATTATTGTGATTATAAAATCAATAATACAATAAAATGGTAATATTAACCAACATCACTACTGTCGTTACTATCAGTTTCGTAAGAAGCAATGAAACGATTAAATTTTGGTTTGTTTTCTCCTTTATATGTATCAGTATTTTGCAAATCCATATTACATACATATGGTTCTTTTAACACAAATAGTAAATCTTTAAAATCATTTTGACACCACATACGCTTACTTTTATAAATACGATGTAGGTATCTATTGTCATAACACAAATGAAAATAATCTCTTACAATTATTAAATCAAAATTTATGTTATAAATTTTCAAAACACTTAATTAAAACTTGTAACATGATCGACAAAAAAATAAATTAAAATTTTTAATGATATCTATTTACCCAAACACAAAATTTAAAGCTATTGAATTCTAACTCCGAATCAGGAGACAAATTAATTATAGCAGATCTTGCTTGTGACCTTAGAATGTCTTGTCCATCAAAAATCTCTTAAGGAATGTACTTATCATCTACGTTTTTTGAATTATTTACGAGAAACTTCCATCTATAATTACTATATTTCTTAATAATTTTCAAAGTTAATTTTTTATGTAGCACTGAAACACTAATAAATCCAATAATTAATGTAATATTTTGACAAATTATTTCTACACACATTTCTTCTAGTTGCATGTTTACCTGCAAAAAACAAATTATTCACTATAGTGACCGTGGGGAAGCGTTTCAAACGAACCAGGAACTAATCTACGTTTGTCATCATATGGACTTAAACCAATTTTTGTCTGTTCTATACTAAACACGTTATGACCAAATGATTGAATCGTTTGTTGCTTTACAACTTTTTCTTTAAAATTTTTTAGACAATCAACATAATCATTAAAAGTAATTTTTTTTTCTAACCACATGCTTTTTAATACCTCTTGATTTCTTTTGAATGCCTAAATTTTGAAGTTCGATATTTATCTGGTCTTCACTGATACCTTTTTGTTTTAACTTGGCTTTTAATTTTTTTCTATCTTCATCACTTACTTGTAATTTGTAGCTATACATTTTAGATCGAAGACCAGCAAAATGAGTAATGATTCTACCATTGGCTTCGTCTTTCATCAAACCAGGTAATTTTTTGTTGACCAACGGTATCCCAAATGGATTATTTTTATCATAATCAGAAGTATCAAACAATGATAATTTTTTTTTTATAATATCTTTGTAAACATTCTTTCCAAATATTTCTAGGTGAAATGAGTCAGTATCTATATATAATAAATTAAAATTGTCTATACCTACTTTTGGTACCAAAAAATTATAATAGAAATCATACATGCAAGTTTTAGAAATATCTAATATAGACATTCCGATATAAAGTGGTTTATTAAAAACAAGTTCAGCTTTTTTCAATTCGATTGCCAAAAATTCTTTATCGAAAATTTATCTGTTATGAAATCGAGGACTTGCAATTAAATTTTTAGCTCCATAACGTCCTTCGTAACAAATTACCAGTTTAACTACTCTATGTAGTCTAATATTTTCCATTGTTTTGCCGAAAACTGCATTGTTTGCCAATTTAAATTGATTTTGTTGAAATTTACTGGTTGCCAAGGTTCTTAATCTTGTATTCAATTCTATATATGGTTGTAACCATGCAGACTCTTTAAACTCCTACACTTTGTGAATTTTTGTTAAAATTAAACCATGATCTAATGCCTGTTTTAGATTTCTGTAGTGTAACACATTTTTTTTATCATATAAATCACAAATTAATTTAGGTAATTTCGATCCTGGTGGAATACGATGATTTGCACAAAAAGGTAAATCTTTATGTAAATCATGCAACTCCTTAGGATAATCTAGATCAACCTGTAAAATATACCCCACCGAAGAATCACCAGAAATAGTTGTCACATCAATATTTGGGTCCACCCATTTAAACCCGTCATAGGGTAAATATTGACACATTGCCCATCCATACAGATTATTTACATCAAACAGAAATTCCACCCCGAATTGACTTTTCAATGAACAGTATCATATCAACATCCTTTAAAATTTGTAACTTACATTTTGTATATTTTATCGTTGCATCCCAAGTATATCCAGGCATTGTAAAATACCAAGCAGGATCCAAACCGTATGTTTTTGTTGCAGTGTCTCTAAAATTTTCCATTACATCAGCCAGTAGTAAAATGTCTGTTTTCATATACAAATTGCTATATTCTTCAAGTGTTTGTATGTTAAATGTATGCCAAATCTTTTGAGCATGCAAGTACTCTTCTGTACTTAGTTCAATGTCATTCAATCTACTATAAAATTTTTCAATTGACGGAAGCTCAGTTTCTTTTAGTTTTTCTAAACTATCAACCTAATCGTATGGAAAAACTCCTTTTCTAGTTAAAAGACTAAAATCATCGTTGTTTAAATGATCAAATTCTTTTTTTAAATTTAAAAAATTGTTTTCACATAGGGTGGACACCAACTCATCAAGACTAGCTCCCAAAAATCGTAAAGAATCTATGAACCTGAATTTAATTTTAGTTTCGGAATCATGTTAAGTAAAAGAAATATATTTTTCTTTGTTTAAAGGTAGTAAGCTAACAGTACCACATTTAATAATTTCCTTAACAAGAAAATGTCCATCATAACCTGAGAGATTATGAAATACAATTGGAGCTATAAAAACATTTTTAAACATTAGATTACAAGTCTGATGCGCAAGTCCTCTGAATAATCCTATGAAGTGGTCATGGTCGCGCACGATCAAATCGTTATTTTCAAAAGGTTTTTTGCAAATGTGACATATACATGGGTTTACAGTAGTTTATATTTATATTATATTTAATATTTTACCAGATACAAATTTTGCAATATTCTTGAATTGGTTTGAAAACCATTCTATGCAATCTTCTCCAGTATAACTGGAGAAATAGGAAATTGAGTTATCGTATGAACATTTTAAAAAGTAGCCACAAGAAAACGGTTTGTGGTGTTGATATTTTTTCATTTTCTTTGATATTCTATTGTTACATGATTGTAAGTAGGATTCAAAATCTGCATACACCACAAAGGGTGCTTTTTGTTTATAAATATAATTTTGAAACTCTACGTAATCATATTTTGGAAACGAAATTTTACTATTATTTAACTCCTTACAAACATCAGAATGTTCAATTAATTTTTTTGTCACAATAAAAATAATTTAGGCAACGGTCACAAAAATACTTTTTCTTGGTTGATGAACTAAGACGTGAAAAATTTTTGATCCAACAATAATGGAATTCGATTTCAGTTTTATCATCATCTGGTATGGGCGCTTCATAATCGTTTAATTTTGGAAAATATTTGTTTTGTATAAGCAATAAATTAACGTGACGGTCTAATTTATTTTCGGTTAATCTAACAGGAACCACATCAAACTTTTGAAAATAATTTAGTTCTAAAGCATAAACATTTATAGAAATAATATTATATTTTCAAACTTCGAAATTTGTGATAATTTCATAGGCAATTCTAAGCCATTAGTCTGTAACACATCAGTATATCTCGGGTATGAACTAATAAAACGATAGTTTCCTTTAGGTGGAAATAACGCACTGACTACACTCCAGAAAAAACAAGCCTCATCATCATTTTGAATGTTAATGCAAGCTTTTTTCTTTTCAATCTGAAAAGGTAATTTAATAAAAGAAGAACCGTTTCCAATTTCAAATTTGTTTATGGCTATTTCTAAATATAAAATTTTTTGTAAAGACCAACCGCTAGATTTCTCTGAAAATTGTGATAATTGATTTAATATCTGATCTTCTACAAAAATTTTAAACCAATCCGTTAAATTTGTACTTCTATCTATTATGTGATTGGGTGTTGAAAAATATTTTTGGTCAATCAATTCCTGGTCGCTTGACTGCTTTATAAATTCTCCAGAGAAAGTTGAAATTATTTTTATTAATACAAATTTTTTTAAAATATTTGATATCTTTTTCTTAAACAAATTACAAGCATCAGTAAAAAAACTTTTAATTTCTTTATGACTTAAATTAATAATAACACCAGTCTGGATTCTGCTATCAAAACAATTATTCACATTTTCCCATTTAACTCTACTACCTATTTTATAAGAGGACCCTATTCCGTAACCTAAATGTTTATTTTTTAATGTAAGTAAACACCGGAACCGTTTTAGTTGAAAAATTTTTGTTAAAATCTTACGTTTTTGTCCAACCGAGAAATGAAAAATTTTAAATGCTTTATAACATTTTCTAATATGTTAAGTTAGTAAATTACTTGATAAATTTTGATTTAATGAAGAGAAACATTTTTCTAAGTTGTCCATATTACGTATAAGTTATAAAAGTAATTAAATAATAATCTTAAACCTAATTTCGAACTTAAAATAAAATGTTATATAAAAGAATAATTAAAAACTAACATTTAACAATATCAAAAGATGATGCTGGTTTTGGCTTCCCTACATCTAATTGACCTCGAAAAATAACAGCATAGCAATTCTCGTTAAAATACTGAATAGAGTTTCTGTACTTCTCGGTTACGCGTTGAGGTAAAAAAGTTATAAAATCTTCTAACTCAAAGAGCACAGCATCACCAAAACGACTTTTCACTATTTTCGCATTAAAAGTTTTGTATGGTTGGTCTACTGTTAACTTATGCAATTTTTTTATTGGTTTTGAATTTTTTTCTATAAGAGATGTTGAATTTAGCTCTTTTAAATCCATCTAAAATTATACATAAACACTAAACAAATAGAAACAAAGAAAAAAACTTACTTTTTAAAACACAAACACACACTTTGCAGAACTGACAAAAGACTTTACTTCTCTGGAGCTGCTAACTGAGAATAATCTGACAAAATCAATGCCTTTTAATACCACCTCTACCACTACCACTACTTACACTACAGATGGTAAATATAATAATTAAATTTATTGCACAAATGTCAATTGGCAGATGCTACATACACATTATTAATTATAGATATAAATTTTAACTATGCACTTCCTTATCAAACCAGAATTAATTCTAAATTATTTACTATGTTTACTATCTAAGTACTTCCTAGTTGTCTATTCAAAATCAATGTGCAGATGTTTCATACATATAATTAATTATAGATATAAATTTTAACTATGCACTTTATAAACTAGAATCGAGATAATGCATAAAAATTATTAAGTATATTTTACAAATAATCAGTTTCCTTATTAAACGAGAATCAAATCTAATTTTTATTATTAACTGAATTTTATATCTAAGTACTTTGTAGTTGTCTAGATAAAAATTAAACTTGGATATCACAGATACTAACCCGCATATGGCTCACATACAATTATAGACAGTTGCAATTTCCGCATGAATGCCTGCGGTCGACTTATTATACAGTGGGCATTTGAAACTATCTGACTTAGAACATACATAGCGTTTTGGGGGCGGCAAAAAATTTATAGTACTCTGACGAGGGCTGGGGTGCTGGGGCATATCATAACGAGTCGATTAAGGGTTGTAACTTAGAACATACATAGAATAACTACTAAAGCAGTAACTAATTTTGAGAATCAAGAAAATTGAACCACTAAAAATAAGGTAAAATCAACATACTTTATTGCAGTAACACAAAATGTCTATAATTATAAATTACTAAAATATTGATTTATTAATGCAAGTCTTGTTCTGTTATTAAATTGTGTAATATTTAAATTTTGTTGAACTGGATTAATAACTGGTACATTATTTATAAAATTTATAGCTGCTTCTACTTCTTCACTGACTGGAGGTTCCAGTTCATTGGAGTCTATGCAAATATTATGTAAAACAGCTGTTGCTACAATTATTGCCTGTATTTTGTTAATATCCTTACATCTAATTCCAAATGACAATATAGGAAACCGTCTTTTTAAGACACCATAGGATCTCTCAACAGTATTACGAGTTCTAATCAATGATTCGTTAAATAAATGTTCAGCTTCTGTGACAGGATTAGTTAGGGGAGTTATGAGATATGGTTTGATAGGATAACCACTGTAACCTACGATTAAGTTACCTTGTAGAAACCCTTGTTCAAAGCTGACCCTAATTCTAGAATTATTAAAAATAGTTGAATCATGACATAAACCGGGCCATCTTGAAACAATATTTTGTATCTTTAGGTCATATGAACAAACTGTTTGTACATTAAAAGAAAAAAATGATTTTCTGTTCCTGTATATCTCTGCATTATCTACAAAAAAGATTTTAAACTGTGTTTTCACTTAAAAATTATGTTATGCATACCTCCTCCTAATGACTGTATTTTGACATGTGTACAGTCTACAGCTCCAACACACCTAGGAAACCGTGCAATGTTGAAGAAATCTTGTCTAACGTTTCTTACTTCTTCTGCAGTAGTAGGAATTTTAATAAACATTGGTCGTAATGTTGCACTAGCTATAACCACTTTATGAATTAATTTACATGCAGTAGATTTATGTATTCCAACATTCCTACTATTAGAATGATATTAGTAGGTTTGAGGACAGGCAAAAGAATAATAAAAGGAATTAATAAATTGACGACGTTTCGACGTTTATGTTCTTCTTTTTCAAGGCTAAAATATATGGTGTATGTACATAGATGCTTTTACATAACAATAATAATAATAAAATAATTACATATATCAAAAAAAATTATTATAAAATATATAATATCTTTTTAATTAGATATGCTTTTATGCCATTGATGTCAAAAAATATTATTAACTAGCTGTACCCGGCGCGCGTTGCTACGCCATCAACTAATAAAATAAATTTAAGAAAAATAAAAGAGAAGAAGAGATAGGGAAGGAAAAAAAAATTATAGTTTTGTTTTACTTATCGCACCAACAATATTTTAAGAACTTTTATTTGTACGAATTCGTATAGATATCTATTAAAATCAGTATTGAACTTGATACATGGAAGCGCCATCTGGTGGTAACTTCTATTAATACGAATATCATATTCATCTTACCCATTAAAAATACATCATCGTACTGATTTTCGTGACAATCGGTTGAACGGAGCAGAAGTTGCTACTCTGCAGCGCCACCTGGTGGCGATTGGCTTCAATGAGCATATCATACAAATTTTCTCCGTGGAAAAATGTATATACATACCAATTTTCATGACAATCGGTTGAACGGGACTGAAGTTGCTACTCTGCAGCGCCACCTGATGGTGAGTGGCATCAATGAGCATATCATACAAACCTTCTCCGTGGAAAAATACATATGCATACCAATTTTTATGACAATCTGTTGAACAGGGCAGAAGTTGCTACTCTGCAGCGCCACCTGGTGGCGAGTGGCATCAATGAGCATATCACACCAACTTTCTCTGTGAAAAAATACATATACATACCAATTTTCAACACAATCGGTTGAACGGGACAGAAGTTGCTACTCTGCAGCGCCACCTGGTAGCGAGTGGCATCAATGAGCATATCATACAAACTTTCTCCGTGGAAAAATACATATACATACCAATTTTCATGACAATCGGTTGAACGGGACAGAAGTTGCTACTCTGCAGCGCCACCTGGTGGCGAGTGGCATCAATGAGCATATCATACAAACCTTCTTCGTGGAAAAATACATATCCATACCAATTTTCATAATAATCGGTCCAGTAGTTTTTGAGTTCATTGAGTACATACAGACATACAGACATACATACATACATACATACAGACAAACATTAATTTTTATATATATAAATACTAACAAATACGTATATATAATTAATTTTGTTCATTAACTAGAATAAAAATGAATTAAATTATATTTTTAAATTTGATATTTGACATTTTATATTTGATAGTCCGATTGATGGTTATAAATTATCTAGTAGGTACGGTTATAATTTTCATTGTATTTTTTTTTAAATTTTGTATATATATTACTTAATTGTTCGTAGATTTATTGTGTTGTTTATATTAATATGTATTATTTCGCTTATAGATCTTTTATAATAATTTGGCTCTCTGTCTAATATTGTCGGATAATCAAAATTAAAATTATGACCAATATCAAAATGATGTTTTGCTAGAGCCGTTTTATCAGTTTTATCTTTATTTTTTTCTCTACAGTCATATTTAAAAAAAAAAATAACAATTTAATTGTTTCCCGCTCTGATAAAGGGAACTGTACAGTCATAATGGAAAGAACAGATTAAATGACAAATATGACAGAAATATTAATTAATGAAAACACATATAAAAAACTAAATAAAGATCCTACTAATAAATTTCAAACAAGTTCTAATGATATAATCCGTTCACTTTTTATTCCAATCTCAGTAGGCTCTGTTAGTAACATGAATTTCGCCCTGTATAATACACGTCTGAGTTTACTGTTCTGTGGTCTTGTTAATTGTAAGTACGATGTTGTCACGTCTTCAATAAAAATATGTGTATTCAGTACAAATATCTTAAGTAATTAAATCTGCAAACCAAATTTAGAACTTGCAGGAAATAAGTCAATATATTTAATATTAAATTGAATACTAAAGTAGATATGTCAGTTTTCGCTGCAAGTAGTATTAATATCCAAGAATGGTCTATTTGAATTCACATGAATTTTGACTGATACTCAAAATAACACATTCCTTTACACAGAACAGATCCCTGTTTATAGTCAATTATTATTTTATTGGTCTATAACAAACAATATACTTTTATATTTACATTTTATTACAAGTAAATAAGTACAATTCAGAATGTAGCACATATACATATATTAACTAAAAACGTTTAATACAACTTTTAAATTAATCAAGCAAAAGTAAAAAAAAATCATTTTACAAATGTATAATAACACTTTTAAATTAAAGTAGTGGTAAAAAAATTATTTAATCATTTTTGAGTTTGACATAAAAAAACAGTACTCAAATTTTATATCCATCTTTTTTAAAGTCTACTATTTTACATCCAAATGGCATCGTAGATTATTGTAATAGTGGCTGTAGGGTAATAAAATTTCACATCCAATGGGTTAATTAAGGAAACTACTCCAGTACAAATTTGATTTTCCTGGTCCGCCTCAAGTGGAGTGTCGCAGTTGACTTATATATGCAGATGTTTTAATAATGTTCTTTATAACAGAAACTCTTCAGAAATTTTTCAAACCGATACAATGAAAAAACATTTTAATAAATTACATAAAAGCAAATAAAATCAAATACAGATGCAGATTTAGATGTAACGTGTACATGTTGTCAGTGTATTTGTATGATCAATCCTCTTCCATTATTTCACTGGAAGAATCGGAGTCACTATCAAATCCAAAATCGGAATCGTCAGAATCTGATTCCTCCAATGAAATAATTAAAGGATGAATATTGTCATGTGAGCAGTTTCTCATGTAAGTAGTCCAATCTGCCAAAATAAGTTCGTCTGTATATCTACAAAAATTTCGCCACATGTCTGGTGTACATTTAGTCAATGCTTCTGTCCACGTTTTTTTAACTCTATCCTGGTCAAGATAAGTAGATGTTATATGTTTGTTATAATAGTATGTCTTAGTTAACCCCCATGCTAGTTCTATTGGATTGTAATGACAATTGTATGGTGGTCGTCGAAGTACTTCATGTCCTCGTTGTTTTAAAATTTCATCCACTACATATATCTTTTCGTCAGTTTTATAAGGTAAGATTATTGAGTACAGTTGTTTCTTTGTCATTTTTGTGTCAAACATAATGTTATTGTTAATCAACCATTCCTGCAACATCGCTGTTTTCGCTAAAATAGGGTGGTTTGTTAAGTTGAACTGAATGGTATGGCGCGTTGTCCATGACCACCACACATTTTTCTTGAAATACAGATAGAGCAGGAATGTGTTGATTAACAACCCAGTTTTTAAAAAGGTCACTATTCATACTTTTGTGATAGTCAAAGTCTGTATTCGAAGACTCTAGTAACACGTCACATCCTTCCACAAATCATCCAGTGTCGTGTGAGCGTGTAAAATAGTAAATCGCTTTCTTTCGGATTTTACACGAGCTGGATTACTTTTCAGGTCAGAATCGTGTACCCACTGACGTACTGAGCTACCATTTTGATAGATCCATGTTTCATCTAGGTACAGGAATGTAACTCTCTCAGTAAGATTGTTTAGTTGTTTATATTTCCGAATGAAAGTGATTTTACTAATTTTAACGTGTCGTTGTTCACATAAAATATGTCGTCCATTTACTTTTTGTAATTTGTATCCCATTAATTTTATAAGTTTGTATAGTGTAGTGCGTCCCCCTTTAAAATCAAAATTCTGTTTAGCATCATAGCATCAGTCCAAAGTAAAATGTTCATTTTTAGAATGGTAAATCCAAATCTGTCGCTGTAAGTCTTTTTTTAAATAAACTTCTCAAATGTATCAGTTTTACTTCCTTTATCTGCGACTTTCTCATTATCTTTCAATCCTTAATAATTCTCGGTATTTTCCAAACACTAATCTAAAAAAATTAAGCATTTAGAATGTTTGTCATATTAATTAGTTTCAAAAAATATACCTCAGTTACACAAAGGTAGATATGAGATTTAAAAATATTTATCAAAATTTTGAATTAAATTATAGTTACAAAATGTTTAATTTAGAAATGTGAAATCTGACAACGTTGTTTATAACTTATTATGTTATCTGTCAAAAACGGTTATGTATTATGTTAATAATATAAATTTTATTTAAAAAGTGATACATATTTATAAAATCATCACAAAAACCTCTTTCAATTAATCTAATGCAAAATATATAACTTTATGTTAGCTGTCACAAACTAGGATTCATTTAAAAGAAATAGCAAAATGGTAGGCACTTACCTTAAAGATCTGAGCCACTTTCGCTGCTGTTGCTTTATTTCTTAAACATACCATAACATTTAATGATGTTGTTATGTAGTTCTATACAGATTTTTTTGGCATTACTTATTGAATATTTCTATATTTAAAAATTTTAACCTTTGATAATATGAGCTGTCAATATTTCGATAGTAGGACAGGACGTTGTCGGTTTAGGTACCAACCCAACAAAATGAAGTGTCAATCCAAGAAATAAAATGCATAGTCTACTGAGATTGGAATAAGAAGTGAATGGATAATATGTTTAATTAATTAAAAATTGACAACATTATTAATAATACAGAAACAATGCGACTAAAAACATATAATTCAGTTCCACCAAAATTATATGGTTTACGTAAAACACACAAAAACAATACTTGTTTCAGACCACTAACAAGCTGTATTAATTCTCCATCATACAATTTAGCAACTTTTGTAAAACATATTCTTTCACCATTGACAACCACTTTTCAATTTAATATAACTAATTCATATGAGTTTGTAGAATTTTCTAAAAAAATAATATTACCACAAAATTATGTTCTAATTTCCCTTGATGTGGTTTCTCTATTTACAAATATTCCTAAGTTATTAGTACTTAAAATAATAGAATCCAAATGGAGATTTATTTCGGCAGGCGCAACGGGTCGCACGGGTCTAACAACAATTGCTTGTTTGTAAACATTATACTATGTACGCTCAGTTGACCCTGAAAGTATTATAGATTAAAAATAAGTTGTTTCAGTTAGTGAATCACTATAAACAAGAGTAGATAGCAAATTCGTATACTAGTATACTCTTAGTTCTTTTTAACGTGAAAGTAACTATAAAACATTATCGAAATGACTGAAAACGATAGGTGTTTTATTTGTGAAAATAAATTTGTGGACGATGCGGTAGTAGTAGGACAAGAAGCCATAGAAACTTTGAGAAATTGTAGTAAGGAGAGAAAAGATGGCAAACACGAATTACTAACAGGACGTCAAAGTATAGTTGTTCATAAAGCTTGTCGAAAGAATTATACCAGACCAAGTAATGTCAAAGCAGGGAAAAAAAAACATTCTGAAAACGAAGCATCCACCTCAAAAATGTCGCCAATTAAAAAAAAATTAAGGTCTGAATCTATATTTGATTTCAAAATTTCATGTTTATTTTGCGAGGAAGTGATTGACGACAATTTTCTAAATAAACAAAAAAAATTACCGATTAACAGGAGAAGTGAAATTCTAACTGCCAGTAATTTATATATTCAATCGAATATCATTAAATACGCTGATGAAAGGAATGACAATTGGGGTAGAGACGTTAAGGGGCGTATAAATCAGGTATTAGATTTAGTTTCTGTGGAAGCAATCTACCATGAAAAATGCTATCGGGAATTCTCTCGAAAACCCCGAGAAATGAAAGAATGCGTGCCTGGGCGTCCTCAGTCGACTGATATATCATCTTCGATGGAAATGATTTATAATTACTTAGAGAATAGTGAAGACTGTCAATTCTCATTACAAGAATTAATAGATCAAATTGATGGTTACGTTCCACATGAAAGGACTATAAAACAAAAATTAAAAGAAAAGTACATGAACGATATCATCATAACTGTGAATAAAAAAAAAAGTGAGAGGTGTCAAAGGACACCCGGATGGAACGAAGTTCCTTTCGATTAATTAGTGAAGGAATTGTAATTTGTAAACACAACAGAGAGTTTGTATATACATAAGCATTTATTATCGTCTGTATAAAATCTCTACTTACCTAACTCTATCAACAATATCCGGAACTTGTGCAGAAACATTGTCAGGATACATTATTGTTTTTATTTTCTATTATTTTAACATTTATTATCTACAAAAAACCTGTATTAACAAAGTCGCGACACTACTACACTGTTCAAAGCAAAATAGAAAAAAAAGTAAAAAAAATGCAGTTTTTCTGCACGCTATAATGTTTGCAATTGGGGACGAAACACATCACCATTTTTACTGCAACAGAATACTATTTAATAGTTATAGAATACATAATTAATTACAAGATTACCATAATAAAATTTATAAACTTTGAAACAAAACATAATCTCAATTCCACTAAAATGCATATAAAATTTAAACACTTACACTAACTTTCAATGTTTATTCACTATCACAAATTGGATACAATAGGTCGTATGAAAAGTGTCCGGAAAACGTTAAGATTTTTGATTAGAAACCACTACAAGTAATAGAAAAATCTTTTATGGCATTTTCAATGCAAATATGTTTTGTAGTTTTGTGTTTTGTTTAGAAAGATTTGTAAGCTCCTCCCATAGCTGACGTCACACTTTTCTATGCATTGTAATATATCTATCTATGAGAGAGAGGGAGAGAGAGTTATTTATTTTTTGGTCTGTGAGAGAGAGAAACATGCGTGTGTCGGTGCATTGTGTCGGTGCATAGTGTCGTGACAAATTTTGGTATGAATTTTTTTAGGCTAGCTCCTAGCGTCAGCGTAACTGTTCGTAACGCGAGAAAGGGAACTTCGTTCCAAAAATCCCAACAGTTTGCTTCAGAAATATCGGACATAAAATTTTGAGTGACAACTGGTACACGTCGAGAAAACTCGACGAGCGCTCAGAAAAACTAAGAATAGTTAAAAAAGCAGCTGAAATAATAAAATGCGACATCGCAGACATGGTGTACGAAGATCAGTCTTACCCACAAAGTAATGACTTTTTGAATAATATCGAAGGCTACGTTCCGGAATCCCTAACGGTTTTTTTAGAACAATTAATAATAGATAAACGGAAAACTAATTTGCATTCGCTTAAAAAAAAATGCATAGCAATTGGTCATTCTATTATAGCAGTAGCTAAGCCCCGAACTTTTAACTCTCCTTTACAACTGAGTATCGCTTCGTACATTTATAAAAAGGTGGGTTCTAAAAATTTAGTACAAATGCTATCCAGACTGGGCATTTGTTCCAGTTATGCTGATGTTCAAACTTTAGAAGCATCAATAATAATGGCCCCACCAGAAGTAATCGAGCCCAGAGCATTTTGCCAATTTGTCTTTGACAATTGCGATTTTAACGTATGCACGATTGATGGCTATAATACCTTTCATAATATGGCTGGTATTAGATGTATAACTCCAGCCAGCTCTATCACATACCGTTCGGACGTGATTGAAAAATATCACAAATTGAAAAAGTCTGAAATTGTTGAAAAAAAAGGTATCGTTGACGTTTTAATATTCGAGAAGAAGGAAATGGGATTGCAAAATTGTTTTCGAGGATTTAGACCATCTTTTCCCTTCTAAGGAATATAATGAGGTACCATCTGTCTATGATGCGTTGTGGATGTGCGGAAAGTGGAAAGGCTTTGATAATATTATAAAAAGGCTTGGAGGATTCCATTTACTGATGTCCTTTTTAGGATGCATCGGGTTTATAATGAAGGGTAGCGGATTGAAAGAATTACTAAGTACCATCTACGCGCCAAACTCAGTTGACAAAATGCTAACAGGACAAGCGTATTCTCGAGCCATCAGAGGAAACTTATTGGTGCAATTAGCTCTCGCGAAAGTCGTATTGAATGATATTGATTTTACCGACGAAGAACTAGGAGCCGTTGAAGAAATGTTTTCGGAATTTCAAGAATCCCCTCCATCACGAAAGACGATTGAAGACGAATGTATATTCAAGAATTTGGCAAAGAAACTAGAACAGCAGTTACAAAATATTGATCAACTGGGAGCTACTGCAAGCTTATGGGTGCAATATTTTAATATGGTTACCCTGGTAAAAAACTTCATTGAAGCTGAACGGGCAGGAGATTGGGAAAAACATTTGTATACTGTAAAATTGATGATTCCTTATTTTCATGCCAGTGGGCATTTTCATTACGCAAAGTCGTGCCAAATTTATTTGCAGAGAATGTCGAAATTAAAAGAAAAAATGGATGCATTTGAATACGGTAATTTTGTGAGCAACGGTTACTTCACAATAAGGCGGCATGATAAATTTTTTTCCGGCACTTGGACTGATATGTGTATTGAACAATCTGCGAACAAAGGTTTTAAAATAAAAGGTGGTGTGATACATCGAGGATTTACAGAAGACATACTTACAGCTCATGTCGTTGCTAGCCCTACACTTCACGGCATTTGTGAGGCAATTGAAGAATATTGCGGAATTGATTGTGGCACCTCTGAGCAGCATGTGGAGTCAAGAGAATCTCGCATTAAGCGAAATGATGCGGATGTCATTAAGCTTAATAACTGGTTAAACAGGCACAACCCTTTCGTTTTGGCCGATGGAATAATGTCACTTAGCTCTGGCATCATAGGCGATGAGAGCATAAATTGTCATCAAGCAAAGAAAAATGGCGAACAGTGCATGGGAGATATTATTGGAAAGCCATTTAAGGATATTAAACTAAAACGTTCAAACACAGTTTCGTCCCTTGCAACAATAAATTCAGCTGAAAAAGTTAACAGTAAAGTAGTTGCAATCGACCCATTGATTATTTTTCAACGAATGCTCATAGCCAAAAAGCACGACGAAGATCTTTTGGAATATTTCGAATATGAACTTGCACCGTATCCGCTCTCCCTCTTCAACGAAACAAGCGGGATGAGGAAAACAGGAAAATCAGCTCTTTATGAGATTTTTCAACCCATCGATGAAAATTTGCTGCGCCCCGGCGAGATTTATGTGATAGATGGCGGTTATTTGTTGCATCGAGTTTCATGGCAAATAAATAAAACGTACGGAGAAATTTGTGCTAGATACGTAAATCACGTGAAAAACAATTTTGGGGAAAACTCATGCATTGTCTTCGATGGTTACGGAAATGACAGGAGTACTAAAAAAGTTGAGCAACAACGACGATATTTCAACAATAAATGTGCGGACATTTTATTTGATGAAAATATGATTGCTTCTGTTAGCCAAGAAAAGTTTTTGTCAAATGACAAAAATAAAATCCGTTTAATTTCAATGCTGACAAAAGCGATCGAAAATGAAGGAATGCTTGCTAAGCAGGCGTCAGATGATGCTGATGTTCTCATTGTTGAAACTGCAATTGAAATGTCGAATACCGGAAGAACGTCTGTTGTTGGCGAGGATATAGATCTTTTAATTTTGATAATTGCCCTAACTCCTGAAAACAATGATATAATGCTCGTGAAACCAGGAACAGGAAAAGTTAAAAGGAAAATTTTTTCTTCGTCAGACATTCAGAAAAATCACGAATGGGTGCGACAATCAATTCTTCTGGCTCATGTATGTATGTATGTATGTATGGTGTTAGGGGTGACAGATACACTGCGACCTATAAGATCTATTGTGTCCCCCTCTTCTTGCTATATTTCTGATGGTTCCTCAGACTTATAGCAGCTCTTCTAGTCCTATCTTCCTTAAAAAGTTTAGGATATCATTGGGTTTTAAATTAGGTAGTTCTTCCCTTTCTATTTCGTATGACCCTAGGTATTTGACCCTAGAATTACTTAATGCCATGCATTCTGAAAGTATATGTATTGAGGTTTCGTCCTCTAGCTCACAGAATCTGCAGTTTGCTTCATCTACTAATCCTAGTTTCTTCATATGTCCTCTTAATCGACAGTGACCGGTTAGTATTCCTGTTATAATTCGGAGGTTTTTCTTACTTAGGTTAAGACAGCTGTGAGATCTCTTCTGGTTATAGTTTCCCAGGAGCGTCTTCGATTGTCTTAGTCCTTCTAGATCATTCCAGTACTTGGATTTTTCGCTATCCATTTTTTTCTTTAGTTTTTCTAGGATTGTACTACTGCTGATCCCACATGATGGTTCTGGTCCCAGGTATGGGGTTTCAGCTCCTTTTTTTGCCAGCTTGTCTGCTGTTTCATTTCCTTCTATTCCTACGTGTCCTGGAACCCATAGGAGGGTAACATTGTTATTCTGTCCTAGTTCATTTAATTTGCCTAGGCATTCCCAAACCATCTTTGAATTGATTGTCTTCTGGCTCATGCTTTCAGTGGCTGCGATACCACGTCCTCAATATTCCAGAAAGGTAAATTGAAAATCTTCAAACTTCTGCAAAAAGAAAAACAGTTGGAAAGTGTGGTTACAATTTTCAATGATCCCGGATCAACACCTTCGCAAGTAAGAGAGGCCGGGGAAACACTGTTTCTCTTTGTATACGGCGCGAAAAAAAATTAAAATCTCACTCTAAATGGATACAGATTTAGCCAATTCAAAAAATCGTTGCAAAAACAGAAATCGAAGCTAGAACTATTGCCACCGACTTCAGAGGCAGCCGCTCAACATTCTTTCCGAGTTTTTCACCAAATTCAGACGTGGCTTGGAAATAAAAAGAACCCAGAAGAATGGGGATGGACGAAAATGAATGGTCTTCTACAACCAACGACAACACTGCTCGCACCAGCTCCGGAATCAATATTACAATTGATTTCCTGTAACTGTACAACCGATTGCCACGCGAGATGTAGCTGCAAGAAAGCAGGGCTAAAATGCTCCTCAATGTGCGGGAATTGCCAGGGAGTACAATGTCTCAATGCGTACAGTTTTGAAAGTATCGCAGAGCGGGAGGATGAAAATTTCGATTCTGATGACGTACACGAGGAGACTGATGCAGGCGATATTATTGAGGAGGATGATCCTGCTTATTCCGATGCTTTTTAGATAAAAGGTATGGTCCAGTCGGTATTATATTGTTATCCACTTACTACCAATGCTCACCTGTATAATGAATAACAATTTTATTTTTCAGAACATACCTAAAAGAGAGGAAAATATGATAAGAATAAAGATAATGAAAAATGTCGAATTAAATAGTATAATATATATATATATATATATATATATATATATATATATATTTTTCAATAAACAATGTATTGAACGTCAATTTTAACTAAATAAATTCAGTTTAGCAAGTAATTACTGTTTTTTGAATCATTTATCTATAATTTAATGCAAAAGTTTCAATGTATTTGCGAAAAATTAGTTTACTCCACTTTTTCCAATATGGCGGCTCGAGCACAACCTTTACAGCTCGGGACTCATCAATTCTTGAAAATATATGTATTTTTGAACATCCATGCCAAATTTTAGCAACTTCGCAATTTTTTCCTTTATTTTAGCTAATTTTTTGTACTATATGGGGAGCGTAGAGGGGGGTTTACACCTGAGCGGTAGGGTCGAGCTCACTTTGTACAGCTCGGGACTCTTCGGAATCTTAAAGAGCAGGCATTTCTCTACAAGAATATGTATTTTTTAAGAACTTCGCAATTTTTTCCTTTATTTTGCGAATTTTCAGCTATTTTGCCTGTACTATAACTTAGATTTTAATATGTTTTCAAGAATTATAACTTTTTTGTTTAAATCCAGCTATTTTTCTTTTAATAATTCATTTTACCAACAAATGGATGGAAATGCTATGGAAAATCTTGCCAGTCCTGTACTAGCAAATTTAGTGATGAATGATTTAATCACAACATGCTTAACATCAGTAAATTTTAAAGTCGAATTTCTAAAAGCATATGTTGACGATACAATATTAGCAGTACCAGAAAATAGAATAGAAAATATTTTAGAAGTTTTTAATAATCACCATCATAAACTTAAATTTACAATTGAACAAGAAAAAAACAACACAATTTCATTTTTAGATGTTCTTATTATAAGAGAACCAAATGGGCAATAAAAACTAACTGGTACAATAAACCAACAGACTCTGGCAGACTTTTAAATTATTTTTCAAATCATCCAAGGCACCAAAAAATTAGTACAATTAAAAACATTTGTCATAAGGCTTATCATTTAAGTAGTCAAGAATTCTACCAAGAAAACAAAAATAAAATTAGAAATATTCTTAAAAAAAAATAATTATCCAATAAAACTTATAAACAAATATATAAATGAACATAAATAGTATATTACGCTACAAGGGACGAAAGTTGAATTTTCGGCCCTGCGCGTCATGTTGGCCGAGGCGAAAAGCCGAGGGCAACATGACGCGCAGGACCGAGATTTCAACTTTTGGCCCGTGTAGTGTATACTATTTTTCTTCATACCTCGGCCGAAAGTACTTGCGGAACGAGCGAAGCGAGTGCAGCTGGTCGTGGGACAGGCATCAAATACATTCGAAGAGTCAAGTTTTGTCATTGATGATTATTTTTAAGGTTATAGATAGAAATAGAAATGACACGAGAATAAACAGTCCCTAGTTACAAGTGTAACTACGCATGAGAAATTTTTCCTCCCGCCGTAAACAGGTAGTAAATGTTAAAGACGACAAAACATCATGACGCGCAGTGCCGAAAATTCAACTTTCGTCCCGCCGGAAACAGGGAGTAAATGTTAAACTTTCTTCCCTGCAATTAGGGACGAAAGAACGTACTTTCGACCAAGGTATGAAGAAAAATAGAATTATTAATAATAGAAAACTTATTACAAATAAAAACAAAATATTTTATAAATTTCCATATATTAAAGGATTAGCTAAAAAAATTAATAATTGTATTAAAAATAATAAAGAAACTGAAAATATACAACTTGCTTTTATCCTATCAGCACAACGGAAAAACTATTCACTAAATCAAAGGACATAACACCAATTGAAAACTGTTCAGAACTAATTTATAAAATAGATTGTAAAGACTGTGACAAATGTTACATAGGTACGACAAAACAATATGACTGTAGAGAAAAAAATAAAGATAAAACTGATAAAACGGCTCTAGCAAAACATTATTTTGATATTGGTCATAATTTTAATTTTGATCATCCGACAATATTAGACAGAGAGTCAAATTATTATAAACGATCTATAAGCGAAATGATACCTATTAATATAAACAACACAATAAATCTACGAACAGATAATGAACAATTAAGTAATACCTATATATACAAACATTTAAAAAAAAATACAATGAAAATTATAACCGTACTAGATAATTTATAACCATCAATCGGACTATCAAATATAAAATGTCAAATATCAAATTTCAAAATATAATTTCATTAATTTTTAATCTAGTTAATAAACAAAACTAATTATATATACGTATTTGTTAGTATTAATAATATATATTTTTTAACATCAATGGCATAAAAACATATCTAATTAAAAAGGTATTATATATTTTATACTAATTTTTTTTTATATATGTATTTATTTTATTTTTTTTATTATTATTGTTATGTAAAAGCATCTATGTACATGCACCATATATTTTAGCCTTGAAAAAGACGAAAATAAACGTCGAAACGTCGGCAATTTATTAATTGCTTTTATTATTCTTTTGCCTGTCCTCAAACCTACTAATATCATTCTAATTTATAAAATAAGGACACTAATCTTTTAACAAAATCACCTACTACTGAGAGAAAAGAACCTGTTGCCAAGAATCGCAGTGTCATCAAAAGCATTGTTAACGGAGGAATAGCCTGATTTCTAAAATAATTTATATTAATTCCATACAGCCATTTTATCTAATAAATTACATATCAGTAGGATGTGCAATATTAGGTTCGATTAAATTTAATATTCTGATAACTGAATCTTTTGATAGCCTAAATCTGGACACAAAATCTATATCATCCCAAATTGTAAAATGGTTTATACGTGGCCGTATTATTTTTGGACTTCGTCGATTTAGTCTTCATATATAGTTTAATTCATCCTCGCTATTAATATCAACTATATCTAACTCCAGTTAAAAATTCATCATTATTAATTAAAAAAAAAATTGTGAAATTCAATACACCCAGAGATAACAACACAAATTTGTCTATACTCCGGTCAAAATAGACATTGAAGGTTACATAAATTCTCACCTTGCTAAAAATTGGCATGAATGTTGGGAACCCTATTATACACAATTTGTGAATTATCCACATCAATGTGAAGTGTGGAAAAAAAATTATTCAAGGTCAAATGTTGCAAAAATCGGTTTTTTTGAGTTTCCCATCTAAACGGTAAGTTTTTTTCTAAGAATCACCATTTCGGAGGTACAGCGATGCAAAATGTTGAAAAAGTTGTATTCTTCATAATATGCCCACGTTTCCGCGCCACCCGTGAGGTAGTGTACATGGCGCGTTTTTTTTTTAAGTGGTTTCCCCGGTAGGCCTATTCCACGATCTATTGTGCTTCTGTTGGGTTAAAAAGCTATTGTATTAAATTGAAAATGGCACTATTGTAAATAACAAGAGCGGTGTAAGTAATGCGTAAATTGAGAAAATTATTCGTCTGATCGATACTCTTCTTCTAATGGAACATAATCCATACTGTCTTGCTCTTCTTCTCCTTCTTCTTCTTCTTCTTTCAGCTGGGTACAAATAAATTGTTCAAAGGGCGATGCATCAGATAACTCCTCACCTATATCGTAAGAATCCTCTTCTACTGGCGATTCAACATTGGAGCACGATTGGCCTCGACAACTGATACATGCTAATGAACAAAACAAACCAACTTTTTTACAGCCGCATTTAGCATTACACCCCGTTTTGCAATTGCAAAAAATTGAATTGAGGAGTTTTTCCGGTGCAGGAGGGAGTAAAGTCTGAACTGGTTCCAATATATTGTCAATTAACTTCCAACCCCAGTCTTCTGGGTTTAGTTTATTACCAAGCCATACTTAAACTTGATAATATACCCGAAATAGATGTTGATGAGCAGAAGCAGAGGTTGGAGGAAGACAAGCTAATTGTACTTGTTTCTTTTTATACGTATTTTTTGCAAAAGATAAGTATCGAAACTTATCTAAGCACGTAATTTTTTGTGGAGCCCCGTAAATTGAAAGAAGAAAGCGAATTCCGTTGGTGATTACAGTTTGTGGAGTAGAGGTACTTTCTTTGAAAACGTCAGCACAATCAACTAAATCTTGTTTCTCAAACAATTTCAAAACTGATCTTTTACCTTTCCTGAAAAATGCAGATGTCGTGTCGCAAACAGTTACTGCATGTAGAAATAAGATATGATTTTGGCATTTTGAAAAAGCAGATAAACTCTTGGATGAATATATTTTTGATTGTTGTTGAGCCTTCCCAGGTTTTAAAAAATAAATAATTTTTTCAGTTGGCGTTCGAGCAGTAAGTAATACCAACAAATCAACATCTTCAGCAACAAGAATAGTTGGATTTGTCGAGTTAAATTGGTTTATTGCTGTTTTAACTATCAGGACATCAGCATCATTATCAGCTTGCTTTACAGAGATATTTTCAGACGTAAATTTTTCTTTCAACATTGAAATGAACCGAGACTTGTTGTGTGTATTTGCGAGAAATTTCTGTTGGCTTGTGGTAACTGTCATAAATTCATCAAAAATGACGTCCGAAGATGAAGATGTTGTTGTAGCTCGACGACGTTGTTCTGCAGCTTTAATATTTTTTGTACAATCAGCATAGCCATCAAATACTACAGTCATTCTATAGTCAAAATGTCTATGTACATACCGCACGTATTTATCTAAAATATGGTTAAATGTTTCTTCGTGATCCCACACTACACGGTGTAATAGATATCCTCCGTCGATTATGTACGTAGCATTTATGTCGTCAATATCTATGTTTACTGTTTCAAAACAATCGTTAATAGCTGACTTTTGTGATTTACGCATTCCAGCATCATCGAACAGTGACAACGAATACGGAGCCAATTCATATTCGAAATATTTCTCAATTTCATCTTCGAAAGCGCTAGTAATACTCATGCGTTGAAATAATAATGCAGGGTGGACAGGAACTTTCTTATCGTGAACTTTTACGGTGCTTCTCATAGCTAAGAGAGGTACTACTTTATCAGCGCGTTTTAATTTTATGTTATTAAACGTCATTCCTGTCATTTTGGACATGGCGGTAATTCCAACTTCACGAGCTTTGTGACAGTTAATTTTATCATCACCAACGACTCCATTAGCAATAGATACAATTTTGTTAACTTCCGGAAAAGGATCATGCAATGAAAACCACTGCAGAAGGTTTTGTATGTCTTTCGAATCTTTCTTTACTCGTGAATCACTTGCATCTACATGCTGATCTGTTGTATCCATTCTAACATTAGCGAGATCTTCCAATCCTTCACAAACAGTATTTCCTTCACAAACAGTATTCATTGCATGCATACCATAAACCCATTTACTTATTACACTGTCTTTTGTACTTCTCCCTCGAGCAATGCCTCCATCTGTCTTCATAGCTTTCATCATTGACTGCTCGATCACCATATCTGTTGAAGTTCCGCAACTTAATTTATCTAAACGTCGAACAGTGAAACATCCTTCTGTAAACTGTTTGTAAGCACTAGGATTCATACAGTTCTCTAATTGTAACATATCTTGTAAATATAAGTGTGCAGACTTAGCATACGGAACATTTCCCGAAGCGTGGAAGTAAGGAAGCATTTCTTTAACGCTGTTCAAATGAGCTTGCCAATCTCCTATGCGCTCAGCCCTTATAAACTCCTTCACAATTGATACCATATAAAAATATTGAATCCAAAGTTTTGCGTTAGGTCCACGTTCTTCATATTCTCTTAGTTTTTCATTGAACTGGTCGAGTAATGCTCCAGATATTTCGTCGTCATTTTCAACATCAAATCAAATCAAATATCTTTATTTTAGCAACAGTTGGGTTACAAATTAACAAAAAAATTCTGGTTATAAGTTCAAATTATTGCTAAAACAGGACATTTTCGCGATTATTAAAACCGTTACCGCCAAGCACTAATTGTGCTTGCGTGAAAATGCCCTTAGTTAACCTTACATACTAATTACATACTAACTATATTAGAAAGAGAGACAGCAATATTGCGTAGACTAGACAAAGAACGAGGAGAGCAAAACACGTGGAACGCCAACCTTGAAGGGGAAAAAACGGATGCGTTAGATGAACCAGATGAACTTATGAACTGATGAACTGACCGACGAGGTGGAAAAAAAAAGTAATTATAAAGTTAACCTAATATTGTACCATAGCCATATTTAAGTGACTAGCTGTTCATTTAGTAATGTTTCTTTATATACTTTTGAAAAACGTATCGATAATAAATTTTTAACATGTAATGGTATATTATTCCATCGTTTAATAGCAAAAAAAGTAAACGAGCGTTGAAAGGACGCCGACCTATGACGGGGTACAACAAATTTATGAAAGTTCCTGGTCCTTTAATCTGACGAAAGGCGGACAAATTTTTTTCTTAAGTAACCTGGTTTTGTTGTTTTTATTATTTTATGCAAAAAAGTTGCCAAATGAAGTTTTCTACGATTGGACATGTTCAGTATTTTATTATTATTTAAATAAGGTGTTATAAATTGGCGATATGGTACATGAAATGCAAATCTCATGCAACTGTTTTGCACTTTTTGAATAGATTTTTTGGTTTGCCAATTAAGTGACTCACTATAAACTACATCTCCATAATCAAAAAGGGATAAAATAATACTGTGACATAGAAGATATTTTTGATTTGAAGATAAATAGTTTTTCACTTTGTATAAGTTTTTAAGGCGTAAATATGAAGCTGTAATTTTTTTATTAATATGCGTATGGAAAGAAATATTGTTATCGAAAAAGATTCCTAGATTTTTGACAGTATGGGCTAAAGGAATGGGGGTGTTGTTTACTTAAATATTAATAAGATTATTTTCTATTGTTTCTCTAGTTGTCTCCGACTTATTAAAAATGATCAGTTGAGATTTTGTAGCGTTTAATTTTAAGTTATGATTTTCTGCGAAATGATTTATTTGATTAAGATCAGTATTAAGTTTTTGTTGTACTTCTTGAATAATGTGTTTATTTATGGGAATCTGTAATTGGGAATCATCAGCAAATTGAGATAATTTGACGTGTTTCACACATTTATTCATGTCAGCTACATAGAGCGAGAACAATATTGGAGAAAGCCCTAACCCTTGAGGAACGCCTTTTGTCAATTTCTGAAAGCTTGATCTCTCTGTTATAGAGTTTTTTATAATTTCGATACAATTTTCACGACCAAATAGTAAACTATTCATTAAATGTATGGCTGTCTTTAAAAAACCAAAATAGTGAAGCTTTGCCGATAGCATTTCAAGACTTAGGGTATAGAAAGCTTTGCTAAAGTCCAAGAGCACTATGCAGGTACTATTTCCTTGCTCTTCGTTTTCTCTAATATCGTTTAATATATTAACAAGTGTTGTAGTTGTACTAAAATTTTTTCTAAACCCAGACTGGCACTCTGGAATAATATTATTATTGTCAGAAAAAGCTATAACTTGTTGGCATATATGTTTCTCGAAAATTTTAGAAGTTGCCGGTAAAATACTTATAGGTCTAAGGTCTTTAAGTTCACTTGGGCTTTGGACCTTAGCGATTGGCTTGACGATAGCTCTCTTCCATTGAGACGGAAATACTTGTAGGATACAGGTGTTTATAATATTTATTAACGGTTCCTTGCAAAATGGATAACATAGCTTTAAATCCTTGATAGAAATACCGTCTATACCAACTGCATTTTTTTTATACTTGTAACAATTTTATTTAAGGCAAAACTATCAATAAGGTTAAAGTTTAAAGTGTCATTTACGGTCCTATTATTTTTGTAAAAATTAATTAGCTCTTGAGAAGCAGTATTTGGTTATTTTTCGGTTTCTTGAAAGTATTTGTGGATGTTATTAGCATTTTTTAAGTTGTCAGGGATGTCAGTCTGCTCTTGGCTGTAAGTGATTTTTAATTTTTTGGCTGTATCCCAAAACTGTTTACCCTTTTGTAGTGAAAAAGTATTAAAATATGTTCGTTTCTCTCTTATTATAGAATGTTTTGTGTAATTCCTTAGTTGTCGGTAGTACTGTAGGTCTGTTTGTTGTCTAGTTCGTAAGTATTTTTTGTAGGCTTTGTCTCTTAACTTTATTAGTGATTTAATGGTTTCAGTTATCCATGGAACAAAAGGTTGGTCATAGACTCGTTTAGTTTTAATTGGGGCATATTTATTTAGAACACTCAAAATATACTTATTAAAAATGTCAACTTTTTCATCTATGTTTTGAGATCTATAAAGTTTATTCCAGTTGAGCAGCTTCCCTTCCCTTAAAAAGTTATTTAAATTTGTATTAAGTGCATCATAATCTCGAAATTTGACAGTTTTTTTTGCGTCTAAGCCTTTGGGCAAATCGAATATTGCATATATTAGATTGTGGTCTGTAATTTTCTGTGATATAACCAAAGACCCAGATTTAATGCATGACATATTTTGGCTTGTTATTAATAGGTCAATAAGTGAATTTCGATTTGTAGTAAAATTTAACCTGGTAGGTTCTGTAATATACTGCTGAAGATTAAAGTTATTTATGATATTTTTTAGTCTGTTTGAATTGGTGGAACTAGTTGAAAAATTAATATTAAAGTCCCCCGCTATAATTACATAGTCATAACTGTATGAAACTAAACTAAGATAGTCCTCTAGATGATCAAGAAAATATGTCGGGTTTACTGTTTGTGATCGATAAAGATTTAATAACAAACAACTTTTTTTTAAGTTTAAACGATATAGCTATATTTTCTATATCAGCAATTTGGGTACTAACCTCCGTAAAGTGTAAAAAGTTTTTGACATAAAGGGCAACACCACCACCCCTTTCGCCCCTATCTTTCCTAACAAAACGGTAACCAGGTAAGTTATAATTAAAGTCTGGCATGTCAGCATCCAGCCATATCTCGTTAAGACAAAGAATATCAAATTTATAACAAAACACATAGTTAATAAATTCATCAAAGCCTGTATTAAGCGAGCGAACATTAAGTTGACCGATGGAAAAATTTTTTGGATCGTATGCATAATTTGTTTTCCCCCGCCGGTCGTACCCTTGGTCATCCATCACCCCAGACTCCCCCCAACAAGGTCGCAGCTACCAAAAAACATACTCCCCCCTCCACATCCTTCAACTTACAACACATTAGCTTCATTGCCCTTATTGCTATCTCTCTAGTCCAACCGTTATCAAAACAATAAACAAGCCACGCAAAAAGAATGTTCTTACTAATAAATCGAACGATTTATTATTTTATTGTTGTTTACAACCTAAACTTTAAATAAGAACTTGGAAAATAAAAATACCAGCTGATTATTTTATAAAGGAAACTAACAACAATAACAGTAAAAAATGACCTAGCTTTACTTTCTTTTTGTAATAAACGGTGTCCCATCAAAAATATTTATTCTTTTAAGAAACTAAGCATAAGAAAAGAATAGAATATAAGATTAAATTATGAGAAAAAAAGTAAAAATAAAGACTAAATGTAAGTTTTAAAGTAACATATTGTGGAGAATTACGCAGATAGCCAAGTGGTAATACACCAACATTCGGTTAGAATGAACATAGTTAGTTAAATAGTAAAGGTTGTTGTTACCTTACATTGACTGCAATAATTATGATAACATTATAAATAACCTATGATTCCAAAAGATTGTAGGCACCACACTTGTTTTTTATTTTTTTAGTTTATTGAGATCATTTTCACTATTTATACGGTGCACGTACGGTTTATACGGTATTTTCACTTTTAACATAAATAATTCCATTAAGTACCCATGCGCTGTTTTTAGAAAATATCTCAATTGGTTTTCGGAAGAGATCTAAACGGTATTTTGTGAGATCTTCTTTTATTTGCACTCCCGATTCTTTTAGCAGTTTTCGATTTTTCATTACAACTCTCCGGACCGTATTACTCGAAAATCTTATCAATACTGCCGGTGGATTTTGCCCAACATTCACATTCGGTACCCGATGGCATTTAATGATTTCCGTTTGCTGAATATTTATTTTTAATTCACTTTTAAATATACTTGTGACTTTTTCCAGCAGATTTTCTTCGTTTTCCTGCCTGATACCAAACATACGGATGTTTTGATTTCTTGATGACTGTTCCTGATCGTCAAGTGTTTTAAGGAAGGTTATATTTTGTTTTTCGAGTTCTTCAACCCGGTTTTGAAGTTCAATTATGTCCTTTTTTTGCTGACTGAACTTTTCTTCAAAAATTTTTCCAACTATGACCGCAACTTTTTCTGCGATTTCTTGCAGAAATCGTTCATTAAAAGTATTTAATATTGTTGTTTTTATTTCTCTTGGATCTGTCGTCGTAAAACCCATAATGGCGGACTGGTCACACTGACTGGTTCAAACAATTCACTTAAATTGAACTAATCACTTGACAAAACACTGGTTCTTTTACGTAAATAAATTTCCGATCAGTTAGAAATAATTTAAACTATGTTTTATATTTAACTACTTTGTGGAAGACTGGATATTTTTACAAAATTAATCGGAGCGGTTGAAAACTACAACATGCTACTCGCGCACCATCTATCATTATATGAAATAGTGTTGTCTATTATGTTTTCAGCAGTAATGATAAGATTTGCGTCCATGACGTCATCAATATCAAGCTCTTTCAATATTATTATTGCTAATGTTAACTGAAGTATTGTATGAGCTCAAACAGCTCTCGCATAAGCATGACCATTAAGTATTTTTTCTAATGACCCAGGTGCATAAATCAAAGAAAATATGTCTTTTATGCCGCTTCCTTGCATAATGTAACCAAGAAACGACATGAGTAGATAAAATCCTCCGAGCCTAATGATGATCTTTGATAAAATTCAGACCCTTCCGGTGCGGCTGATACGATTTCTCGAGCTTTTGCATACAGAGGCTGGTCAAAAGTAACAATGCATACATCATGACCATAGCGTTTTGCATTTTGTAATGCACAAAGTAAAGTCGTATATATAGTACTGTAATTACTAGCCGGTTGGTGAATAAATGGTAAAAACAAAATTTTGGATGTTGAAAAATTCGTAACATTATTTGTTAATTGTTCAATAAAACCATTCCAACCGGGTATTGAAAAATTCTTCCATTTACCATGGAACCATATCTCATCCACTTTTTTAAGTACAGATACTATTACTTCACTATCATAAGCAAAATCATGGACAATTATTTTACTATAACCTACTACACCATCATTTTGGTATATCTGCAGTGGCACATGAGCTATTGCCGCGAATTGTACGTCCAAATCTGCTTCTGCAATTTTTTTTAAATGTATCTGCTTTATCTTTTTTCCTCTTATTTGCCGGTTATTTATCATTAACTCAATCTTTTTTTAAGATTTTTCGTTTACATTTAACACTAACCTAAAAAAACACGAAATATTTAAAAAATGTAATAAATTAAAATTTAAATGATATTTGATTGGTCATAGATTAATGAATGAAACATCGATTCGTCCATGTCCACCAAATTACATTTTAATTATTATTTTGGATCATTGTTATCAAAGAAATTAATGAAAATATTTTATTCTTAAACATTTGTAACTTTTACTATAGTGTGTAATCTGGCAACATTGTAAAATAATGACTGACAGAAGAAATGTGAGGTTAGGTATGCTTAATAAATTATAAGTAATTTGAATGTAATAAGAATGTAAAAGTGTATTTAATGTAACAAATAACTTCATATACAACTACTAATAAAATTAAAAATGTTTGGAACTATTTGCAGATGAAAACTTTGGAAATAATCTTGTATAGAAACAGAATTAGTACTTACATTAAAAACCTAAGAGATCTTATATAAATCCATCTTCTGGTCTTTTCTAAACATGTAATATCATCTTTGTATTCATTTTTTTATCTCTACACAATTTTTTTCGGCATATTAATTTTTTTAATGCATTTAACCATTATATTTATGATATTTGTTGTCAAGCTTGTCAGTTTGTGACTTGCAATGACTTGGTAACTTTCAAACACCAACATGACAAAAACCAATACCAACGTGAATAAATAAAAAGATAGCCTGCTAGATATATTTAAACGTTGAATCGTTAATACGTGGATCATATTTATAATACTAGGTTCAAAAAAAAAGAACCGCTCGAAACAACTTTTACCACAAAAACTTCTGTAATGCGGTCTTATTATTACTTAGCCAATAGAGTATATAACTACCTCCCGAAAGAAATAAAAGATACAAAAAGTATTTTTTCATTTAAAAAGAAAGTAAAAAATTTTCTTGGCTTCCAGGAGAGATGTGCAATTAAAAATTTAATTGAGCCAAACACTAATAATTAAAAAATAAATAAATACATAAATAAAAGGATTCTTTATGTGGTTATCATCCCTATTTATGTATTTAAGTGTTATTAATTTACCAAACCATTCATTTAAACTTTAAATTCAGGTAATTTTAAAATTAATGGTAATATTTTTTGTTCTGTTTTACTTTTAAATTATTTTTTAATTTGTATAAGTACATTATTTTAAATTTTGTAAATATAGAGCCAACCATACATCGGTTCCCCACGCTCAGGCTCTGCCTTGGTGGGTACATCGGTTTGTTTGTTGTTGTATTTATTTATAGATGTATTATGTAACTTATAAAAAAAAAATAAACATATTATTATTATTATATTAAAGAATTTTAGCCTATTGCCTAAGATTTATTCAACGAATAAAAACTCCCGATAATATTGTTACAGGTTATTTGACGATTTTTGAGTTGCATAAAGCACTCGTTTTGTTGGTTCGAAATGTACAATATAGCATTTTTTTACTGAAATTAATAAAGTAGAAAGTAAATTACCCCTGCCTAGAGCTTTTCGAAAGCTCAATCCTTTTTTAAAAGATGGTTTCCTCAGGCTGGGCGGTCGTCTACATTTATCGGGTCTTTATTACGAAAGCAAGCATCCACTTCTCTTACCACAACATCATCGTTTGACAGAGCTTATTATAAACGCGTTATTCGTCGTGTGCTGTCCAAATGTTTTATAATGTTTAAGAGTAAACCCTCAATCTCTTTAACCCCACATCGGAAATTTGCCAGCCCTTCTAATAAATCAAATAAAATAGTTTCAAAATGTTTCAGTCGATTGTGGTGGTACTTACAATATTTGTTTCAGTAAATACAAAGGTGTCAAATCACAAAAATCTTATATTTGTCTTTTTATCTGTTTTGTCACAAAGGCAGTTCATATTGAGCTGGCCTCTGACCTCACTTCAGAAGCATTTTTGGCAGCCCTTTGACGATTTATTGCCCGAAGAGGTCGCTGCTCTGCAATTTTTAGCGATTGTGGTACTAATTTTGTAGGGGCAAAGAGTATCCTCTCAGAATATATGACAAAGGTTGTAGAAACAGAAAAGATTAAAAGGTCTCTTAATATTCCCTCCAACCCTCACTTTAATGGTTTAGTTGAAGCGGGTAAAAAATCAATTAAATCCCATTTACTGAGAGTTTTGAATGATCAAATTTTTACCTACGAAGAATTCTACACTCTCTTAGTCCAGATAGAGTATATTCTCAATTCTCGCCCTTTGTGTGTGCCCAGTACTGACCCTAAAGATTTACAGTTTTGACCCCAGGACATTTTCTGACACGTGCTCCCTTAACATGTCTCCCTGATCCCGATTTGACGTCTCACAAATTAAATACATTATCTCATTGGCATCTGCTCCAGAGATTCCATCAGGATATTTGGAGACAATGGCATCATGAATACCTTAATACCATCCAGCAGCGTTAAAAGTGGTTAATCGATGAAAGGTCCTTAAGGGTGGCAGATATGTTGGTTATTAAAGATAAAATGGAAATTTGGTCGGGTTGAAAAACTTCATCCTGGTATCAATAATATAGTACGGGTAGCTACTATTCACACTTCAACCGCAACGTTGCAGAGACCACTTGTGAAACTCTGTCCATTACCTCCTTCTTAGTTCTTTGTATCCTAGTTTTTTCCCCTTTTGTTTTGATTTTTTTTTTAATTTTTATTAAGTTTATTCTCTATTTTGTATCTAAAATACATAGTTCTTTTATATGTACTTTGGTGGTCGGAAATGCTACATCTTCGTTCAAAAAGCTTTTGAAGTGGTTAAAAATTATTTTAGTTTTACTTTATTTCACTTGAACAGGAGTACTTCGTCGTCTCGCTAGCCATAGCAAATTTTTTCATTTCTCATTTTTTACTTATTTCTACTCGGGAATCGTGTGTGAAAATCCTTTTTCAACCTTTTTTAGGTACATTCCAGGATACTACTCAGGTGAATGATGGATATTTGAAAGTGAACTAGAATTCCAACGAAGACAACATAAAGGTTAGTTTAATAAGACACTTTTGTTTTTGGAGAATTTGGGTAGTTAAAAAAAATATTCATATCACTTCCTAAGGCGTAACAACCATCAAGTCGTTTTTAAACAGCTTTAGTTAATCTTTGTAATAAAATTTAAATCTAATAATCTCTTAAAGTTTATTAACTGCACGCATTTATTTATGAAAATTCACATTTTCGATTCATTATAAAACTTAGGTATACATTATAAACAAATAATGTTTTGACAAATGATAGACTTTTTTGATACTTGACTAATAAATTATTCAAATATATATTTTTTATATTTGACCTTTATTTGTTTATGAGATTTTGGAGTTTTTTAAATTATTTATTATCTTTACTTTCACTTTTTTAACTAAATAGAAAAATGAAGATTGAAAGTAAATCAGAAAAATAATAAACATTATCTATAAGAAAAATTATTTTTATTTAATAAGATTGCAGCTAAGATTTTTTTATTTATTATTCATTATTTCTTTCTTCTGCGTTTTGATGAAGGTTGGTAGTCTGATGTTGATGTCGAAGGTGTTGATTGTTCGTCAAATTGTTGGTCAGTTAAGGGATTTTCTCTGTTGTCATTATCATCATCTTCATCATCACTGTCACATCCAAAAATCCCTCGCAT
Source organism: Altica lythri (assembly GCA_964028335.1). Classification (NCBI taxonomy): domain Eukaryota; kingdom Metazoa; phylum Arthropoda; class Insecta; order Coleoptera; family Chrysomelidae; genus Altica; species Altica lythri. The sequence continues at coordinate 83,612,163 of OZ034801.1, forward strand.
GATTTGAAGGTACCGAGGTTTAATAATAAACTCACTTTCCAGTGCATTTTTCTCTGCATTCTGACTTTCAGGTATGCCTTCGTCATCGTCATTATTTCCTTCTTCAATATCAGCCGAATTTAAACAAGTTTCTTCATGACAGGATTTACATTCTCTAGTACACCGCAGTCCTGCTTTCTTGCAGCTATACATCTTACGGTATAGTTGCTGGTCGAGCAGGTGCAATGGACCATTGTTAAAAGCTCCTGTGATGATGACGGCTCATCAGTTCGAACTGATTTCTTCCAGCCCCAATCGTTGGGATTTAAAGAGTTGCCTAACCAAATTTGTATCTGTAAATAGGACCTCAACGAATGTTGGTACGTAGCGCCTGATGTCGGCGGCAACAGGGCTAAGTTTTTCGCGGAGGATTTACGTGCGACACCTGAGAATTTCTTTACCCGTGAATCTTTCATTGTTTGTTTTTTTGACCCAAATAGCTTTAACATAATCGCTTCTCCTGCTCTCTTGACATTTTCTTGAGAAGATTTTTGATCGTAAAAAAGCTTAACTTGCTCTTCAGTACTCAAATCTGTTTGTAATAATTTCACTAAATACTTTTTACCCTTCATGAAGACAGAACTAACCGTGTCACAGTCGGAAAAAGCGTGGGCAAACAGGATGAAATTTTTGAACATTTTATTAGCTTTAATAATAGATTCATGTATAATTTAAGTGTATAGTGTAAAAAATATTTTTGTTGAAAACAAAAATTACGAAAAAACAATAATTAACTATTTGATCTTATTATTATCTGTGATTATTAATTCGTGGATGGTTTTACTCTAAACAGGTGATATATGCAACTAGATAGCTTAAGGACATTATTGAGGTGTCCTCAAAGTATTTTTATATTTAGCTGTCCTCAAAGTATCCTTATATTTAGTCTAGTCGAGAAGTTGATTTCCTGCGAAAAATAGTAACCAGCCTCTTAAAAATATGGGTGATAGCTTAAACAATTCAGAATGGCATTTAGAGAAAGAAGATTTTTCGATTTTTTTTCCGGCGATAAAAATTACAATTGTTATTAACAAAAAACTGAAAAAAATAGGCGTTTCGGTTTTTGTTAATATCTTGAAAAGTATAAGTAAAAGCTGAAATATTATAACAGTTTCTGAAAGAGCAGGAAATTTCAGCTAGGATGTTGGCGATTCCCGAAATTTTAGCACCAATCTTTATTATTTTAATTTAACGTTGAAAATCGGCTTCCGCGGTGCAATTTTGGCATGCGCGAAGCGAGATATGCGAATAAGTTGTGTTACCGTGCTCTTTTGCATATCGACCAGCTTGATACAAACATCCATTATTAATAAGTGAACCGAGAGAGTAACTTGTGCAGTGAACGCCATTTTTCGAGTGTAGGTACATTTAACTTGGCTATTTTGGAGCCATCCTAACGGGATTTTAAATGTTAACACTTCTATTGATCTAAGCCTCATTTGTGTAATATTCCTTTGGTAATATTTTTTTGGGGTAGGCTTAGATTTTTTCATTTTGTGGGATTTTATTTGGTTAATTCACGTGGTAAGTTCTTAACTTATTAAATTAAAATTGCCTTCTCTGATACCGACATTCAATTATAGAAGAATTTGCTAAAATCTCGATTCGTGGACTGCTGATTAAGGAGTACGAGAAATAAAAAATTCAGGGTGATAGTGGACTTAACACCGTCACTGACTACTTTAACCCCTAATCATACTAAGGGTAAGTGTGCTATATTCGTTAAACCTCGCGATTTATTTTAATCTTTTATTAATCTAACATGTACGTACCTCAAATTGTTGTAATAAATTCTATTTGTCGTGTTAAAATACCAGATTTATCCGGTTTTTACGATTTAATTTATTTTTGCTTTTCTAAATTATCATATGTGGATAAACCCAGCTATATTACTAATTCTATGTATTTCTTAGTTATTGTAATTCATATTTGAACTGTTGCAAGGTAAATTTTGAGTAATAGTTAGTGTATTTTACTTTTGTATACGCTTAAATTGTTTTTTAATCTCTATATTTTAAATTAAAGTACATTGCATTATGTTTTGTTTACATTTAAAATTGTTTGCTTAATAATTTAATCTCTAAATTGTGGATAATTGAATAATGCACCTAGATTTTGTATATTTGATTTGTTTTCTTAATAATTCAATAATTCTTAATATACTGTATACTTATAAATTTAACATTTCTTTCTTAAAGAACTTAGTGTTGGAATTTAATCTTTTAAATTTTTTTATTAAGTAGGGCAAACACTTGTAAATGTAACATTTCTTTCTTAAATAACTTAATGTTGGAATTTTGGCTAATGCGCTGTTTCGACTGGGGTCCTTTGGCTTGACGCAAGCATTAACATTTCCTTTGGCTTGGGTTATTATTTTGGAGAATCTTTTTGGACCTGGCGAATAGTTGATCTTAGATCTGGACGGGATGGGACAATTCGCCGTCGCCGATTCGCCGTGGGGACAACGCACCGTCGGCCAATTGGCCGTCGCCGATTCGCCGTCAGGATGTAAATTTTATAATAAAAACTTAAATATAAAAAGAGAATATTGATATATCTCTTATTATGGAAATGAAATTTGAATTTCACCAAAATCGATATTTATTTTATATTATATTTTCTATATAATAAAAGAATGAATCAGTTCTACAAATTCTAAAAATTTTGACAAAAAACCATTAAGTATGACGCCCCATTTTTATTAAGTTCGAATTGAAAGTGCAGTTAGGATGGAGTATTAGAATAACTGTTTACCTAAAATCTTCTTATGTGATTAAAGTAAATCTTCTTAGTAGGTTTTCTATGAAAAATCGTTAATTCGGATTAAAATAGATACGTTAGCAATTGAGAGGCATTATTTAAATATTGATGTGGGAGGTATTATTTTTAATCTTGGTCTGACGGATTAAACCAGGTACGTCTTATTATATATTAATTGTAATATAAATAATATAAATATAATATAAATATTGGCATTACCTCTAGAAAATTTAGTATCATCAAGATTATTCTGATCGTTACAAACAAAAATATAATGGAGTTGACAGTTTTGAGTGAAAGAGGAAAAGAGAAGTTTTCGGCCAACGGATATCTTTACGTATTCGATTTATCAATTAAAAGTGATGTAAACGTAAAATTTTGGAGATGTGAGCGAAGAAATTTGTGTAAAGCAAGAGTTCATACGAAAGATAATATGGTTATCAAAGAGGTCAATGTGCACACACACGACTCTGCTGAAGTATCCACAGAAGTAGCTGAAATAGCAACAAAATTGAAGAAGCGTGCAGGAGAAAGCGTAGAGACTACAGCTCAAGTAATTGTTTGAATATTTTTAGTTAACCTAAGTTTAACCATATCATAACGTCATATTTTAAGGTATCTTGTAATTTAACCTTTGGAATGCAAAAAAAAGCATTAATTTTTGCAAAAGTACTTTTATAATTGGTCAGTATACGAAACTGATTAATTCTAAGCTTCTAAACTTGCTATAAAATACGTTTGAAAAAGCTAAGTTCTTTTTTGTTTCAGGTTATCAACGAATGTATTAGAAATGCTTCACAAGCTTGTCAGGCTAAATTACCCAACAACTGTGCCTTAAGAAAGACAGTTAGACGGAATGAAATAAATGCAGCACTAGCAAATCCTACAACTCTCGACACCTTAGTTTTACCAGATTCTTACCGATTGTATCGTACCCAACCAGACGTTGTAGAAAATTTTCTACTATCCGATTGTTCATACAGACCCAGTCGAATTTTGATTTTTGGGAGACAAAGTTGGCTGCAACATTTGCAAAATACAACTTGGTATGCCGATGGTACATTTTCTATAACACCACCATTATTTTCTTAAGTTTATACAGTGATGGCAGTCAAAAATATTGGCGTTCACCCCATATTTTATGCCTTACTACCGAACAAACAAGAGCTACATACAGTAAGATGTTCGAAATAATCAAAGAGTTGGTACCAGACCTAGGACCTGGATTTGTGATTACGAACAGGCTGCATTTAATGCAATGAAAGATACTTTCCCAAATGTAACAATTAACGGATGCTTTTTTCATTTGGCCCAAAACATGAGAAAGCATTTATGTACAATTGGACAATTGACACAACATAAAAATAATCCCCAATTTACACTGAATGCAAGAATGGTAACATCTATGGCGTTTATTTCAATAAGAGATTTAGATGAAGCTATTATGGTACTCGTCAATAATTTACAGGAAGAGCTTCAACCACTTTTGGACTGGTTTGAAGACAATTATATTGGTCGCCGAAACAGGTATATATTAAACATTTTTTTATTTTTTGAATCGTTTATTTCAACGTTGTGAGAAAACAGCAGCAAAAAAACCTATCTTTAATATCTAGGCATCTTGTTTGCTAAAACCTGTGACCATACTAAACATAGAATGTTTTTTGCTGTTTTCTCACAATATAGAAATATTACATTTGATGCGAACTTTTTTGCCAACATTGTATATTATATTTATATTTATATCTATTATTTTTTAAATTACAGACGAGGAAGGTAGACGCCCCCCACTGTTTTCCCATCAGATGTGGAATCTCTATGAGAGGACCTTGAATGGACAAGACAGGACCAACAACCACGCAGAAGCTGCTCATAGAAGGTTGCAATTAGAACTTGGAATGAAACACCCTACAATTTGGAAGTTCATAGAGGGATTAAGAAAAGTACAAAAAGGACGAGATGCTTATTATGAGCAACTTGTGGCTGGTCATCAACCGCCTTTAAAATTAAAAAAGTACCGACTTGCTGAAGAGCGAATTTTAAAACTAGTGAGAAATTATAATAATAATAACATTGTAGAATATCTTAGAGGTTTAGCACATCATTATGAGATGTAAAGATGGTATTTTTAATAAAATTTAAATACAAAAATTAATCCTTGTTTTATTTAAGGGTAACATATAAAATTAAATATCGATTGGCATGTACTTCAAAGCTTATTGCCTATTTTTATAACTAAATCTTAATTGTAAACTACTATAAAATTTACATTCTGACGGCGAATCGGCGACGGCCAATCGGCCGACGGTGAGTTGTCCCCACGGCGAATCGGCGATGGCGAATTGTCCTAGACCCAGATCTGGAACAGCAATTCTTGGTGTGGTGTAGAATCTGTACAATACCTTGGACCAACGCAGCATGACACCTCCACCTGTGCAGTAAGGCTATTACAGGAGGCCTCTCACCTAAAGCATCTGCGCCAGTAAAGCGCAACCACAGATAAGCCAAGTTTAACTATTAATTCCGACTCTTTCTCATATATAGATATTGTTTTGTAGCAGATGTAATACCTTGTAATTATAAGCTCATAGGGTTTAATTTTTTTTATGCGCTGGGTGATCACTCTTTGCTTGGTTTGCCAATAGTCGTGTGGCACTATTTTATTTTATATGTTTATAAATTGTATCTCCATATATTGTTGGGTTTATTGTTGATTTTTATTATAGTCAATATACGAGATAGATCTATTTTGGTGTCTTACTCAGTCAATCTTCCACACCCCTTACCTGTTCAATTAATAATTTTGATTGAGATTCTTTCTTTATTTATCTCCAGCGAGGTAGGTCAGTGCCTGGACCAACAGGGGTTTCCGATTTGTACCGTCTAAATCGGTGGCGCGACTCACCTTTTCTTGTACTTACCCTCTACGGCTGAGCTGGGCATAATTTGCCAGTAGAGCAGACCACTAACCGATCTCAGCTGGAGTTGTATATTCGATTTAATCAACTTGAATATTTTTCAAATATTTTTTTATTATTATTAAAAGTACGTGGCAAATTACAAAGAGAAATTGATAAGTAATAAATGGGGAAATAAGTGACAAAAATATGGAACAAGAGGAAATTAAAAAGGGCGAGGAAAGCAATATAGACGGGAATATGGATCAAATAAGACTACACAAATAAGTGAGGATAAAGAAAGTGAAGAAGAATCCTATGCTGTAACAGAGGACAGTTATAGAGCTTTACCAGAAGGTAGTGATAGTTCAAGTAACAACAGTGATGATAATGACAATTATTACTCTCAAGCCAATGATCAAAGTCAAGATGATGAAAATATGGACAATGGTCAAGGTCAAAGAGAAGAAAAAGATGAAAAACAACTTCAATGGACTGATTCAGAGAAAAATCCTACTTGTTTTCAGTTTACTGCCCAGGAAGGATTCCAAAAGGATATTCCCAATAATTCAAAACCTTACGATTTGTTTCGATTATTTTTGATGATGAATTACTAAAGAAAATTGTTGATTGGACAAATCTCCGGGCCAATGAACTAACATCCCAACAACAGGGCCACCATCGCCGTAAATCCAATTTGAATAAATGGAGTGAGGCCACATCTGATAAAATGGAACGATTCTTAGGCCTTTGCCTTTTGATGGGGGCAATATGCATGCCTCTGCTGAAATCTTACTGGAGCAGAGATTCATTGTATTACCATCCAATATTTGGCAACACTATGTCCAGAAATCGCTTCGAATTGATACTAAGGTGAATCTGTTTTTTTAAATCCACTGATGATACTTCAAAACGTTTACATAAAATCGACCAAGTGCTTAATCACTTATTGAATAATATAAAAAACATCTATTATCCTGGACCAAACTTGTCCCTAAATGAGGCTTTATTGCTTTGGCGAGGCAGGCTTATCTTTCGGCAATACATCCCAAATAAAGCCGCAAAATACGGTATAAAACTGTACGAGTTATGCACTCCAGATGGTTTTGTACTGAACGTAATAATATACTTTGGTAAGGGAACTGTTATCGACAGTGAGCATGGACATGCCTATGCCGGCGTTCTTCAACTGGTGAAGGAATATTTGGGAAAAGGGCACACAATATATTATGAACAATTTTTATAATAGTTTACCGCTGACAAAAAAACTTTTTGAGAATCCAACACATGTTGTGGGAACACTAAGAAAAGATAGAAAGGGGTTACCAAAAAAAAGTTACGGGCAAGAAATTGAAGAGAGGGGAACACATTTTTCAAAGAAATGAAAATATATTAGTCCAAAAATGGAAAGATAAAAGAGATGTTCTGATGATTTCTTCCAAGCACAAGTCAGACATGGTGGAAACCACTAACCGATCAGGTCAGAAGAAATTAAAACCAGAGGTCATAGTAGAATATAATCAGAATATGTCTGGAGTAGACAGATGTGACCAGATGATCTCTTATTATAGCACACCAAGAAAATCCATTCGTGGGTATATGAAGGTATTCTTTCATTTACTGGATATAACGATGTGGAATGCTTGTTGGGTGCACAATAAGCTCAAAATGAACCCGAATAGAAAACCGAAACTGGATTATTTGGGATTCCGTCAAGAAGTAATAGGAGAACTTTTGGGCTCAAAAGAAAATAACTTGGGACTTACACCGAAAAAGAAGGCTCCAACCAATTATTTTCCCAAGAAACTTCTGAAAAGAAAACGATGCAGAATATGCCATAAAAACAAAAAGCGGCAAATGACCTGGTATGTCTGTTCCGAATGTAAGGATGACCAAAATAACTTAATCGGGTTGTGTGCAGACCCTTGCTTCAAGATTTTTCATAAATTATAATTGATTACATATCCTTAGATTAAGAATAAATAATTAGTTATTAAAAATTGCACTTATTTTAGCAAATTTAGCTTATTTTCCTGTGTCACCAATGTGTGACACGTGGTTTATTTAAAAAAAAACTTGCCATACACCGAGGGCACACATTTGTGACGTAACACAAGAAAAAATTTGAGCGGGAACGGACTTCTGGTTCGGTTTGATTTCACCTCGGTTTATGTGACCTTAAGAGTCAACGCTGCACTAGCGCTCTCACCATTTCCACATTTTATCAAATATCGGCTAATAAAATGTTTATATATACAAAAGGTGCTGATAATTGATAGTAATAAGTGAATATCCATGGACTTTTACAAATAGATCCGAGAAAATAGTAAAATAATTTGACCAATCTATGAAATTTTGTCTTATTATCAAAAAACCCTTTTTTCTCTGTTAATATTCCATAAAAACTGCTCAAATTTTTAGGACGAATTTGGTTCACGATAGCGCACAAGCTATGCATATTTAAATTTTAAATATTTTTTATATTGATGACGAATGATAATCCATTTCTGTTAATTTCAAAAAAATTGAGGATTAAACATGCATAGCCTGTGCAACTATATGCCAGTAATATACCCTCAAAATTTCATTGAAATATACATTCTAATAACGGAGAAAAACGGTACCAAAGATCCGGACAAATTCAAATTTGTGAACGACTGATAAATGCGCCCCCATACGGATTAATTCCTGTACACTCCGCAAATCTGAGTATTTCACCGTGCCGATGTGCTAGAACTCGTGAATTGTTAGAACTAGCGGACCAGTTGGAAAATGAGCTACTATTATATATAAATATACTCTAATAATTTATCTGGCGAACCGAATGGTCTGGCGCTTACTTTGTGTAAGATTTATTCATATGTTTGCAGTGTAAGATTGCAGTTCTATTGTTTGCCGGCGTATTTAAATAGTGAATTTTTGAATTTGTGGACATCTATACCAATATTATAAAGAGGAAAGGTTTGATTTTTTGTTTGTTTGTTTGTTTGTTTGAAATGAATAGGCTCCGAAACTACTGGACCGATTTCAAAAATTCTTTCACCGTTGGCAAGCTACACTATTCCCGAGTGACATAGGCTATGTTTTATTTTCAAAAAAAATAGGGATCCTTACTAAAATGCCATTAATGTAACCAAAAATGACCTTAAAACCCTTACATCGCGTGCGCTGAGAAAACTAGCCTCCAGGTCAAACCTTCCAATTAGTAGGGATCGGTTTTTCTCATGGCCAACCGCCTAAGGCGGGTCCAACACCTGAAAATCAATTTATTTTGTTGCCAGAAAATAAAACAATATGTAATATTGATTACAGGGAAGCGTTGTCTATACTAATATTATAAAGAGGAAAGGTTTGTTTGTTTGTTTGGTTAAAATGAATAGGCTCCGAAACTACTGGACCGATTTCAAAAATTCTTTTATCGTTGGCAAGCTACACTATTCCTGAGTGACATAGGCTATGTTTTATTTTTTAAAAAAAATAGGGATACTTACTAACATGCCATTAATGTAACCAAAAATGACCTTAAAACCCTTACATCGCGTGCGCTGAGAATACTAGCCTCAAGGTCAAACCTTCCAATTAGTAGGGATCGGTTTTTCTCATGGCCAACCGCCTAAGGCGGGTCGAGCACCTGAAAATCAATTTATTTTGTTGCCAGAAAATAAAACAATATGTAATATTGTTTACAGGGAAGCGTTGTCTATACTAATATTATAAAGAGAAAAGGTTTGTTTGTTTGTTTGTTTGAAATGAATAGGCTCCAAAACTATTGGACCGATTTCAAAAATTCTTTCACCGTTGGCAAGCTACACTATTCCTGAGTGACATACGCTATGTTTCATTTAAAAAAAAAATAGGGATCCTTACTAAAATGCCATTAATGTAACCAAAAATGACCTTAAAATCCTTACATCGCGTGCGCTGAGAATACTATTAATTATAGAATAAAATAATGTACTACGATTTTGAAGAATATATAAATATCTACAAAAAATGCCGCGACAGCATATGTCTAAGTGTTATAGTTACGTCACAATAACTATTTTTTAATTTTTTAAAAGTTTTTATCTTGGTATTAATCCTTATCAAAATAACTTATTTCATAATCACGACAGATATCACAAATTTAGCATGTGCAATGGGACTAGGCTACTTATAAAGGAATTAAAGGACAATTAAGCTGTAGTAACCATTATAACTGAAACACCAGCTGGTCAACTAGCTCATACACTGATGATACCGATGATCCCAACTGATCTACCAAATCCATTTAAACCGCTTCGATTTCCTATCAAAATATCTTTCGCTTTTACTAATAATAAGTCGTAAGGTAAAATCTTACAATTAGTAGGGATCTCGGTTTTCCTCATGGCCAACCGCCTAAGGCAAGTCGGAGCACCTGAAAATCAATTTATTTTGCTGCCAGAAAATAAAACAACATGTAATATTGTTTACAGGGAAGCGTTGACCCAACAAATTTAATGGCTTTTGTTATTTTTCTTTAATTCCCGTGCAAAGCCGGGGCGGGCTGCTAGTTTTTTATATATTATTAAGAAGACATTTGGACTAATATTTGGAACATTATAGTGATTAAGATTAATAGTTAAGTTAGTGTGAATATTTCTAGGTGAGTACACACTTTTTAATATAGGTACCTGAAAAAAAAAAAGAAAAGCTATGTTTATTACAGGACTAAAATGGGAAAAGAAAAAACCATGAAATCATCAAGAAAAAGGTGAGTAAATTATTAAGTTTTTTTTCAGTTTGAAGATTATTGTGTACTAGCTTTTGCCCGCGACTTCGTCTGCGTGTAATTCGAATAAAAGCAAGGTCTTTATGTATCAATAACTGGTGCCCGCGACTTCGTGTGCGCAGTATTAGTATTTCGAGTAGCTTATATTAGCGTGAAAAGAACTAACATTATGACATTAAAATTATAACATACATAATTTTTGGGTCGTATTTGAAAAATATAACAGTCTGACAATATTGAGATGTTACATTCGCACTGTAATAACGTAACAATATTGTCAACATAAGAAATACAGTAATTTTTTCAGACTTAAATGACATTTATCGTTATATTTTGGACAATTCACACAATATCTTTATAAATTATAGCCTATATGTTATTCTGATCTATAAGCTACATTACTGTAAAGTTTCATTAAAATCCGTTTAGTAGTTTTTGCGTGAAAGAGGAACAAACATCCATACATCCATCCAAACAAACTTTCGCCTATATAATATTAGTAGGATAGGATTGTAGAGCTTCGTTAATCAGGTGGAATAAGGAACGGAGGCAACCTGACCATAATGAAATTCCCGCTGAAACAGGATTAACTGAGCCTGAGGTTACTGAAGGTTCTGTAACTGAAATCAATACTAGCGATGTGCTTCCATCAACATTTACAGGACGGAGAATTGTAAAGCTAGATTATTTTTGGGATCAAATTAAAAATATCAGCCATCATCCTTTCTTCAATTGTAGTATAAAGGACTGTGATATTATTCACGAAAGCAGATATGGTTTATTGACAACATTGAAGATCAAATGCAACGTTTGCAATAAATTGAGTTCAATTACAACAGAGCCCTCAGCATCAGCGGATGTTAACAAATCTACAGTTTTGGGTATATACATACCCATTTCCATTTTAATATTTTTTATTGTTTTACATTAATTTGTAGGAACGATCTCCGTCGGAGCCGGTTACACTCAAATGAATGAAATGCTCACAACTATGGAGTTGCCTCCGATTACGCCTTTATTATTTACAAAGGTTCAAAGAACTCTTCAGGATAATGTCCACACTACTTTAATGGAACAGCTGGCATTGGCGGGCAAAGAAGAAAAGAAGCTAGCCATTGAAAGGGGTGATGTTGACGGAAACGGTGTTCCTTTTATAACTGTCATTGCAGATGGAGCTTGGTCTAAAAGATCGTACAAAACCAATTACAATGCATTATCTGGAGTAGCTGTTATCATCGGAGAAGCGACCAAAAAGATCTTGTTCATGGGAGTCAAAAATAAATTTTGCATTGTATGTGTTCGAAATAAAGGAAAAGAACACGTTTGTGCTAAAAACTGGACAGTATCTTCAACGTCCATGAAGTCTGCAATTATAATGGAGGGATTCAAAAATAGTGAAGCGATGCATGGTGTGAGGTACACAAAATTGATAGGTGATGGGGATAGTAGCATCACAAGAAAGCTTTTGGAAGAAAAGCCGTATGGTACTGTACTCGTAGAAAAAGTTGAGTGTGTAAATCACTTACTACGAAATATGTGTAATAAATTAAAGGAAATTACAAAGTCCACAAGAAGTAGTTCTTTGCTCAAAAATATTCAGGTGTCGTTAAGAAAAAAATTGGAAAACAATATTTTAAAATTTAGAACCTCCATAAAAAAAGCCGCTGAATTTAGAAACAAAGAGCCAACAATTTTTTTGAAAAAAGTGGATGATTTTAAAAAAGATGTGCTAAACTCTCCCAATCACATTTTTGGTGAACATAAAAATTGTGATAAGTACTTTTGCGACAAAAAAGATAAAAATGAAAACATAGTGCCAATGCTGATAGAATGTGGAATGTATCAGGACATTTGTTTTGCATTACAAAGAATTGTAGGCTGTGCTTCTTCGATTTTATTGAACAAAAATAACAACCCAGCTGAACAATTTAATGCTGTTGTCAATAAATTTGTAGGAGGCAAGAGGGTAAGTACCATGTGCAATGTGCATCTAAGTGTTAGTTACTAGCTGTTTCGCAGCATTTTTTGTTATTCGAATAAGTTACCATTTAGTAGATAAAGTATTAGTCCTAGGAATAAAAAGAAGGTTATAACTGTTAATATGTTTATTTTTAGATAAACTTTTCTGGTCAAAAGTCGTACGAGAGGAGGTGTGAATTGGCAGCCATTTCATACAATTGCAAAGATAATTTTCTACTGGAAATATTGAAATCAGCTGGTATTGAAGCGGAGCATTTCATAAATAATCTGGTGAAAGGCAAAGGATTGAAAAGAAAACGGGAAGCACAGTTCAAAGAAAAAAGAATGACAAAAAAATATAAGCATACATCAGCCAACCACGAGCCCGACGCGGACTATGGCGCTATTGAGGAAACTTTAAGTGCAGAGGAATTGGAACGAAGAAAGATGAAGCTACAAACAATTTTGAAAAAAACAAAAGAAGAAATACTTGACCTGGAAAAAAATACTCGAGGTCAAGGCAATAATCACAGATGGCTAGAAGAAAGAAGTTGCCGATTAACTGCTTCTAACTTCGGTTTGATTTGTAAACGGAGAAAAGCTAATCCAAATTTACTGGCAAAAAGGCTTTACAGTAACCCTTTTACAGGCAATAAAAGTACCAGATACGGTTTAGACTTTGAACCTCTGGCAATTAATACTTTTTAAGACGTTACTGGCCTGACAGTCAATAGCTGTGGTTTATTTGTAGGGCATGATGATGAGTATTTTTTAGGAGCAAGTCCAGATGGAGTTGTAGGTACTGATTCAATAATAGAAGTTAAATGTCCTGCAGTATTAAAGAAAATTAGCGTGGAGGATGGAATAAGTAGTGGAAAACTAAAATATCTGCAAATAGATGAAAGCGGTAAAATTACCCTTAAACAAAACCACAATTATTTTTATCAGATTCAGGGCCAACTACATTTATCCAAAAGGAAATATTGTTACTTTATGCTGTGGAGTCCAGTAAATTTCCATATAGAGAAAATTGAAAAGCTGGACCGGTTTTGGGAAACTAACATGAGAAAGCAGTTATCTAATTTTTTCACCGCACATTATATAACAGAAATTATAAAACATCCTATCTAACAATATATTTTAGCTATAATAGTATATATTATTTTATTCATATTTCGTGAATTACGAACCTAGAAGGTAAAATGCAAAATATGTATGATCAAAGGAAAAGAGCTGAAAACTGAAATACGGTTCCAGATTACCATAATTGGCTCTCTGCATGAAAAAAGTTTCAATTTTTATAACTTCCCAATGCCTATGCTCAAATTATTGTAGTTATCCACAATCATTTTATTACAACCACACCAACACTCTTACAAACTTGAAAATATAGATCAATTACCTACGATAAATAAAATTTCCTTTACTCTTTACTATTTTTTAAATCATATTTTATATTCCCTAACTTACGAATTAATAATTTTATAAATTCAAAATTGCATACCACTGTGGAAATCGTGAAGTCCGTATCGGCTGTCCATACCCCACTCCACTACAGCATGCGGTGGGGTGGAGCTAGTCAGCTGAATAGCTATATGTGGTGAGTGACGTTCATAACAGAGTGTTTATGTGGTCCGCTAAATTAACTCTGTTATGTACTAACAATAGTCGTACAAAGAAATTACGTAACGTATTCACAAGAAAAAACTTCGCTATACAACTGACTCAACACATTATGCAACTAAACTGAATTTCTCATGTAGTACCATTACCTACACATACTTTTGACTTGCAGTGTACAAGCCTTTTTTGTGAATAGAGTTCTAAGGGTAGGTTGTCTCGCTCACATCGATACGCTTTCCTTTAGCCTCCCGCCTTAAATTTTATGCATTGACTCTTAATTTTCTTTACCATTGCGGTACGGAACGTGTTAAGCTATCTAGTTGCATATATCATCACCTGTTTAAAGTAAAACCACCCACCCAAATAATAATAAGATCAAATAGTTAATTATTTTTTTCTTCGTAATATGTGTATTTAACAAAAATATTTTTTACACTATACACCAACTTATACTAATTCTATTATAGTATCATAGTACATTATTAAAATTCATTCTATTTGATAAAAAGAAATATACGTATACATATGGGAAGTATTTCTCAAATAATATTTAAATAATTAAAACATTTAAAAATTTTTACAAAAAAATATTTATCTTTCACACGATACACTTAAATAATACATGCATTTAATTTGTAATTTTATTTATGAAAATTTATACTATATTATAAAAAAATATATTTATACACATGTATTAATTAAATTAATTGTATCGACCCTTACTACTTGAAAGTTCATTTTTATTGGGAATAATAAAAATAATAAAAAACGTTAGTTTTTTATATAAAACTTTCACTTTAAATGTATTTTAAAAAATGACATATGTCATTTTTTAAAATACATTTAAAGTGAAAGTTTTATATAAAAAACTAACGTTTTTTATTATTTTTATTATTCCCAATATACACATGTGTATGTATATACAATTTGAGTGATGTTTTTTGGTTAAATAATAAATTATTAATATTCATAAATAATGTCTAAATTGAATTTGATGTAGGTATGAAAACACGAAAGTTTTTGGCAACAAAAAAGAATGGGTGGTAATTAAACTCACTTAAAAAAAGACTAAAATCGCTTTAAAAAGAAATGAATAAACATTAAAAAAAAATTACAAACTTTCATTAAAGTTGATGCGCAAAAAATAATATATGCTACATTTGGTAGACAAAATGCACTTTAAGATAATAACATTAACTTCATACCAAATCGCCTGCAACAAGAAAACAATAACCTTAACTTAATTATATTAATTTTCCACTTTAAAGAAACCTAATCGCTTTAATATATTGTATCCCGCTCTTTAAATACGGTTTGCACAATAAAACGATACATAGAAAAGTGTATATCTCGGAAATAAATGAAAAAGAGGACGGCCATCCATAGCAAAGAAGGCTCTAATAATCCAATAGTAATAATTATGTTCATACAAAGGTAATTATGAAACAATGATATTACCTGTTTATTTTCCGCTTTATTTGTTTTGCCATACTTTTTTTGTTCATGCACAATAAATAACTATGTAAAAATGACAATACTTTTTTATTTTGTTAATTAAATATAGGCAATATATAAATGTGTTCCAAATTCAAACCCAAACCAAAGTGCGATTCTGTTATTTTCTGGTTGGGTAGGTCGTAGGTTTAAATGTACCTATTCCAAAGTGCGATTGTATCATTTTATAGTTCGTAAGGTTAAAAGTTGAAATATACCAAATCCAAAGCGCGTTTGTATCTTTTAATAGCAATTAACCTTAAAGTGAAGAATTAAATAAAGTAGAGTGCAAATATGCAATTTTATAGTTTATACGCACCAAGTCAGAATAATTTGTCAAAAGTGCATTTATATATTCCCAAAAAAAACTACATTCATAGTTTGAGGACAGCTGATTAATTATAAAGAATGTGTACATAAGATAAGGACCATTTTCTATAAATAATAAATAACTATTTATTAATCAATCTTAAAATATAAAACTTAAAGGTGACTGACTGACATAGTGATCTATCAACGCACAGCCCAAACCAACGCAACGGACTAAAATTTGGCAGGCAGGTAGATGTTAGGACGTAGGCATCCGCTAAGAAAGAATTTTAATAAATTCTACCCCCAAGGGGATGAAACTTTGCATAAAATTTTGTCAATTTTAAACCGATCGGATTGAGACTTTGCATGCATATAGCCACTATAGCCCTAAATAAATAAATTCCACCACTAAGGGGATAAAAGTTTGTATAAATCTTCTTAGATTTTTAACTGATTGGAGCTATTATTATGACGATGTCCGCTTAAATAAAATTTTAATAAATTCAACCCCCATGGGGATAAAATAAGGGATGCTGGAAAATGATGTAAATGTATTATAGTCTAAGAGCTGGCTACAAAAATTGAAAATGATAAGGTGCAGTAAAAATGATTATATAAAAACCTTCCTTATCTATTGTATATAGCGTAGTGTCCACTGCCAGAAGTCTCTCCCGAGGCGGAACGCGTGGGCGGGCGGCCAAACGTGTAAATAGAAATACTGTAAAATTATTGCCAGAAGTCTAGATCGTGGCTAAAATGTCGCCAGAAGTCATTAAAGTTGTAAATAAATTATTTAAAAAAAAATGACAAGGTGCAGTTCTGGCGAATTTGTTTTTATATTATTTATTCCTTAAAAAAGCTAAATGTAAATTGCCAGAAGTCTAACTGGTGGCTAAGTAAAGATAAGCTAATTAAATCTTTGCAAGTTTTTGAACTGAAAACAATAGTTCTTGAAACGAAATGACAAGGTGCAGTTCTGACAATCGTTATTTTATATTACTTATAGTTTAAAAAAGCAGTGTATGTAATGACAGAACCCCAAATAGTGGTTAACTATATTAAAAAAAAACGGCCCTTGGTAAGCCAGGCGCATCAGTAGATTTATATCAATTGAATATACTAAAAGTATACGTTTCAGAAAAAAATGTTTCAGATAAAAGTTGTAGGTCTCTTTAAGACAAACAAAAAAGACCCATAAAATTTTTTTGTACAGGGTGAAGTAAAAAAGTTACGAATTTTTTTCCTTTTGATTTGATGTCACGCCCAAACGGCCGGACCGATTTGGCCCTTTAACGAACTCGAACGAGATTTTTGTACGATTGATTTTTGTACCAAATTTCATTTCGATCCGTTAAGAAATGCGACCGCTATCGTGTCCACAGATTTCGTTATATTTGCGGAACTATATATATATATATATATATATATACTTTTGGACGTAAGGTGTTTTTGAGGTCAGGGGGGCCCAAAACGAAAAACTGTAGTGAAATTTTCCCGAAGTCGTGACCTGGGAACCAGCTGAATAGTAGATAGATATAAATCTACCAATAAGAAATACAGTTAAAAATTACTAAAGTGATAGAAAAATTAAACGTTTTGCAATTATCATTTAACAAAAATTTAGACTTCAATAATTTATTGAAAAACATTTGAATAATTCATTAATAATACGAGATGTAAAATGTTTTTTTAAAATTATAAAATAAAAGATGTAAGCGAGCCATTCAAAAAAACATTAAAAAAATTTTATTCGTCATCTTTGCCTCTTTGCCCGCAGTTACCATCCACGGTGAAAGAAGTCTTACTAAATAATAAAGAATTTATAGCTGTAGTATTAAATTATTACATAATATAAAGGTCGCATAATATAATTTATTTATAAAAATATTATACGTACCTATTTTAGATGACGAATCAGATATAGATAACGCTAGCGATGAAGATGAATCCGATTGTGAATGTTGAAAAATATTGGCACTCTTGAATATTTTATTCTTTGAATTATAAATATGTAGTTTAAAAAAGTTGTGTATGTAATGACAGAACCCTAAATAGTGGTTAACTATATGAAAAATAATAAATAAATTACTGCAGTGATAGAACAGTTTTTTTTTATTAAAAACAATTTCAGATATGAATACTTAAAAAAATGATTGGTGAATATAAAGAATTTTTCCAATCTTGTTTTCATTGGTTTATTTATTATAAAAAAAAAATTGAATAATTGATACTGCCAATATTTTTTAACATTCACAATCGGATTGATCGTTTTCATCTTCATCGCTAGCATTATCTATATCTGATTCGTCATCTAAAATAGGTACGTATAATACTTTTATAAATAAATTATATTATGAGACCTTTATATTATGCAATAATTTAATACTATAGCTTTAGATTCTTCATTATTTAGTAAGACTTCTTTCACCGTATGTATGTCTAGTTCCGATATAACGAAATCTGTGGACACGATAGCGGTCGCATTTCTTAACGGATCAAAATAAAATTTGGTACAAAAATCAATCACCCAAAAATCTCGGTCGAGTTCGTTAATGGGCCAAATCGGTTCGGCCGTTTGGGCGTGACATCAAATCAAAATTGAAAAAAAATCGTAACTTTTTTACTTTACCCTGTACAAAAAAATGTTAGGGGACTTTTTTGTTTGTCTTAAAGAGACCTACAACTTTTATCTGAAACATTTTTTTCTAAAACGTATACTTTTAATATATTCAATTGATATAAATCTACTGATGCGCCTGGCTTTTTTTAAATATAGTTAACCACTATTTGAGGTTGTGTCATTAGATACACTGCTTTTTTAAACTATAAGTAATATAAAATAACGATTGTCAGAACTGCACCTTGTCATTTCATTCTAAGAACTATTGTTTTCAGTTCAAAAACTTGCAAAGATTTAATTAGCTTATCTTTACTTAGCCACCAGTTAGACTTCTGGCAATTTACATTTAGCTTTTTTTAGCAATAAATAATATAAAAACAAATTCGCCAGAACTGCACCTTGTCATTTTTTTTTTAATAACTTATTTACAACTTTAATGACTTCTGGCGACATTTTAGCCACGATCTAGACTTCTGGCAATAATTTTACAGTATTTCTATTGGTAAAAACTATAAAACTACAAATTTTCAGAACTGCACCTTATGATTTTTTTCATGTCAAAAATTTACACGTTTGGCCGCCCGCCCAATGGGTCCGCCTCGGGAGAGACTTCTGGCAGTGGACACTACGCGCTATACAATAGATAAGGAAGGTTTTTATATAATCATTTTTACTGCACCTTATCATTTTCAATTTTCGTAGTCAGCTCACCGTCTATTAGTTTGAGCCTATCAGTACCTAATGGAACGAATAAATTAAGACGAACAAAATAATTTTTAGTTCTAACTGTGGACAATAGTTGGCGGTAGTAGTATTTTAAAACGCGCTATAGTTGTGTTTTTACTGAGTTACATAAATCCGATGATGAGTGGCCGCCGTATCTTATATTAAATATTTCTAGCGGATTATATTTGACGATTTTGGCTGTTTTTTTCTTGGCATATTTTGGATTGCATTTGCTTTGTTTCGGTTTAGTAGTTTTGGTTATAGACTCTGCTTTGTATTTGGCTTTTGTTTTAATTACGTTTGGTTTACGTATAGGTTTTGTCGGTTAGAATTTTTAAAATGGCTAAGAAAATCTTAACGTTAATGGAGAAGTTGAAGAATGAACTGTCGTCCCTATTGTTGGTGACGGTGCATGTTTGTTCCGTGCTCTCTCTTTTTTAATGTACGAAACTTAAAATAGAGCTATGGAGATGCGTTCAGAAATTGTCAGATATGTGGTTTATGACTGGAGCAAGTTTTAAATTATGACCCACGACAGGAATGGTGATAACTACTTAACACCTGACAAATATTTTGCTGATATGATGAAAAATGTTACCTATGCCATCCGCGTACTTCGTAACGGGACTGCAAGTAAAATCTTTACATCGCAATATAGTGGTAGCCACCATATTAACTGGGTGTGCGAAAGGGGAAACTGTATTCATACCGCGAATCCCTTTAATACTGAATGATATCCCGTTCAAATTTAAACCATTACAATTTCTCCTAAAAGTCTGCTTTGCCATGACAATAAACAAGTCTTAGTGGTAAACTCTCAAATTTGCGGGTATTGACTTTAGAGAACATTGTTTCTCTCATGGACAGTTTTATGTTGCTTGCTAACGAGTAAGTTCACCCAGTGATTTGATAGTTTTAGCACCTAATGACAGATTAGTTACGAATATTGTGTACAAAGAAGTTTTGTAGGCCCTAGTTTTTTACACACGCTAAACAAAACTAAATCCGCAAAAACTATACCTAATTAATAAAATTACTGCCGAACTTTCTTTTTAATCCTTATCCAAATTAATGAGTTATTTATCACAGGCACTTCTTTTTGAACAAAATTACCCTTTACTCTATCTGATTTTAACCAATATGTAAGGTGTTTTTATAGTTTTCAAATTATAATGGTCTAATACGCGCATGGCACTGTGGATAGACGCGTAGAGTCTTGAAAATTGGAGGATTAATTTGTTTTATTACGTAGTGGTGTACTAAGAAAATATTTTGTTAAAATAGAGTTTAAAATAAGGGTTGCAAGTTTGTAGGAAACTCGGTGACAAAAAACTAAAATCCACGCGAACGAAGTCGTGGGCGGCCGCTAGTATTCTATAAATACATGTAAAATTTCCTACCAATAAAAACTATAATGATAGTTTGAGAACATCTTAATAATGTCTTTAAACTATCCTCACGTGATAATTATCATTCATTGAGATACAGACTAACCATGAATTAATTATCAATTCTTTTTCACCTTAAAATGTCTTTGTTTGGTAATTGATAAATTATCGATCTATTGGATCGTTTTAGTATTGGAATCGAAATATTCGCATCTCGGGACTTCTCATCTCGGGACTTGACCATTTTCAGGTAAAAAAAGTCGCAACTGGAAACTTTTATATTTTCTACCTGCTAAAAAGTCGCAACTCGGGACTTGTCTCTAATCCTACTAGAAAAATAAATGGTAAAGGTATTATCGGTAGTACCCCTATCATTATACGGATTAAATTCTTAATACCTATTTCTCAAAATTTTCTTTACTGGTGTAATGGACAACCAATAGGATTTTAAATTATTAATTTAGATATTTACTGGATGAGCATAGGGACAAATCTATACATAATCAGTTTTTATGAAACTTCAAAAAATTCGTCCATAATTCTCAAAGAGACCGGAATATGTAAATACCAAGTAAAAATAAATCAAAGTCTCGTTTTGCTTGATGTACGGTTGTGTGTGCATAGTGATTAAAGAAAAAAATTTCTAAATAAATACTTTATTTTCTTTCAGACAAACATAATTTGTGTAGAATTAGTCAGTTACAAAAAAGTATATAAAACAAACAAATAAATAAACACACTAACAACAAAAGGAGTAGCATTTAAGATTCAGATTGGAGAAATTCTTCAACTGAATAAAAAATGTGTATTATCAAGAATTTCTTTAAACTTAGTTTAAAACTTGTCATACTCTTACACAATCTTATATGCTTTGGTTATTTATTAAAAAGTCGTTGTCCCAATATACTAGGAGACTTGAAATATATATTTCCTCTGCACATTGAGGCACGTAAGGTATCTTTATGTCTAGTATTTCTGTTATGAACTTCGCCATTGGTTTTAAAATTTTCAAGATTGTTAAATACAAATATACAAGTCTCCAGGACATAAAGAGCGGCCAATGGCAGTATTTTAAATTTTTGAAAATATTGTCTGCAACTAGTATTATGGGGGATACCAGCAATAGACCGGACTATTCTTTTTTGAGAAATAAATATTTCATTAATATGGCTACTTGTTTCCCAAAAACAAATGCCGTATCTCGGACGGGATTCAGCTTGGGCATAATAAATCATTATTAGTTGTTTCTCAGTTAAATCTTTTTTTAAATTTCGGAACAAAAAAGTTACTGAGTTTAATTTTGCCGCAAGTACATCACAATGTTTTCTCCAATTAAGACATTCATCTATATGAAGTCCTAGGAACTTTACTGATGAAACATTTTCAATGTGATCATTATTTATATTTAAATTAATTGGGTTGACACATCGTTGCCTATTATGAAACTGCACGGAAAGTGTTTTTTGGGTGTTTAACAATAGGTAATTATTACAAAACCAGCTGTAAAGGTCCGACAGTACACGATTACATTTGGATTCCAAACAGGCATCAGGTCCGTTGATTATAGCATTTATATCATCTGCAAATATCGTAAAATATCCATCTGAGCTAACCGAGACCACATCGTTTACGTAAATAAGGAATAGAATGGGTCCCAAAATTGAGCCTTGTGGCACACCTATGTCAATATCAAGAAAGATAGATTTATGACTCACATTTGATATTTTGCCTTTCTCGGTAGGGCTGACATATTGTTAACGTGCAGTTAAATAAGATTTTAACCAATTCAATGCACGTCCTTGAATACCGATATTTTTTAATTTATAGATCAAAATTTTGTGATTTACACAGTCGAATGCCCTACTGAGATCACAAAATATCCCAACAGGACACTCTCCTGCATCTATTAAACTTGTAAGAGTATCATAAAATGAATGAATGGCTGTATTGGTAGATTTTTTGCACTGGAAACCATGTTGGTTACTAACAATCACATTGTTTATCTGTAAAAAGGAATTAAGTCTTTGTAAGAAGCTGTATTCAAAGATTTTTGAAAATACCGAAGAAATTGTTACCGGACGGTAATTACTTACTTGTTTTGGGTCCCCTTTTTTATGAATTGGTATCACCTTTCCAGTTTTTATATAATCTGGAAAGTCTCCATTTGAAAACGATAAATTAACTAAAATGAGTTTTCAACTTATTGACAGCCAAAGGGGCCAAGAAATATTGTTAGATGGGGGCTATCAATACCATTAAAAAAGGATAAATGAAAATTCCTCATTATTTTGTATGTGTACAAACAGAAACATCTGTTCTGGTAGCATTACTACATCTTCAGACAAGTAAGCAGATGCAAATTTAAAGTCATTTATTATTATCTTATATGTAATATTGAATATGGTTTAATTAATAATTTACATTAAAGACAGAAAATTATTCGTACAACTGTACATAAGTGTCGCAAAAAATTATGTGGATGTTTGCCTCAACAATGCAAGAAAAAGAGCTCGCGAGGAAACTACCTCGGTCCCAAAAATTTTTAACGACAAAATAAACCCCATTAAAGATTCTGGACTGGAATTTGTATCCACAATATCATCGTTTTTTAATAAAAAAGATCAACTCTACAGAGCCAGACATAAATCTCTTGGTGTAGTGCCATATAAAAATCGGGAGGATATAGTACTACCAAGCAATTTTTATTGGTAGAAGATGGGTCCACAAACAAAATAATAATATTTGCTTCTATGGATGCCAGAGATAAATAA
This sequence comes from Altica lythri, assembly GCA_964028335.1. Taxonomy (NCBI): domain Eukaryota; kingdom Metazoa; phylum Arthropoda; class Insecta; order Coleoptera; family Chrysomelidae; genus Altica; species Altica lythri. The sequence goes on from OZ034801.1 coordinate 83,635,505, forward strand.
TCTGAATGCGTACATCTTTTTGGGGATAGGACTTTTAAAAGCTGCTGCCCACAATTTTATCAACTTTACACCATACATGGTGATATTGGAAGCACAAAGACAGAAACCACCATAGTGCTCCTAGTATATGCTTTACTACCGGATAAAAAAGAAGATACGTACAAACGTCTATTCTCTTTAATCCAAAATCATTTGCCCAGATGGAACCCAGCAACTTTTAAAATTGATTATGAAAGTGCCACAATAAAAGCTCTACGAAAGTGTTTTCCAAAGACTAAAATTACTGGATGCAACTTCCACTACAACCAGTGTTTGTGGCGCAAAATACAAGAAATTGGCTTAACTGGTGCATATCGGGATAATGAAGCTATTAGACACTTAAGGATGTGTGCCGCTTTATCCCATATTCCACATGGAAAAATTGACGACGGATGGTTATTTATAATGGAAAATTGCCCAAATGATTCACTTGTACAAACATTTAATGATTATTTCGTTGACCAGTGGTTGGACAACGATATTGTACAACAAATGTGGATATGTTATAGCAGAAGGCATAGGATAACAAATTCATTAGAAGGATGGCACAATCGCCTAAATGCGAAATTATTAAAAATAAACCCAAATATATTTGAACTAATAAATGCTCTAAAAGAAGAAGCTTTCTTTTTCAACACCGTGAAAATGCAAGTCATGCTAAAAATGACTCCGAAACGAAGAAAAACAAAGTACATCTTACTTGATGAAAGAATTGAAAATATAATAAACGATTATAGGCAAAATAAATGTGATATTGGTTCGTGCCTTAGATACATATTTGGCTTATGTAACCAAACTGCAGTAGTTATTGTGATAATTATTTATACATATATATTTTATTTATATACACACATATTATTTATACACTCACTTTTTTTATAGTATAGACATATACATATCTATATGTATTTTAACACATACATATATGTGCCGCAATGAACAGTATTTATTTATACATATGTACGTACATATTTTGAATTTTTAGAAAGTTTTTTATATTTTCGCCGTGTTCTGTGTCTCTGTGTCATTCCGTGGAATTTGTAATCGAATTTAAACCTGTTTCCCGACTACCTAGAGCTCTGAAATTTTCAGGATAGCTAAGAACTGGATGACAATGCATGTTTCAAGTGTGTTTAGGCATATACATAGATTTCGAAATTTATACCGAATTGATATTAACCATGATCTAAGTTGTGTATTGATAATATTATTTTGAAAGTTATTAAATAAATCGTTCGTAGCGTAGTTGGTTAGGCGGCGGATCAGTCCACTTGTGACAGTTCTGTTATGTTATCATAATGGGATCGATTACGCGACAGAGAAGTTTTTTTTCTTTTTTTTTTGTATTATTTTAACTGGTAATAAAATAAACTGTTTTAGAAAGTTTTTAGATACAACTACCCTTGATTTTGTTAACAAGGAAACAATCTTCTCTATGATCAATCACAGCGTTGTATGACTTAATATTTTTACAATGTCAGGGATGCTGTGCATTGTTGAGATGACACAAAATATGACCTATAAATCAGTAAAAAAGTTTCTATTATAAAAAGTTCTTTTTGTAAATTGTGCTTATTTAGATTTAAATATTTATAAATTTGTATTATTTTTTGTGACAGATTTTGGTATTACTAGATTTTTTATTTTTTATTTTGATGTTGTTGTTCATGAAAATAAATATATATGTACATATATAGTTTTTGGCGTATTATGCATTTTAATTTGAAATCCTTTTTTTTTTGGTTAGTAGGTACCTAAAGATTCCAAAAGTTATTATTATTTTATGTTTATATAATCAAAGAAATTATCAATACGCGGTCAACACTACTACGGATTATACCTTTTACATACATACATACATACCTTTTACCATTTATTTATCTAGTAGGATTAGAGACAAGTCCCGAGTTGCGACTTTTTAGCAGGTAGAAAATATAAAAGTCCCCAGTTGCGATTTTTTTTACCTGAAAAAGGTCAAGTCCCGAGATGAGAAGACACCTTGGAATCATCCAGACTAACTATATTCGGTGAGATTTATTTTAATGTTATCGCGTAATTATAACTTGTTTGATACAGGTTTTGACTGATATCGGAGTCTTCTTTTTCACTACGATAGATTTTTAAATTCATTTTGCAATCTGGTTTCCACGTGGTAACATTCTCCTTTACAATACAAGTTAATTTTATTGTTTTACTTAATTATTTTATTTGTATTAATTTTTTAAATTGAGGTGATTTTATTAAATATTACTAATCTAATTTCAAGCAGTTTCACTTTCACCAATCATCAGTTTTTGTGATCTTGAATGATTTGTAGTCTTTTTACACGTGTATTTAATATTAATTTATTCTCAATAATATGGAAAAAACAAAAACTGATTCTACTTGATTGTAATTCATTAAGGAATGGAATTCTGATTATTCATTTTATTATTGGGGTTATTGCCACATTTGTAAGGAGACCTACGTAGATGCTCCGTTTACGGAGGAGCAGCGGCAATATTAATTCGAATATATACCGGTTTATTTGCTGTGAAAATAGTAAACAAACAGTGTTTTTTAAGTGAAAACTGTGTATAATTTTCTAAAAAATTAAATAATAATTCAGAGTGAGTGAAAACATAACATTTAACCCCGTAAATGTGACCCTAGGGTCGACAAAATCAAAAACGTCGCTAGAATATGAGACGGCCTACACAAAAAGATTAAAACAAAAAACAATTAAAAATAAAGTGACAACAGACAGTGATAATATAAACAAAACTAAATACAACTTAAAAAAATTAAAACTTTTAAACGAAGAGATCGCCAAACATAAGGCGAGAATTGCGGGTTCATCCGGAGATCATATAACCAAAGATATAAAAATTCACTCGAATATTGTAATTAAAAATAGTGGAAACAATAATACCGAGAATAAAACATACCAGACCCATGCCGATCCAACCGCGAATATGAACGTAAGCGATAACGATAAAAATACAGGGTCATACGCATCGGATAGTGACCACTCCGAAAACTCGGTAAAATCCATAAACAATGATTGTGCGAAAAATAATCAACTAAAAGAAACACATATCCTACCGGAAGTGATCGTAAAATCCAAAACGTCGGAAAATGAACATAGTGATTCCGAAAACGTAAAAATAAAAATAATAACCAGTGGAAAAGACGTAAAGAAACTAAAAAACGTGAAAAATCCGGATTTTGTGTCGGAATACGGCGGCCCAAACACAGTTGAAATTTCCTTCAAGAAATCTGATGTGCCTGAAGGTATCCTCCAAAATATTTTAGAGGAGAAAACAGATGACCCAATCATTGAAATGGAAACTAGCCCTATAAAAGAAAAGCCTAAAAAGGATCTTTCTGAACAGGTGTCGCCAAACAGCAACTTTTTCTGGCGTGCTAAAAATCTTAACGAAAGTCCCAGACAAGAAGAAGACGACAGTGATGACTGCGACAGCTATGGATATCCGAAGAAAACCATAAGTTTAAAAAACCTTCTTAAAAATAAAGCAAAGGAGTCATTAAAACTTCAAAACAAATATGAATCATTATCGGAAGAAGAAAAAGAAATTAATAAAGCAAATATACAAAAAAATACATCTACCAAGAAAACAAAGAAAACCAAAAAGACACTGGAAACAGAAAACCAAAAACCAAACAAAACCACACCAAAAATGACGGAAAAACTAACAAAAACAATATATTGTCCACCGATAGTATTGGATGGAGTTGTTGAAAACCACAAAGACTTTACAGATACTCTTAAAAAACAAATAAAGAACAGGTTTCAGATAAAATACACGGGAAACTCAACAATTATAATTATAGAAAATGAAGAAGAATATTTAAGCATATTGAAATCACTGAAACAAGAGAAGGCTGACCACCACACATACACTTTGGAAAAAAAAGAACCCACGCCTTTGTCTGCAGAGGACTGGGTTCGGGAATAAATGCTGAAGATCTGGCAGACGAACTAATTGCAGAATATGAAATAGACGTCAGGGAGGTCTACCTGATGACAACACAGTATAGACCTCTATTTTTGGTAACAACAGACAAATCGATGACATTGGATTATATGAATAAAAATGTTTAAAGTATATTAAACACCAAAGTTACCTGGGAACTTCGTAAAAACACGAGACATATAATCCAATGTCATAACTGCCAAGCGTGGAGGCACGCAACATCAAACTGTGGCAGAGCACCATGGTGTCTTAAATGCGCTGGTCCCCACCACACCAGAAGTTGTACCAAGCCAAGAGAAATAGACGCTAAATGTATTAATTGTGGAGGAAAACACCCGGCTAACAACATCGAGTGCCCAGAATATATAAAAAGACTGGAAAAACTTCAAAATAAAAAACAAAATATAAAAACCAAATATATACCGGCACCACTACCCAAAACTAACGCATGGGAAGCAAGAAGAAAAAACGCAGAAGAGTTTCCACCATTAGGAACTAGGATTCAAGAAAATAATGAAGAACAAAGAGAAGAAGTCCCTGCATCAAGGAAGAACACACAACAGACAAATAACAACAATAATAACAGACAAATAACAACCAACAAACAAACCACAACTTTCGACGAACTAACTGCATGTTTCAACGAACTAAACAGTTTAGTAGATCTGGAGGAGCTGACCAGAGCAGTTAAAGACCTGATAGAGCAATTAAAAACTGCAAAGAGTAAGTTAGACAAATTTATGATCTACAACAACTTCACACAAAACATTGACAAATATAACTTTTAAACTTTCAATAACATACGGACAAACAAAACCACAATTTGTACATACAACGCAAACGGTATCAGAAACAAACAACAACTTGTGACTACTTTTATAAAGAAAAACAAAATCGACATAATAATACTAACAGAGACACACCTAAAACCAGAAGACATATTTTATATTAAAGGATATAAGACACACAGACAAGACAAAGTAGAAGCAGACAGAAGACAAGGAGGGGTAGCAATGTTAATAAGACACGGACTTAACCATGAAATACGCCCCAATACAAATGCAACATGTGAACACATAATAGTAAAACTAGAGAAAGGGCTTACAATAATAGGGGCGTATTTCAGCTATACTTACGTATTATCAGACGTAGACCTCCATAATTTCTTCGCGACAGGTTGCAAAGTGCTACTGACAGGTGATCTAAACGCTAAACACCCATTATGGGATGACAACTGCAAAATACCGAATAGAAATGGAAAAATAATACTTAACGCTACAGAAACAAATAACTTATGTATATACCACACAGATGAACCAACATTTTACCCTTTCAATAACCTAACACCAAGTACATTAGACATTGTAATAACGAAAAACACAGAAATACATAACATCAGGACAAAAATTACAATGACTTCTGACCATATCCCTGTATTGTTTAAAATAAACACTAAACAGATAAGCAGGGATACACAAAAAACACTATACAAATACGATAAAACGAACTGGAATTCCTATTGACGAGAAATAAAAAACAACTTAACTATAAACTCAAAAATAAACACAGCTGCGGATATTAAAAGCGAAACTACAAAATTAATACAGATAATATCCGCAGCCAGAGAAAAAACCACACAAAAACAATTACTAAACGATGGACGAGACAAACTGCCAGACGAAATATTACAATTAATTAAATACAAAAACATTGTCAGAAAACGATGGCAAAAACATAGACAAAACGAGGACAGAGAGGAATTCCAGGAACTAGGAAAATACATAAACACAAAAATTAACGAATACAAAAACAAAAAATGGAACACATTTTTAGAAACAGTAAAACCTAACGATAACACACTATGGAAAATAACGACAAAATTAACAAAGACGCGTACAAAAATACCAACACTCCATGGAACGAATACAACATTATATAACGACAAAGAAAAAACAAACGGACTTGGACAGCATTTTGCAACCAGTTTTCAAAATTTGATAAAAGACACAGAAAAACATATTAAAATAACAAATAAATTAAAGGAAATCCAAAACAATAATAGAGCGTATGTACCAGTGAAAGATTACACTTCCCCACAAGGAATTATGGAGGTAATAAAGACTTTAAAAAACAAAAAGGCACCTGACAATTTACATCCTATACTTTACAAAAACTTACCACAAAAAGCAATAACGCAATTATACTACATAATAAATTCCATACTAAAACTACAATATTACCCAACACAATTTAAAACAGCGACAATTATACCAATACTTAAACAGCACAAAAACAAAACCTTAGTGGAAAGTTACCAACCAATATCTTTACTTAACGTTATGGCAAAAATAACAGACAAAATAATTTTGAAAAGACTACAAAAGACAATTACAGACAAAAATCTGATACCGGACATACAACATGGCTTTCGAAAAGGTCATAGCACGGTCTCACAAATTATAAATATAGTAAACTAAACAAAAGAAGGCTTCAGAAATAAGCAAAGCACCGTGCTAGCGGCCTTCGACATCGAAAAAGCATTCGACTCGGTATGGACAAACGGACTGATATACAAACTACATAAATGCAAATTCCCAGAATACATAACAAAGACAATAAAATCGTACTTAACAAACAGAACATTTAAAGTAAAACTAAACGACACTGTATCAGACAGTTATGTTATGGAGGCAGGAGTATCGCAAGGTTCAGTACTGTCTCCAACACTATATAACATAATGATACATGACATACCAACGGACAAAACAGTAAAAACTGCACTATACGCTGACGATACATGTACTTACAAAAGATCTGACATAGCAGAAATTGCAGCCAGAAAAATAGACATTTATACAAACAGAACTCTACTACCATACTTACAAGACACCAAGCTAAAACTAAACTCAAAGAAAACAGAAATAGAGTCACGTGGGGTAACCGTACGCAGCGGGTAAGTGTACTCAGTTGGCTTTGTGTGAGTCCTATAGTTGACAGCTGACCAATACACTATACATTTAGTTCGTATTTGAGAGCTGGGTAAACGCAGTCAGCCACGCGTTCGTCGCGCCATCCTGTGGCTAGTTACGAGACACTTTTTGTTTTTGCACAGTTTTCTTATTTTTTTTATCCAAATTTCTGAGCGTAATAAAAATATACAGCAAGGCTGAGGGAATCAGCACAGTGATTGTTGATAAAAGGAACTTATCAATGTTTAATTTACATCTAAATATTTTGTCTGAGGTAATGTATATTTATTATTTTTACTTTTTTATTTACTTTGACGGAATGGGGTAAGTGTACGCGGTTAAGTGTCCGCAGTATTAATATGCGCATACTTAAAGTAAATCATAAAGGATTGCGTACTAGGAGTGGATTGAGTGCAATACTTGCAACTTATGTTGGCATGAAAACTGCTCTAGTTATGTGAAAGGCATTTTTACATGTGATTTATGTTTATAACAAGATATATATGTGTTTATAATATGTTTGTATAAGTCTATAATATGTTTATATCTGTTTATACTTAGATGCTTAATATATGTTTATAAGACTAGTCGTCTAGTAGTAAGTCCATACGTACACTTACCCTAACGTGCGTACACTTAGCCGAAGCCATGCGGACACTTACCCCTCGATGCGAGTAAGTGTCCGCATTTTGCTTCGTGAATATAAACTTTAATAACAATTGTAATAATAATTAAAATTAAAAATTCATGTTCTGATGTTGTTCCTAAATGTTGAATAAATAAGAAAAAAGGTTTTTTCTTTTTAAATTACATAAGAGTTTTATTTTAGAACGAATTAACTGAAAAATGCGTACAGTTACCCCACGTGACTCTAATAGTAATGACTAAAAGAAAAACAAATAACATAATACACAAAACTATAAACATAGAAGGACAAGACATAAAAGACAAAACCACAATCAAATATTTAGGATTTCACCTGGACAGAAAATTAAACTATAACATACACATACAGAACTTAATCAACAAAACAAGAGGACTCATCAACAAACTATACCCGCTACTACGCAAAAACAGCAAAATGACATTAGACAACAAACTTTTAACATACAAACAAATAATAAGACCGACACTGAGATACGGCTATCAGGTTTTCTGCTCTGCCAGTAACTACCAGGTTGATAAGCTGCAAAGAATACAAAATAGATGTTTAAGACCAATACTGGACAAGGAATGGGGTACAAGAATTGAGGAGCTGCATCGTGCAGCAGCCATGCCGACAATTAGGGAATTTATTATAAACAACTCTGATAAATTTTATAGATTCTCTCTAACAAACTCAATAAAAAATAGTATAACAAATATAAGAGAAAACGATAACCCTAATCGGAAGCAAGGCTTAATGCACGAAAGGCTCCCAATTTTCTACGAACCACTAGACCAGACATAATAACAACAGACGGGACGCCATAACAAAACTTACAAGGTAGACGCCTCCTACGCGATTCGTCGATTCGACTGGTAGCTAAGGGCCGCCTTGCGGCCGGTCGAGGAGGGGGATCGCGATGGAGGCAGGTACCGACCGAAAAGCTGATAAAACAGCACAAAAACAATTCAAACAACGACGGACATGGTTTTTTACATTTTTTCCATGACATAAACTTCAACAAGACAATCGACAAACCACAAAAACTGAAAGACACCAGACTGCAGAAATAACAAGTATCGCCTTATGATGCAGGGACACCTATGCAAGGAGAGGGCGAAAGAAGAGATGTTAAAAAGATTTGACTTGTATATAGTTACTGTACATATATATTTTATAAATCTGTAAATATTAAATATAATAAACAATTTTGAAATGAACTGAATGACTGAACTGCGAGTTCGAGCCGTTCGCCATTTTGGTAAAAGAAAGCCGAATTTCGACTTAGATCCCAGTTTGCAATTAGATTTAACCGCAGAATATTCAATTCCGTACAAAAAGGCAACAGTAAATGACAGGAAGAAATTTGTCCAAGGGAATCCTTTCCGAAGAAACAACAACAAAATAAGAAATTAAATTAATTTACGAACTAACTCAATTTTTTTTTATTATTAATATTTTTTAAAATAAAGCAAATAAACTGGTGTTTAAGTGTTATTTGCTTGTTTGTACTCTGGCGTCCTTATATTTTATGTTTGGGAAGGACTGGTAAAACTCAGAAAAGAAACTACGACTTAATTGAGCTGGCTAAGGGATATAATACCTTTAGTGGGAATTTCTACAGTTGCAAATTGTTTTTAATTTTTGTTTTATTCGTTTTAGTTTTTTTTTATTTTCAGATTTGTTTGATAATACTTTTTATAATAATAATAATAAGAATAAGAACACAAATAATAATAATACTTATTTCGTAGCATGGAATACTCTCGTTGATAATTTATTTTCAATTTTTTATTTTTTGGGCCAAAATAATTTTAAATCATGTTTTCTCTGGTCCAATTTAATAATTTAGAGTTTTGTATTCTCAAAAGTAAAAAAATCAAGGTTCTTCAATAATCCAATTGCATTGTGAGATATAGTAGTGGCGGAAACTACAACGTTGAATTAATACAGACATCAGGTAAAAATATAATTTACAGTTATTTTGTTTATTATTAAAAAAAGTTTTTAAACGCTTATTAATTGTACTACATCATATTTCTAAAATTATTATGTGTTTCTGTTTTTATTCACCATATTTTATTTCATAACGTTATTTACAGATGATGTAAAGACTTTAGAAGTTGTACAGGCGAGTCTTAAACATGTTAAACCCGAGATATGCTTTTCTATACCGAATAATTCAAATACCACAATTTTAGCTTTTCAAAGTAGGTACTAAGTTTATTAAATAATTTGACATACACTTTGAACTCTACGCGCTACGAACCATCTGAATACACAGATGACCTAATGGATTGGGCCCAAGATGGCCAAATTCATTAGATGAAGAAATCATAATGTCACGTGAATCAACTGATGGTGTTGCAGCTGTCACTTTTTTCGAAAATCAAGACCCCAAAGTAAATGATACTAAATTAGAACCAATCAGTGTTTTTGTTGAAAATTCTACGAATGAAAATTCAATTACTTTTGGCTCTAATAACTCAAGTTTCCATCCGGAATCGACCAATGTAAACACAAGCCAAGACACTCCTAATATTACTCAAAACTGAACCACTCAACAACAAAATGATTTAGAAAAGATGGAATTATTTATATCTAATTCTATGGAAAGATGTTCAAAAAGACATTAAATGGAAGTGGCTTTTACTTGATGGATATACATGTTAACGATTAAATCACACGAGTACTTTTTGATATTCACTTTTATTTCACAAACTTACATAACATGTTTCTACTTTTTTTACATTTGTTGAAAATATTGTAAGTTTGTGAAATAAAAGTAAATATCAAAAAGTACTCGTGTTATTTATTCGTTCAAAAAGACACTTTTGTCTTTACTGCAAAACGCTTCAAACAAAATTGGCACGACACTTTTTTTTGAAACATAAAGACGACAAACATATTAAACCATTGATTTTTTTGCCTAGTAAAAACAAAAAGCGAATAGAAATATTAAACGCCATTCTCAAAAAAGGCGATTTCATGCATAACACTAATCCGATGCTGAACTCTGGCATTTTAAGATTTCAAGACAAAAACAGATAAAGTCTAAAAATTCTGCTGTAGGACACGCAAAGGTTACTTTTCTAAACATTCTATCAGATGTTAAGTAGCAAAATGTGATAAAAAACGGAAGAAAGGTGAAATAATATTCTTTCACTCAGCCGACGATTGACTAATTACATCCATCCTGCCGCTAATAAAAATTTACGAACAGAGATCTTTCCAGTATTGACTAATGATGAAGTAGTACGATGTATTAAGTACGATGATTTAATTATTAAGTTCGCTAACAGGCTGTGCGGCCGATATTCTTTACGACATCAACATGATTACGTTAGGGCGCAGCTCCAAATATTAAGTCCCATTAAACTGGAAATGATGAAATTAGAAAACGATATTCGTGAATTTCAAGAAATTTTTCAACTCAATCAGGTTAATAATTTTGTTCAAATTTTGATAAATTTAGCAGATTGGGACTATACTAGTCAGTAAAAAATGAAGCAGTAGTAAAAAACAAATATATGGTAGTTAAAATGTTGAGTGTTACATTTAACACTAAGTCGAATGAAATTTACTCCAAAAATTAACACTCTGGTGCGTCGTGTGGTTTTCATAAATAATTATACCTAAAAACGCATATAGAGTGTAAATAGCATAAATATTGGTTTAATTTTATATCACACGTGTAACGATACCATTTGAAATTGTTAAAATGACTTTTTATACTTATAATAACCAAACGTGGTGTTAATTGGATTGTACATAAATGAAATTTACACCCTTGAGTGTACCGGTAACTGAGTCAACCCCTACTACTCATTTGAAACATCGCAACCGTCGGCCACGTCGCCCGTTCTCAGTTACAAGTTAATTGGTTAGGTCAAATGTGTTAAAATTAAAATGCTTTTTAAAATTCAACTTAACAATAAAATAAAATACGCCACCGTTGCAGACGATGTCGTATATGATTAATTAGATTAGGTAAGTAATAATATATTTATCTATATATAAAAGTGAAAGTTCACTCATCACTATATCTCAGAAACTATAAGACCTACAAACTTGAAATTTGGTAAGTAGATTCCTTATAGGGTCTGGACGTCGGCTAAGAAAGGATTTTACGAAACTCTACCCCTAAGGGGGTAAAACGGGGGTTGGAAATTTGTATGAAAGTCCTATGTTATTGAAGTCAGGGACTAGAAAATTAAAATGTGTGCTCTTTAGAGGTTGTGGAGGTGTACTTATATTGTATTTCTAGAAATCAACCCCCTTCATAAGGATTGAACGGGGGTCGGATACTTTTTATACAACAATCAACACGCCACGTCCTATGTTATTGAAGTCAGGGAGTAGAAAATTAAAATGTGTGCTCTTTAGAGGTTGTGGAGGTGTACTAATATTGTATTTCTAGAAATCAACCCCCTTCATAAGGATTGAACGGGGGTCGGATACTTTTTATACAACAATCAACACGCCACGCGAACGACATCGCGTGTACATCGATTTGGAACCGAAAAATGTAGTTAGATTTTTTTGTCTGTCTGTCTGTTTATGCACGCATCACATGAAAACTACTGATTTGATTTGAATGCGGTTTTCACATATGTATTTGTCTTCTTTTAACTTAACATCTGGTGTATAACAATTTTGGCATGGTTTTTGTATCGGGATAGTTGAAAGCATGAAGAATGACATAGGGTACTTTTTATACAACAATCAACACGCCACGCGAACGACACCGCGTGTACTTCGATTTGGAACCCAAAAATGTAGTTAGATTTTTTTGTCTGTCTGAGTAGTATAACAACGTCGGAACTGGATTACTTGACCTTAAGTTAACCTGGAGTTTTCCCTTGAGGAAAATGACTTTTTATTTTGATGATTTTGAGGTTATTGAACCTTTGGAAAAATTATTTTAGTGAAATAAAGTGTCAGTGAACCTTTTCCAATTGAATTGTGTGTTTAGATTAGTTTTCCTATGAGGAAAATGATTGGGAAATGACTTTTTTTAGTTTTAATGATTTTGAGTTTATTGAACCTTTGGAAAAAATTATTCGAGTGAAATAAAGTGTCAGTGAACCTTTTCTAATTGAATTGAGTATTTTCCCAAAATATATTTGTATTATTTTAGAGATATTACCCTTTAAAAAATAAATATGATCCGACCGTGGTGAATGTGTGTGTGTGTGTGTGTGTGTGTGTGTGTGTGTGTGTGTGTGTGTGTGTGTGTGTGTGTGTGTGTGTGTGTGTGTGTGTGTGTGTGTGTGTGTGTGTGTGTGTGTGTGTGTGTGTGTGTGTGTGTGTGTGTGTGTGTGTGTGTGTGTGTGTGTGTGTGTGTGTGTGTGTGTGTGTGTGTGTGTGTGTGTGTGTGTGTGTGTGTGTGTGTGTGTGTGTGTGTGTGTGTGTGTGTGTGTGTGTGTGTGTGTGTGTGTGTGTGTGTGTGTGTGTGTGTGTGTGTGTGTGTGTGTGTGTGTGTGTGTGTGTGTGTGTGTGTGTGTGTGTGTGTGTGTGTGTGTGTGTGTGTGTGTGTGTGTGTGTGTGTGTGTGTGTGTGTGTGTGTGTGTGTGTGTGTGTGTGTGTGTGTGTGTGTGTGTGTGTGTGTGTGTGTGTGTGTGTGTGTGTGTGTGTGTGTGTGTGTGTGTGTGTGTGTGTGTGTGTGTGTGTGTGTGTGTGTGTGTGTGTGTGTGTGTGTGTGTGTGTGTGTGTGTGTGTGTGTGTGTGTGTGTGTGTGTGTGTGTGTGTGTGTGTGTGTGTGTGTGTGTGTGTGTGTGTGTGTGTGTGTGTGTGTGTGTGTGTGTGTGTGTGTGTGTGTGTGTGTGTGTGTGTGTGTGTGTGTGTGTGTGTGTGTGTGTGTGTGTGTGTGTGTGTGTGTGATCAGTTAAACCGGATTTTGAACGATGCATCGACTGGAATGGGAGAAACAAGAAACAATTATAATAGCATTCTGTAGTGGTAGAGGTCAGTTATGTTTTATACTTGATTCACTCGTCGATGCAATTAAAATGTTTTACAAAATATCAATTGGTATGAATTGACCTTGAATTATAATAGCATTCTGTAGTGGTAGAGGTCAGTTATGTTTTATACGTGATTTTCGAACTCGATGATGCAACTAAATGTAAAAAAAAACATTAACTAAGCAATGCAATTTCGGAATAAGTAGAAAACCTTCTGATATCTTTACAAAACAAAAAGTCAGTAAACAAGTTTGGATGCAGGATGACTGTGCAAATATATAAGTAATTGATTGCATGAAATGGGTTAAGCAAGGACAGTGCTGGGTGTTTTTGTCCAAAATGATAATCAACATTTAACCTTAATATTCGGCAATATTTTTTTAAATTTGTACACAAAAGTAATTTTGTCAAGGCAACTGTCTGATGTGTTTACTTATACGATTGTATAACCTATATTCTTATGTAGATGCTTTAAAAGAAGATGTAGAATATTACCTTGAGAGGTTTTAATGAAAAAAGTATAAAAAATTTCCCACTATTGTAATTAACTGAAAACCTGTCTGAAAATTTTATCAGTGGGATATTCTCTTATAAATATACCTCGAGTTGTAACGTAGATTCACTGCCATTTGTAAGAATGGGTAAAACTATTAAGATGTTGAGTAATGTGCAAGTTAAAAAACCAAAAATGGAAAAAATAGTAAAGAAATCGAAAACAAGTGATAATCAAAAAAATAATTCAGTAAGTAAAGAAGTATAGTTATATTTTATATATTTATATGCATTATTTATGTTTTTGTAAGACAGTGGAAAGACAAATTCTAACTATGTAAAATTAGGTGAAACTTTTATTAATTGAAATTAATTCTTTATAGATTGAGTTTGCAAAGGATACCGGTGACTTGTTGGAGAGATTATTAAATGAATTAGAAAATCCGATTGCATCATCATCAGAATCCATGGAATCAGAGATAGTAGTTATTCCACCTACACCAGCGTCAATGAGATATTCTACATCCAGACTATCCAGAGCAACCACTCCCCCGCCACTTAAGAACGTATCATCTATTGACTGGACAGTAGAAACAATGTCATCATTCGCCACCCATTTACAGCAAAATTATACCTTCTTTTATGAACATTACCAAGCAGTAATGCTTAACATCAATAAATTCTGTACGGATAAAAACCAAGATGAAGAAATTGATGAGAAAATATCCCAAATTGATAAACAAGCGCGCCAACTGGAAACTGAGAGACAAACTCTATTGGACACTAAACGAAAACATGAAGAAACAAAGCAGCAGGTTATAAAAGATATGATAAACATGTATGATTCATATTTAAAAAATAAAAGATAAAATTAAAAGTAGTATTGTTTTTTATTTCAAAGAAGCAAAAAAAGGTTAGGAACTAGAAGGAAAATAGTTTATCGTTGTTACAATTATAATTTAACGATATTCATACAATAAGTTTGAAAAAAAAGGAAAATACATTAACCTTAAAATTAATTAAGCGTGAATTCTATAAGTCATTTTGCAGATTTGACAATTTGGTTACATCAAAATTACTTTTAAAAGTTTAAAGATTGTATTTGAATAAAAAATAAAAAAAGTAAAAGTAATTACTGTTTTTTATTTTCAACGAACTAAAAGTCGAAAAACTAAAATTAATATATATGTTGAAAAAATAATTGATTTAAGTAAGTATATATTTGAAATGAGTTTAAAAAGAAAAAAACATTAACTTGTGGATATAACAATTTAGTAAGTAAGAATATATTCCGGAAGTAAGTGAATTTGCATATGGTTTGTTACAATTATGATTTAAAGAATAAGTGTAAGAAAAGTTTAAAAAAGAAAAATACCTTAAGATTTACTGTAAAATTTAGTTAAGCAAAGATGATCCAAGTTCTTTTACAGATATGACAATTTCTTTATCCACAATTCAAGTAGAATTTATATAAATTAGGTAATTTTTAAAAGAAAAAATAAACGTAAATTTTTTAATATTTATTTAAACCACTGTTTTGAACAAGTTCTTTACATTTTTGTAACCCTAATTTGCAAATGTGACAGTTTCTTTGCGATTGCGCAGGACCATCCACATGTGACGTCCACTCAGGACGATTATGATGTACATAACAAGGTAGATATGTTCGCAACTCAAAATCCAATTTATATTCTCGTGGAAGCCTATGCCAAACTTCTAATAACTCACAAGGTTTCGCATGTATTTTTAAATATCGGATTGGAATATTTTTTAAATCTTCAATAGTCAAATCACTCAACATCTTTTCATGATGAATATATTCCAAAATATTTTCCATCTCAACAGATTTTATAATAAAATTTTAATTATAACTTATTTTTTAATCACTGTATATTCACTTTTAAAGATAAAAGAATACTTAGGACATACAAAAGCAAGGATGCTATATATAGAGAGCGGTAAGGTTAAAGAAGAGAAAAAGTATTAAATTTTATATATTAATTTTATTCAAACATTTTGGCATGTCGATCCCTCTCATTTAATTTCCAAGCCCTTCTTTCTTTTTTTGATAAGCCTGGCGGTGTGGTTCGAACTATGTTCATAAACCATACTGGAGGAACATAGGTACCGCAAGGCTCATCTTCATCCCAATTCTCATCACAAGGTACCTTGTGATTATATATTGGATAAATCTGTAACAAAAGTGAGAGAGAGTTTTAAACATCAAAATTTTAACATAAACGGGTTTTCTGATTAAATCTATAACTTACTGTTGGATTTGAAACAGGATCTTTATCATCTTCATCCCAATTTTCATCACAAGGTACTATTGGATAAATCTGCAACAAAAATGAGAGAGAGTTTTAAACATCAAAATTTCAACATAAACGGTTTTCTGATTAAATCTATAACTTACTTTTGGATTTGAAACAGGCTCTTTATCATCTACATCCCAATTTTCATCACAAGGTACTATTGGATAACTCTGTAACAAAAGAGGGTTTGTAAACATTAAAATTTCAACATAAACGGTTTTCTAATTAAATCTATAACTTACTTTTGGATTTGAAACCGGCTCTTTATCATCTTCATCCCAATTTTCATTACAAGGTACTATTGGATAACTCTGTAACAAAAGAGGGTTTTTAAACATCAAAATTTCAACATAAACGGTTTTCTGATTAAATCTATAACTTACTTTTGGATTTGAAACAGGCTCTTTATCATCTACATCCCAATTTTCATCACAAGGTACTATTGGATAACTCTGTAACAAAAGAGGGTTTTTAAACATCAAAATTTCAACATAAACGGTTTTCTGATTAAATCTATAACTTACTTTTGGATTTGAAACAGGCTCTTTATCATCTACATCCCAATTTTCATCACAAGGTACTATTGGATAACAAAAGAGGGTTTGTAAACATTAAAATTTTAAACTTTAACGGTTTTCTACTAATTCAAACCCAAATCTAACTTACATTTGATTGAAAGTTTTCAACTTTATCCAAATTGGAAGGATAGAATTTATTAAGGATATTAAAAGATTAGTTTTAAAAAAATATTAAAAGAAAATCTAACTTACTTGCCACTTGCCACAAGATGAACAAAACATTTTTTTCTTTTCTCAGTACGATAAAACACTGATAACCATCTTAAATTCTCTACCACTTTTTATATACAATTGATGACCTCAATTTTAAGAAGAAAAAGGCCGCTACAGGTTTTCTCGGGTTATATAAACCCAACAATTGCGTTAAGAGATACACACACTTTTTAAAAGTCTTACAGTTTAGTTTTTTCAATACAACAATAATAGTTCAGGTACAATATTTAATTATTTTATATTATGGTTTTTTGATACAGTTTACGTTTTTTTTAGAATATGGATTTAAATACAATTAACGAATTTCTTCTTTTAGAAGAAGTTCCTAAACCAGTAGAAAAATTAAAAACGTTAGCAGTAAATATACCGTATAGAATAAAAAGTGCTAAAATCACATCATCCAAATTCGGAGAAACAGTTCTTATTGAATTGGACGACAAGGTTGTTTTTCTACCACAACGGGCAACTCCAGTAATAAAAGATCATCTAATTGAATTGGGGAACGGACGATATTCGTTGGTGTTTATTGGTGAAAGGGATTCTGGCAAATTCAACCCAGCAACTATTTTTAAATTTGTTAAAAATTAAGGTTAGTGGTTTTTAAAATGACAGAAAAACTTGCGTTAGATATTCATAAATTAGTTAAAAAATTTTATGAAAAAGGTTACAATTTTACTTTGCAAGAACATGATGCGTGGAAGAAACATGTTAAAATTGCTTTATCGCTATGTTATGATGTTTTACGAGATAGAAATTTTTTATTTGGAAACTCACGTATGTGGCAGACAAAATTAGGTCATTTAAAAGCGGTTTATAGCTACTGTAATCAATCGATTTCGAATAATCAAACAGAAAAGAAAATTAAATGGTCAGACGGAATTTCAATATTTAAAAATAGAGTAAGTTCTGATATAATTATAAATTTAAAACACAAGGATATACTACAGTTTTTAGAAGACGCTTTTAGTGTTTTGCAAAAAAAAATTGTTGAAATTCTTAAAAAAATTTCAATGATTAAAATTAATACCACTTTTTGCGGTGAATTTGTAAAAAAATCAATTGGGAATAACGATATAGTGGATTTCAAATATTTTCATACTAAAAATTCCATCATCGACGGATCGACTGAATTAAGAAAATGGTTTATGGACAACGTGATGGATTATATTTTAAATAAACTGTCAGAATTTTAAGAAAAAGATTCTGGTTGGGCTTTGAGTAAAATTATCTCATTGGAAATAAATGTAAATAAATTTGAAATAGGAAATGGATCGAGCTATATTCAGTTACCCACCAGTATTGCAAATAAAAAGGCATGTATAAATATTAAAAACTCTGACAATGCATGTTTTTATTGGAGCGTCGTAAGTTGTTTGTATCCAGCTGTAGTAAATGCGAATAGAACAACATCATATCCTCATTATAGTCAAGTTTTAAATGTAAAGGGATTGAATATTCCAATTACATTAAAAAATATTTTTGTATTTGAAAAATTAAATCAAATTTCAAGTAATGTTTACGGATTAGAGCTAATCGGCAAAAAATTTAACGTTATTCCTTTACGTCTCACTCCAAATAAAATGGAAAGACATGTTAATTTGCTAAGGATTCAAGATCAATATTTTCAAAAATTAAATGATTATGAGGCGCCTGATCCAAACGATATTGAAAAAATTGAAATAAAATATCATTATTGTTGGATTAAAAATCTTTCAAAATTAGTGAGTAGTCAGCATAATAAAAATGAATATAAAAAATTTATCTGCGACAGATGTTTAAATTATTTTAGTAATGAACTTCGTTTAAATACTCATTTAGAATTATGTGAAAAAATGAATGAGGCAAAAATTACTATACCACCAAATCCAGTAATTAAATTTAAAAATTTTATATATCAACAAAGAGTTCCATTTATAATATATGCAGATTTTGAGTCAATACTTAAACCGATTAAAATACCTGTTAACGCAAATACGATAAAATATCAACAACATGTTGCATTCAGCTGTGGATATTATGTCAAATGCGATAACAATGATACACTTTCTTACTATAAAAGTTATCGTGGAGAAAATTGTATGGAATGGTTTTCTGAAGAAATGAAATCTGTAGGCGAATCTATTAAGGCAAAAATTAAAAATATAATTCCAATGAAAGGAAATGTAAATACTTTCGATGCTAAAATGTGTCACATTTGCGAAGAACTATTTAATCCTAGAGACGTCATAGTACGCGATCACTGCCATTTCCTAGGTTATTTCAGAGGATTTGCGCATGCGCAGTGCAACTTAAATTTTAAAAAACAGTTTGTTGTACCCGTAGTATTTCATAATTTTAGTTCATACGATTCACACTTTTTAATTCGCGATCTTTTAAAAACAGGTCAAATTAGTTTGTTGCCAATAAATAAAGAAAAATATATCTCTTTTACTCTACATCTAGAGTGTGGCATTAGACTTCGTTTCATTGATTCACTCCGATTTATGAATACATCTTTAGATGAACTTGTTTCGACTTTGGAAATTCAGACTTGAAAAATTTACAACAAGAGTTTAGGTACTTGTCTATGGAACAATTTTCGTTGCTGACAAGAAAAGGGGTATTTTGTTATGATTATATTGACAAATTAGCTTAATGAAAAAAAATTGCCGTTGCAACAAGAATTTTATAATCAGTTAACTGATGAATCAATTAGTGAGGAAAAATATGAACATGCCAAAAATGTTTGGGAAAAATTTAACATTCAAAATTTAGGAGAATACTCTGATTTATATTTAAAAACTGATGTACTTTTGCTATGTGATGTTTTTGAAAATTTTAGAAATGTAGGTTTTAATACTAGCAAAATCGATCCTGGGTGGTATTATACGTTAGCAGGATATTCCTGGGATTCAATGCTAAAATATACAAAATGCGAATTAGATCTTTTAACAGATGTAGATATGATTTTATTTATCGAAAAAGGTATTCGTGGCGGTATAAGTCAATGTTGTTCGAGATATTCAGAAGCTAATAATAAATATAAGCCAAACTATGATCCGGCAAAACCTGATCAGTATTTGTTTTACATAGATGTTAATAATTTGTATGGATGGGCCATGTCAATGGTTTTACCCTATGGAAAATTTAAGTGGAGCGATACTAATTTAGATGTTACTAGCATTCCCGACGATGCGCCTGAAGGATATATCCTTGAAGTTGATTTAGAATATCCTAATATACTTCATGATAAACATCGAGATTTGCCTTTTTGTTCAGAAAGCAAAAAACCGCCGAATACAAAGTTGCCAAAATTATTGACAACGCTGTATGATAAAGAAAAATATGTTATTCGTTATCGTGCTCTGAAACAGGCCATATCACACGGATTAGTGGTTAAAAAAATTCATAGAGTTTTAAAATTTCAACAAAGCGCATGGTTAAAACCCTATATTGATCTTAATACAAAATTCCGGGAAAATGCTAAAAGCAAGTTTGAACAAGATCATTTCAAAGTAAAAATAAATTCTATTTATGGTAAAACAATGGAAAATATTCGAAAACATCGAGTTGTTAAATTGGTAAAACAATGGGAAGGTAGATATGGAGCAAAAAATTTAATAGCAAGTCCAAACTTTTACAGCAGAACTATTTTCGATACTGATTTAATGGCAATAGAACTAAGAAAATCTGAAATTGTATTTAATAAGCCTATGTACATAGGAATGAGTATTCTTGATATTTCAAAAACTTGTATATATGAATTTCATTATGATTATATAATACCTAAAGTGGGCCTAGACTCTTGCAAAATTAATTATTTAGATACAGACGGATTGTTATATACATTAAAAATTAAAGACTTGTATGAGTAAATTATAAAAACTGATATTCATAGGTTTGATACAAGCAACTACGAACCAAATAATCAATATAATATACCACGTTGCAATAAAAAAATTCCGGGGTTAATGAAAGATGAGGCAAACGGTAAAATCATTACGCATTTTGTAGGTTTACGATCAAAAATGTATTCATTTAAAATTCATGACGATTATGTAGTAAAAAAATCGAAAGGAGTTAAACGGTGTATCGTTAATCGAATTACATTTGACGACTATGTAAATTGTCTTAACGAAAAATCCGAAAAAACAATTTCTCAATGTAGTATTCAGTCAACTGCGCATAACGTGTTTACTGTAAAGCAAAGTAAAATTGGATTAAGTCCATTTGATGATAAAAGATATTTATTACCAAATTCTTACGACACTCTTCCGTGGGGTCACTATTCTTTAAACTAGAAATTTTCTGTCATTTTAGACCTAAGGAAATGTATAAATTAAATAAAATTAAGTTTTATACGCAAACTTTATGTAAATGTATAAAATAAACAGTTCTTACACGTGATTATTTTTTAATCCCTACCCTTTTCCTGTAATATATATATAAATTTTAAGTAATATTGAATAAATTTCAGTAAGAATTTTATCATGGATAGTTGTAATCAAAATTTTCAACAAATTTATTTGGGAGAAAAAATATTTTATTTAAATAATGTGAATACCAAATATATTACAGTTGCACTATCTCAAAGTTTGAATTTTTTACCATGTGTTAAAATGAATAGTTATATGGAATCATCACTAATATTTAACATCAAAGAGTGGGATGAATTTTTAACCTTCAAACCAATAATTAACAATTTTTTGGAATTTGAGCAAAATCCTACAAGGAAATATACAAACAAGTTTTTGTTGGAATTTGAAGTATTGGATAACGTTAAAACAATAAAAATATCGACAGAGAATTTGAACATTCGGTTAAGAAAATCTTCAATTTTGGAATTATGGAAAGTGTTACCTCTAATAACTCATACTTTGGAAACATATAAACTACAAAATTTTGCAAGTTGCTTAAAGATTTTGCAATTAGGAGTTGCAAACGCAGAAAATATAAAAGAAACTGCCTTGAATATAATAAACCCGATAAAAATAGTTAATCCGGTTACTTTTGAATTATCACTTGAAGTAATAAGTATACGCAATTGTTGAAAAGTACCTCTGATGAAAAAAACTACAATCTACATCATTGACACCGTGAATCGCAATCAATTTTAATGGAAGAATTTAGAAAACCGACTCGTATATTTTATTAAATTTTAATTGAAAAAATTATAAAAAATAAGGTGTATTATTACTGAAATAAAACATAATTCTGAAATATAACTTTTGTTTTATTAAAAATGATTTACTACAATAAGTATCTAAATAACATTATTCTTATTTATCCAAGATTTTTGATTCATTCCCAACCATTTCACAAATACTTGATCGCCTTTTTTTCTTAACACTTTTTCTACTAAGAAAACATCTGGATATTTAACTTTTTGCAATTCTTCAGTGTAAAAGCCACCTCGAATCTCTTCTTTTTGCTCATCTTCTAAGATATAAGTTCGTGGGTTGGTTAAATTATTTTTTTTAATTTTAAATATTTCAGTCGTCCAATTAGGTGTATATCCCTTCTTAAAAGCATATCGATATTTACTAATACGTACATAGTCTCCAATTTTAAACTTTGGTTTCCTAGGATCGACCATTTTTAAATGGTTAAATGCGATAATATTTTTTGCATTTTTACTGTTTATTTTGCTAGGTATAGCTCCAGTTGTAGAATGTCTAGTATTGTTATATTTTTCTACAATTTTCGATAATATATTTAACCAATTATACGATCCTTGTATGCTGAATTCTTTCCAAAGTAAAGACTTGAGTGTACGAATTACACGTTCGGCAATACTGGCTTGAAGAGTAGAAAACGAACTATAATGATTTATATTAAATTTTTCCATTAAGTTTTTAAAGTCTTTGTTATAAAATTCTTTTCCGTTATCAGTTTGCAAATTTTTCGGAATTATTTTCATTTGTGTCAAAATGACTTTCATAGCATTCGTAACATCTTTACCTGTCTTCTTTTTTAGTGGGGCGGCCCAAACATATTTGCTAAATGCATTAATAACAATTAAAATATAATTATATCCATGGTTTTGCTTGGCAAATTAATTCATAACAGCCAAATCTGCTTGAATTAAATCATTTAAACCTTTAATTATAACATGTCTTCGGCGAAAGTTAATTCGTGCTGGCGCATGTAGTTCATTTACAACTTGGAGTTTAGACATTTTTTACTAAAGGACTTTGCACAAGCAGCTCAATACAGATCGAAGAGGGTTTTCCCAACTTAAATAGTATTTTATCTTTTTTTGTTATATTTATATCAGTTAATTCATGGAACTTGTAAACTTTGTTGTTTAATAAAACGTCTCCGTCGGCTGAATAATGAGCAACACTTTCAATTTTTAATGAAAATGGAAAAACAAACGCAATTCCCCCGTTATCTAACACATAAAAGTCCTTATTAAGATTCGTTTTCTTTTCACCTCTTAAACGTATTACAGACTTAACATGATAGTCAAAGGTATCACAAATATAAAATGGAGACTTTAATTGTGGAAGTGTAGATGACACAATTTCTTCCTCTTCTCCTGAACATGCTACAGAAGTAAGATAATGTTGATTAAACTTGTTGAGAGGCATATTTGTTAATGAATCAAAAAATTAAACTTTTCCCTATTTATTCTCCTCAAGGGGACACTGAATAACAAACTCAACATACAGAATATCTTCTGCTATAGCTACAATACCCAAAGGAAACTCAATAATATCTCCTTTACTAACAGTACTACCATTCAGCAGGTTCTGTATAGAATTCTGTTGATTTTTATATGATACATGTAGAATGGATGGAAAACATTTTATACTTTCAATTTTACCTGCTACGGGAAAGGTGTATGCTGTTGTTTGAGTATCAAGGACATAATGAGATTTACTTATACCAAATTCCTTTCGTCCTCGAATGGTAATTACACAAATGCTATGAAAATTAGATGGTACACAAATATAGAAAGGTGATGATGATGATGATGGATTTGATGCTGATACAATCTCTTCTGGACACGTAGTGGTCGATGCAAGAAAGTGTTGATTAAACTTGTTGAGAGGCATGTTTGTACTAAATAAAATCTATTAATAAACATATATTTAAGCAATAATTCCCCCTTCTCGTAATTCCTCTATGATTGATATAATTTCATTATTGTGTCCAGTATTACCAGCTGATTGTGATGCTATTAGTAAACGAAGTCGTTGCACAATTTCATTAAAATCATCAAAATATTTATAATCAATTTTTTTATTGTTTAAATCCATAAGACCTCTTCCTTCTTTATTATTTTTAGTATTTTTACTTCGCAGTGCGTATGTGGGAATAGAGCTACTTCTTCTTCGACCAGCAGAATTTTGTTCTTCAGACATAAAATAAAGATTTGTGACCCGAGGTTTTATAATATCTACAAATTTTTTTGAATTTGATGTTGATAAACCTCTAGTACGATTGTAACCTAAATGGTGTAAATCAGTTCGTTTCACAATATCAATAAATTCATCAAGATCTTTTTGTTTATAACCAGCTGGGTATTTTTTAAATAAGAGTTCATATAAACCAGTGGTGCCCTTGTATCTAATACCCTGTATCATTACATCAGGACCTTCAAAAGAAACTGGCGAATCGCCTATAGCGTATGACTTTGCGTCGGGGTCAAAATAAACGCCAAATGTACTATCGTAGTCATTATTTGTATCATTAATTTTGTCTTCAATATATCCTCTAGGTAAAGGATGAAACTGTTGTAAATAATTTTGAAATGTAGATTCTAACTGACTGACAGGAACATCTTCAAAATAACTATTAATAAAGTCTGGTTCTAATAGACTAATATCTTTCTGTGTTCTTGGAATATTTTCAAAAGTTTCTTCACTAACATTTAAATTCGGTATTAAATTATAATATCTTCTGATTTTTCCACTCATAGGTGTTGAAACCTCATTTTTGGTTAACTCTGCTTTAACATGTGGTTTCTCGTTTTTCTTTAATACTAAAAGTTCTTTAATAGGTTCCACTAAAGGATTTAATTTTTCTCTTTGATGTGTTGCTGTTTGTGCTCTATTTTGTTTGTAACTTTTATATTTTTCTTTAATAGCCTTTCGCGAAAGAATCAATTGCTTCTTTAAACGGTCATCCATCGCAAATGAATCGTACTAGCAAGTCTATGCTATTTATATACAAATGAACGTATCAAACCCTTTTCTATATCTACCTGATGATATTTCACAGTCTTTATCGATAACTAAAAATCCATACTTTTCCTTCCAACAAAGAGAACCTATATCCTTAAATTGTTGAAATGATATACCAGTCACATGATCGTCATAAATATGTTTTAGGTTAGGTAGATCTTGTTGAAAGATCACTAAAAGATTCGCATTATCTCTCAGTCTCATCTTCGGAATTGAGCTATATGTTTGCGATAAGTAAAAGCTGTCAGTCTGATTGTGTCGTCCAAATGAAAAATAATCTTTTATAATATCCTGATTATCAGAACCCACATCATCGAATATGATTATAGAATTTGGTTTAATTTCTGTAGGTGAAGGAACATCTTCCAGTTTACTATATTCACTATATCCAATTTCTTCAAGAGGTTCCAATATTAGTCGCAAGAAATGATATTTTGACTGTTGCAAGGATTTGGAGTATACATATACATTTTCAAATTTTAATCCATTGGGATGTTCTAAAAGACTTATCATAACATTGGTTTTTCCACAACCGCTAGGACCTACAATCAGTCCTCTCTTGGACTCACCTCCAAAGAGAATACCATGTTTTGTGGGGGATTTTGAAATATTTTCATAGTTGGTGATAGGTAAACAAACTGATTGTTTTTCAACTCTCATTTTAAACACCTTGAAGGTACTGAGGGTATATATAGAAGGTCCGGTATATATAAATAGCACAATGGTAAAGCGTCATTACTTAAGATTACATCGAGGACAAGGTCTGGTAAACTCATTAATTGATAAACTTCCTTTTGAATTACATATTCCTTCGTATTCCTTTTGTGGACCGGGCACTAAACTAAAAGACCGTTTGCTAAGAGGTGATTCTGGAATAAACCACTTAGACGAAGCCTGTAAAAGTCACGATATTGCATATTCACAAAACAAAGATTTAGCTGCTAGACATATCGCTGATAGAGAGTTGGAAAATAAAGCTTGGGAGCGTGTTAAATCAAAAGACGCTAAATTATCTGAAAAAGCAGCTGCGTGGCTAGTTACCACTGCAATGAAAGCGAAACGTAAATTAGGAATGGGACTTAAACAAGGCAAAGGTTTGAGAAAAAAGAAACGAATAATTCGTGCTCCAAAAAAAGGAGGATTTCTTCCGTTTCTCCTCCCATTGCTGGGGGCGCTAGGAGCGGTGGGAGGTGGAGCAGCTGGCATTGCTAAAGCTGTAAACGATGCAAAAGCTAATCGTGAACAACTTGCAGAACAACAAAGACATAATATGGCTATGGAACAAGCGACAAAGGGATCAGGGTTTTATTTGAGACCGTACAAAGGTTATGGTATGAAACAACAACGACGACACCGATCAAAAAACGGAAAAGGATTTTATTTAAAACCATATTAAAAAAACTCCCGTTAAAATTACCCCGTCATGCGATGACAAACATTGAACTTAAACAATATGTTAAAATTTTAAAAATACCTTACTTTCGAGGTGTGTTTATGCGAGATTCTCTTCCCAATAAAATTAAAACATTGGAAACTGGTATAGTTAATCATGACGTTGAAAGAGGACCTGGTACACACTGGACAGCTTATTCAAAACATGGTTCGAGAATTATTTACTTTGATAGTTATGGTAATTTGGCTCCTCCAGTTGAATTAGTGAAATATTTTAAAAGTAACGGAGATGTTACAATAAAATTTAACTATAGTTTAGTACAAAAATTTAATTCTGTTACTTGTGGACAGCACTGTTTAAGATTTTTATTTAGTCAATATAAATAAATTATTTAACTCATTAGCGTTTCAACCATCATGTCGTACACATTTACGCTAAGTGGATGTTCATCAATTTTAAGTGACGATTTCAATCCACCGATATACCTTGATGAAAATTCAAGTTATGAGATAGGCGTCGCTAACCTTGACACCTTTAATACAATTTCAAATGTTGATGAAACTAATATACTACTTGTATGGGGCGATCAAGATAAATTTAAATTTACAATTCCAGTAGGTGCATATGAAATTAATGAAATAATTAAAATTATTGAAAACGAAACTCTTAAAACGGGTATAATTACGCGTTTATGGGCAGATCCAAACACACAAAAAGTTACAATTAAAACTACAGATCGGATTAATTTTAACGTTGACAATTCTATTGGAAAATTGTTGGGGTTTTCGAGAGTTGTCCTTGAACCTAAAAAAGTTTATACTTCTTCAAAAAGGGTAAATATTTTAAAAGTAAACTCTATATGTATTGATTGTAATATTGCAGTTGGCTCATTTTTAAACGGTCAACCAGTTCATATAATTCATCAATTTTTTCCCCAAGTTCCAAATGGGTATAAAATAGTTGAACAACCGTTAACCATACTGTACTATCCAGTTAGCATTAAAACAATAAACAACATTACTGTGAAGGTAATTGATCAAGCCGGTAACTTGGTAAATTTTGGTACCGAAACTATTACTATTCGATTACATCTTAGAAAAATTGATTAAAATGGTATGGCAGTTTCATCGTTTCGAACATCCCTATAAAGAGAAAGATTATAAAAGGAAGATGCAAAACAAACGGATTAGTAAGATTCCGACCACCAAATTGATAACATTAGAAAATCGCAAATTTTTAAAATCTCTAGGATTTCAAGTTTTAGTATAATGGAAGTATTAAATGTTTTGGGTCAACCTTTTAGTGATACCACTATTGAGGATTATCAGTTTCATTCATATCAGCCATTTACTTCAGGAAATATAAACTATAACGATGAAATAAGGATTAGTTTACACGAGTTAGATATTTTCACATTGCCTTGTAACTCCTACATTTACATTGAAGGGAAAATGTTAACTGATCAAAATAAAGTTCCAACTAAATTTGAGTTTATCAATAATGGAATTGCATACTTGTTTAGGGAAATGAGATACGAATTAAACGGAGTAGTTATCGATTCCGTGCGAAATGTTGGTTTGGTATCAACTATAAAGAATTATTTATCTCTAAACGAAAATGAAAGCAAACTTTTACAAAACGGTGGTTGGTTTCCAAAAGGTGGAAAACTTCTAATGGATAATGGAGGTAATTTTAATGTATGCATACCATTGAAAATCTGGTCAGGGTTTTTTGAGGATTTTCGTAAAATTGTTATGAATATGAGACAAGAACTTGTTTTAATTAGAGAAAAGGATGATGTAGACGGAATTGTTGCTTCCGATGAAACTGAAAAACCAAAAATTTAAATTACTAAACTTTATGGGAATGTACCTCATGTAACTCCAAATATAAAGGAACAATTGCGACTAAACAAAATACTTCGAAGTAATTTAGAATTACCTATTAAATTTAGAAGTTGGGAGATAATTGAATATCCAGCTTTAAATGATTCAACACGTCATACATGGCCTGTAAAAACTACAACAAAATTGGAAAGTCCAAGACATATTGTAATAGCATTTCAAAATGATCGAAAAGGAAAATTGTTGAAAGATATGAGTAAATTTGATCACTGCAGTTTATCTAATGTACGGGTATTTTTAAATTCTGAACGTTATCCTTATAATGATTTAAATTTAGATTTTGATGCTAATCATATAATAAAATTAATCTTATTTTAAAATTATTGTATGAATAATCAAAACCGAATATTGCAAATTGGAAATCTTTATCTCATAAAAGGAAAACCTCATGTTTCCTCTGAAAATTAAATCATCTCGGATGTATAAAAAACACCAATAACAAAAAAAAAACAAAAAAAAATTTTTATATATTTTTTATTTAACCACATTTTCCTTTTGATTTAGTACATAAGAGAATTCTAAAATAATTAGAGTTAATTGTTCAAAGTGAGTGAAAAACGAATAGTGTTGCGTAGTTACAAGTAAGTTGATTTTTTTTTTCTATAGTTTTTATATTTAATTCAAAAATTTAAATTTTTTTTTTTATTTATGATATACTGTTTGTAGAAAAATGGATTTAGATTCAATTAACAAAATTCTTCTTTTAGAAGAATTCTCACAAAAACCCATTCAAAAGTTGAAGGAATTGCCAATAAATATTCCTAACAAAATTTACTCAGCAAAAGTAGTTTCATCTAAATTTGGAGAGACAGTTTTAATTGAATTAGAAGAAAAAGTTGTTTTTCTTCCACATCGAATAACATCAGTTATTAAAGATCATGTAATTGATTTGGGAAGCGGCCAGTACTCTTTGGTGTTTACTGGGGAGAAAGATTCCGGAAAGGGAAACCCAACATCTCTTTTTAAATTTATTAAAAATTAAGAAAAGTAAAAAGGAGGGAGGTAATAAACTTATCAATTTTGAGTAAGACGCTTACTTATATATATATTTAATTTACAGAAAGATCTTTCCATATCTATAACAACACCATCACCATCACCACCACCACCAATTGGGACGCAGTGCTCCTTCTCTATTATTCTAATAATAGTAATAATAATAATTTAAAAAGGTAAGAGAGAGAGAAAAACGTACATATTTTTAAAATGAAAGCATCTATTGCAATAACGAAATCTGATAACTTGTTAAAATCTATTTGTAAATTAAGATCAATTTTGTTCGATCATTGTACAGTAAGAGATGAGCAAATTTGGTTAAAACGTTTAAAGAAACATATAAGAATTCTTAATAGAATTATTCTAAATAAGAATAGTAACTTACCCATAGGTACTATAAGAAAACTTCAATCCAACGTAGGTCATTTAAAATATTTTAAAACATTAATTTTAAATAGACATATTGGTGCTGGATTTACTACTGAACTTAAAAACAGAGTGAAATGGGTACATGTAGCATCATGTTTTAATTCTAGAATAAGAACATGTCTTATTGTTAATTTACATCATAAGGATGTAAAATATTTTTTGGAAGATTGTTCAATACTTTTTCAACGTAAAATTAAAAAAAATTTAAAGCAATTTTCAATAATTAAATGTAATTCCACTTTTTGTGGAGAATTTATTAAAAACTCTGCAACTAATGATAAAATATTGGATTTAAAATATTTTAATACAAACAACAGTATAATAGATGTAACAACCAATTTAAAACGTTGGTTCATTGATAATGTAATTGATAAAATTTTAAATAAATTATCAGAATTTCAAGAAAGTGGCTCAGGGTTTGCTTTAAAAAAAATAATTTCATTAGAAATTAATATTAATAAATTTGACATAGGTAACGGTTCATCTTATATTAAAATCCCAGATCAAATTCAAAAAAAGCGCGCTTGTATTAACATAAAAAATACCGATCAAGCTTGTTTTTACTGGGCGATTGTAAGTGCTCTTTATCCTGCAAAATCAAATAAAGAATTAACTTCTTCTTATCCATATTACAGCACAGTCTTAAAAACTGAAAACTTAGAAATTCCAATGACCGTACAACAAATTCCAAAATTTGAAAAATTAAACAATATATCAGTTAATGTTTACGCTCTGGAATTAATTAAAGCAAATGATAAAACACTTTACACAGTAGTACCAATCAGATTAGCCAAAAATAAGCTAGAAACTCATGTAAATTTACTTTTAATACAAAATAAATATTTTCTAAAATTGGATGACTATGAGGCACCCCCTGCTGATAATACTGATGAGATAGTAGAAATTAAATATCATTATTGCTGGATAAAAGACTTGTCTAGACTTGTTTCAAATCAGCTTAACAAACATAAAGGGAAAAAATTTATTTGTGATAGATGCATAAATTATTTCTCTAGTCAAGCCAAATTAAATAATCATGAAGCAGTCTGTTCAAAGTTGAATGATTACAAAATTTCCTTTCCGAAATATAAACACATTGAATTTAAAGATTTTGTTTACAAGCAACATACACCCCTTGTTATATATGCAGATTTTGAATGTATTTTAGAAAATTTTAATGATAATAATGTAAAATTAAGAACTTTAAAATATCAAAAACATGTTGCGTACAGTGCTGCCTACTATATTAAATGTTCATATGATGATCGCCTATCATATTTTAAAAGTTACAGAGGTGGAGACTGTATGTCTTGGTTTGCAAACGAAATTTCATTGATGGGGAAAATGATTGAATCAAAATTTAAAAATATTATTCCGACAAAGGAAAGTGTTGACAAATGTACCAGCAAAATTTGTCACATTTGTGAAAGGCCGTTTTCCAAAAAAGACATTATCGTAAAAGACCATTCACATTTCTCAGGACATTTCAGAGGCTTCTCACACCAAGCCTGCAATCTAAATTTCAGAAAATTGTTTGTGATACCAGTAATTTTTCATAATTTAAGTGGATATGATAGTCATTTTATCATTGGATCTTTAATCAATAAAGGTAGATTGTCCGTTCTTCCTGTTAATAAGGAACGCTATATTTCATTTACCTTGACTGACATTGACACTTATTTGAAATTTAGATTCATTGATTCGTTTAGATTTTTGGGTGCATCTTTGGATGAGTTATCAGGGACCATGAGTGTAGATGATTTTAAAATTTCCAAAAGAGAATTTCAGGATTTAAATGATGAAAAATTTAAATTGATAACTAAAAAGGGAGTATTTTGTTACGACTACATTAATTCTGTAGATATATTAAAAGAAACATCTTTACCTCCAATTGAATCATTCTATAATCGTTTAAATGATAAACATATTAGAGAAGAAGAGTACACTCATGCTCAAAATGTTTGGAATACGTTTCATATTCAAAATTTAGGTGAATACTCAGATCTTTATCTTAAAACTGATGTTTTAATTTTGGCTGATGTTTTCGAAAAGTTTAGAAAAAATAGTCATGAAACATACGGCCTTGATCCTGCTTGGTTTTACACAATGCCAGGATATACGTGGAGTTGTATGTTAAAGTATACAAAATGTAAATTGGAATTATTAAAGGATGTAGATATGATAATGTTTATAGAAAGAGCAATTCGTGGAGGAATATCAGTTTGCAGTGGCAGATATTCCCAGGCTAATAATAAATACATACCTGAATTTGACGCGTCACAACCATCTAAATACTTAATGTACTTTGATGTAAATAATTTATATGGTTGGGCAATGTGCGAAAATCTACCTTATGGAGGATTTCAATGGATTAACGATGATGAAGTGAACAATTTTGATGTTACTAAAATCGCAGACGATGCTGATGAGGGATATATCTTACAAGTGGACTTGGAGTATCCTCAACATCTTCATAATATGCATAAGGATTTTCCGTTCGCTGCCGAACACCGTATACCTCCAGGTTCAAAATTACCCAAATTAATGACAACTCTTTACAATAAAAAAGATTACATTCTTCATTATCGTAATTTAAAGCAAGCAATTGAACATGGTTTAATTGTAAAAAAGATACATAAAATACTTAAATTTAAACAGTCTGCTTGGTTGCGGCCCTATATTGAATTAAATACTAGACTAAGAACAGCAGCCTCAACACCTTTTCTCAAAAATTTATATAAACTTATGAATAATGCTGTATTTGGTAAGACAATGCAAAACGTAAGAAAACACAGAATCGTTAAACTAGTTAATAAATGGGAAGGACGTTACGGTGCTAAAAATTTAATTGCAAGCCATCGCTTTCATAGTCATACAATTTTCGACGATGATCTAGTAGCCATTGAACTACGAAAGACAGAATTAATTTTCAATAAACCATTGTATTTAGGTATGGTTATTTTAGATATTTCAAAAATCTGCACATATGATTTTCATTATAATTTTATGCTACCTCTTCTAGGGGTGAATAAATGTCAAATTTTGTATATGGACACTGATGGGTTTTTTTACGAGTTGCGCTGTAACGATGTATACGAAGAAGTAATAAAATCAAATTTATCAAAATTCGACACATCTGATTATTCCCCAAACAACAACTATGACATACCTTTAGTGAATAAAAAAGTATTGGACGAAGTAAACGGTAGAATAATTACACATTTTGTAGGTCTTCGTTCTAAAATGTACAGTTACAAGGTTCATGGGGGAAAAGTTTTAAAAAAATCCAAGGGGGTCAAGAATAATATCGTTAGAAATAAAATAACATTTGAGGATTACGTAGCGTGCCTTAAAGATTATAAAGAGCTATCAAGAACTCAACGATGTATTAAGTCCTACGCTCATAATGTATATAGTATTGAGCAGACAAAAGTCGCACTTAGTCCTTTTGACGACAAGCGTTATTTAATTCCAAATTCATTTGAAACACTTCCATGGGGTCATTATACAATTTGTTGAATATTTTTTTTTTTTTTTGTTTTAGATGCATTCTTTGCATGAACTTAGTATTAAAGCAGTATGTCACTCTATATCTAATGTATCCAGATTTCTTAACGATTCCCCATTACCATGGAAGTTAACACTAGAAATTTTAAACAATTTTGCAAAATACAAATGGAAATATATCAACTTTTTAGCCGCACAAGACGATTCACGATTTCTGAGATGTTTAGAGTTTATACATTGCAGCAAACACATACCCTCATATTTACGAAACACAGTTCTTGCTACTTCTGATTGGAGTCATATTTTTGAAGAATATCGATATTGCTTATGGGTAAATTACTATAGAATTGGTCAGTATAACCTTGTAGTTTGCCATAATTGTTATAAATCCTTTAAAATTAATCATGAGATTTTAAATAAAAGTTTGTATACAATTAATGATCACTATCATGAGATTATTTACAGCAAAAAAATTATTTCTGATCTTTATCAAAACCCAGATTTTTGGTGTCAAAGTTGTTTTTCAGAAGTATTATTTGAGTTAAATGATGAAATAAGCTGTCATCACAAGCTACACAGTCATGAACATAGACAATTACGCTTTCGTAGTGTTGATGAATATGATAGTGATATTGATTAATTTTAACTAAAAATTATGTCTCTCTCTCTCTTTCTTAATTTTGAATATATTTTTTAAACGTATTTATAATAATAAGTAATTTTCTTTTTTTCTCTGTATTGTTTATTAGGAATACCTGTTTGAAACAAAATAAAATACTAACAACTATTTTTAATATTAATAATAATAATAGCTTTTAAATTTTGTAAAAATAAAAAATAAAACAGTTTTCTTATTTTATTTATGGTTTTTATTTATATATCTCATTTAGCACTTACCTATTAATCATAACATAAAAATGTTTAGTTATTGAAACTTAAAATAAAAAACACTCAATTTAAAAAAAAATATATTTATTTTGGTAATATAGTATAAAACAGCCAATTATACAATGTAAGGATATTATAATATGCACACATAAACTTTCCAGTGGCGTGGTGTTGACAATTAAAATAAGCAGGTTCAAATTTTTCCGTTGAACAGGTTGATCCATCATAAGTTGCAACATCATAAATTAATAGATGGAGTCCAAGTTCTTCACATTTTGCTTTTAAAAAATCAAATTTCTGATTTCCTCGTACGTAAATCAAATCAGCACAACTTAGTAAATGTTTCACTAAAATGGTGTCGATACTCGAATATTCTATATATCCAGAGTCGTATCGTATTCCATGTATAAATTTTTCCAAATATCGCGTAGTTTTCTTGTCTTTAGCAGTCAACTCGTAGAATGGTTTAGGAGGTTTAAATAAAAAATTCGATTTTATACCACCAATCTGAATAGCGACTTCTTTTGGATAAAAAACTTCATCGATTATGTCGACTACTGCAATTCTCATGATGACGACGACGATGAAACTTCTTTGAAAGCTGAGCAAATACTAAATAGTAAGCAGTTTATATTATATTTTTAACTACTTCCGTTAGGGGATAATGCTCCAATAAACAATCGTGAATTATGATACAATATGCTTTAGTATTTTTGGTAAATCCTTTGTCGGCATCAATTTCTAGTCGTACATCAACAGTCGATGATTTCATTGATTCTTCTTGCTTAGAACAATCGATAACAAACAAAGCACGATTTCGAAATGCTAGAAAATCCATTAATGGTCGTTTCATTTATACTCTGTTGTAACTGGAATTGAATTCGCTGTAGTTGTAATGAGCTAGCGCAAAGTCGTTTTTTTCAAAATCAAGTTGCATCCTTTCATTGGGAAAATATTCACCATTCAATGCGAGTCTGAGACCTTGTAGATTTACGTGATCAAATAAAGAAGGATCTGCAGTTTTCAGATTTCTCCTATTAGTTTGGAAAAATACAATAACATATCGAGGTTTCTCTATTGCAGACGTCGTTTTAACAGCCCAAATTTCTTGTTTTGCTCCTGTGGTCAAAGATGGTAGCTCATGTAGTTCCCATTTTCTAAACGGAATTACGATTGGACGATCGCTTTGAATTGATCGCATCAATTGTTCTTTAACGAAATCATTTGGATAAATATGTTTTACTTTCAGTTCCATCGAATGAATCATGATCTGTACGGTTGTAACAGTAGGTACGTTACCGGTACCTGGTTTTTCTGTTACAATAACGCTGTCGAGATCATTACGAGCTCGAACGAATCGAATCGTTTGTCGTCCACAAGTTACCATTGGATAATCATTGAAAATGTTGAAGATGTGTTTAAGCGGCATCAGTAAACTAAATGACTTATCAGCAGGATTGAGAATGGGATTTGTGGGATAATTCCAACCGGCAATGGCAAGGTGGCGAGAATCTTCTTCATTGTAACATGTTAAAGCTCTTACAGTGCTAACAATTCCAGGATCTCGAACTGTTTCTATCTCTCTTGCACTTTCGCTATACGTACACGAGTCGAATAGAAATGCTCCAAAGTTTGGTGTCAAACCAACATCGCCATTACCAGTTACATCCAATTTTCCTTTAATAGCCAACAACGTATCATGCATTGCAAAGAATGAGTCCACCTGATTTACACTAAATTCTACAATGTCGCTGCAGCTAAACGATTTGATGAATGGTGTGTAAGATCGGTATTCGGATTTTCTAATCGATTCATCCTGAGTCGGTTCTCGATAGAGATAAAACATTGGATCTTGAATTGTTCGTATACGATTCATTATTATTGTTAATAACTTTGAAACCAAGAGCTTTCAAAAATAAAACGTTGTCTCTAGTAAGTTGTCGTCGTCGCTGTCGTCCTACTGAACACTTTAACGACTTGTTCAATACTGCAGGCTTCTGAAAATATGAAGGCGCTATATAGTTGAAAATTAATCCCATTCTTTCAACTCTAAACCCAATATGCTTCTTTCACCTTGAAAATTTACAGGCCTTGAATTTTGATCCAATGCCAGTATAGTAATATTTGTAATCTCAGGTATATCAATCACCGGCAAATACGTGATATTTTTTGGAATTTCGTCGATAGCGTAACCAGGGTCTACGGATATACCAAACTCGTGGATAGTGTGAGTAGGTCTGTTGTTGTAGAAGGCTCCGGTGGTAATGTTTGTTTCGAAACGAATCGTTCGTACTTTAACAATTTCCACAGGTAGATCGGAACTATGTCTTACGTTCGGTTCCAGAATCCTCTTTGAGAAACCCAACATTCTACCTATACTGTCTTCACGCTCGAAATTTATTGCATGTTGACTACTGAATATTTCACACTTGAGTGTATTATTGTTGGGCTTTAATGAAAAAACGTCTTCAATCTTTGCATTTGGTGGTATATTTAGTAAATTTCTAATCGTCTCTTCAATATCGGAAATTTCATAGCAACCAGTATTTAAGGTTATTTTCTGCAATTTAGTTTTATCGTTATTTTCGTAATAGTAAAAAGCATTACTGCCAATCTCTACATTCGGTATACTGTTGTACGAAAAGAAAAACAGAAATGCCAACTTGTATTGTTTCTTTGGATCTAAACTCAACGGAACCGGAGGAATCCAATCAAATTGATAATCACGACTCTCTAACGTTAACAACATAACTGTTGGAGGTTGAACAAAGAAATAAAATTGCATATCTTTAACATTTATTTAAATAATTTTTTACAAGCTCATTACATTTTTCTAAACCTAGTTTACATATATGACAATTTCCTTGTGATTGCGCAGGTCCGTCAACATGGGTGGTCCATTCAGGACGATTATGATGTACAAAGCAGGGCAGGCAGGTTCGCAATTCAAAATCCAATCTATATTCAAGCGGCAACTTACACCAAACTTGTAATAATTCACAAGGTTTTGCGTACCTTTTTAAATAACGTATAGGAAAACTAACCAATTCCTCTTCAGTAAAGTCAATCAGTTTCTTTTCATGATTAATGTACGCCAAAACAGCCTCCATCATATAAAAATTCTAAACAAAGATGGCCGCAATTGATTTGATTAAAAGTCTGGTAAGGATCGTGGTTGTAAACAATTTTCGTTGCAGGTCCCAGATACTGCACAAGTTCTTTCGGCGGTTTCAACTTGCCAAATGAATCAAAATATTCGACGTTATTGTTAATCTTCCGATACGCCACCCAATGAGTTCCATGATTTTTGCTTTCATCCAAATTTAGGATTGCGCATTCGCGTTGAACAGGACCGGTTTTAGGCAATGTGTCTCGCATGAATACACCTCTAAAATTTGGTATTTTTAGACGTTTAGCATATCGTTTTAGTTCATAA
Source organism: Altica lythri (assembly GCA_964028335.1). NCBI lineage: Eukaryota > Metazoa > Arthropoda > Insecta > Coleoptera > Chrysomelidae > Altica > Altica lythri. The sequence continues at coordinate 83,673,424 of OZ034801.1, forward strand.
TCATACAATCCTCGATTGGGTAGCTGAATTAGTTTTTTTGCTTTTTTAGAAAGAGACCGAAACCTCCTCTGGCATTTTTGCGTAAATATAGTCCTTTACCGAGAGATTCCATAGCTTTGTTATGTCGATGTTCTTCTTCCAATTTTTTCTGTGCATTTTTCGCATCAATTACAGTTTTAGCGATTCCAGCAGCTCCACCAGACAACGCCCCGAGTGCACTTAGTCCAGCAAATAACGGAATTAACGGTAAAAAGCCTCCAGATTTTGGTTCGATGGGAATAATTCTAGGTACTTTAACCTGATTTTTCCCACCAGCATTTTGAACAGCTACCCTGGCTGCTTTAAGAGCAATACTGACTGCTCGTTTTAATGTAGCCGAAGGACCAGCTTTTTTTATATCTCTTTGTATTTTACTTATAATATTGCGTTTAAACGATTTGGGTTTGCTAACACCCATGCCAAGTTTACGTTTAGCTTTCATTGCGGTGGTCGTTAGCCAAGCTGCAGCTTTTTGACCAACTGAAGCGTCCTTGGACTTTACTATTTCCCACGCTTTATTCTCCAGAATCTCGTCTGCTTTATGTCTTTCCGCTAAATCTTTATGTTTAGAATATGCAATGTCGTGTTCTCTGGCTGCGTCGTCAAGCAGGTTAACCCCGTATCTCCACGTGCAAGTCTTTTATGTAATTTGGTGCCTGGTCCCAAAAAGTTGTAACTAGGATAATGTAACTCAAACGGCAGATTATTGATAAGGCAGTTGAGCACACCTTTACCTTCAAACACCAACATGAGAAATGAAATGATTTAAGAATTACTACTCTACTTATACATTGAAACATTAAAAAACATGTTAAACAATGAAGATCATTCAACAAGACCAGACGCTTCCGATTGAAAATTTAGATGAAGGAAACGATCGAATCGCTGCCAGTAAACATGGACCATTGCTACCAAATTCGTTTCGGGCGCTAATCTGTGGACCCAGTGGGTGTGGCAAAACGAATGTTATGTTATCGTTACTGTTTAATCCACATGGCGCGAAATTTAAAAATGTTTACGTTTATTCAAAGTCATTATATCAGCCCAAGTATAAATTGTTGGAAGAAGTGCTGTCGAAAGTTAAAGGAGTGGGATATTTTCCGTTTAAAGAAAACGATGAAGTTATTAGCCCAAATGATGCAAAGCCAAATTCAATTTTTATTTTTGATGACGTCATATGTGAGAACCAGCAAAAGATTCGAGAATACTACAGCATGGGTCGACATCGGGATATAGATAGCGCATTTCTTTCACAAACCTACTCGAAATGCTGTAAACAAATTTGTAGAGATAACAGTAACCTAATTGTACTTTTTAAACAAGATGCTATCAATTTGAAACATGTCTTTGATGAACACGTGTCACCGGATATGAGTTTTGAAGAATTCAAACAGTTGTGTTCGAAATGTTGGCAAGAAAAGTATGGGACAATGGTTATTGCGAAAGACTTTGATTTAAACAACGGTCGATATCGAATCGGTTTCGATAAATACATAACATTGTAACATTACAGTCATTATTCGACAACATGTCAGACAATCCAGTTGACGTAGCCGTTCGTAAGAGAAAAATTGCCGAACTTGCTCGATCGATTCGAAAAAAATATAAAGCGTTACAATTGGGTAGAGTTGAAACGGATGAGACACTAAATAAATTGTTTAAACCTGTCACGGAACCTCTACACAAAATTGTAAAATCTTCTCTAAACGAAACAGTGATCTCTCATCCTCAAGCAGCCAACGAGCCAGAGCCTAAAAAAGAACCATCTAAACAAAAAGAAGAATCACCTAAACAAAAAGAGGAATCACCTAAACAAAAAGAGGAACCAAGCATACCTGAGTTTATAAAACTCGAAAATGTTGCCGAAACTACTAGTGATAATGATGATGAAGTATTCTATGAAGACGAAGAACAGGCTGTTAAAGATCTAGACATTTCAGAAGATGTTATTAAGGAATACTTAGATCAGTATCCCCCAATGTCTCATCCATATATTCTAGAATATTGGACACAAAAAGATAATAGAGATACGGTTTATGGTCCTACTTACGATGGTGATACTTCTAAATGGTTTCTGGGTGGCAAACAAATCGACTTTGATAAAAAGCATGGATTTATTATTACAGAAGGCAAACAGATAAGTGGTACACCGGGTCTATATGAATTAATTTTTAATGATGAACCTAAAAATTTCAATGATGATGATTTAAAGCGTTATGGAACAATACTAGAATTAACAAATCCTCATAAAAACATTAAAGGACACCTTAAAGGAACAAACCAATTTAAATACACACATATCATAAGACCTCTGGCTATCTCTCACTTGCGAAAAGCTTTGGGCTCTGGGATGCAAATGGTTTACAACGATAATAAAATTGACCTTCAATATTGGGATGATCCAAACGAACTTGTTGACAGGCTTCGGCTTTTAATAGCATCAAAAGAAGCAGGAAATACTTCGAATGATAATGAAATTGTTGCAATTATTGAGGAATTAAAAGAAGCACGCATTATTGCTTAAACATCATTACCACAATGAGTGTCGACAAAGTCGGACGTACCAAAAAAATCGTTGGAGATAAAAAATTGTTTATACCGAAACCGGCATTAGCACATACTTTAAGTGGAGATGTTGATTTTGAAAATTTAAAACTTAGAAACGTGCAAGATCCGGACTCAGACAGCGATGCTGTTAATAAAAAATACTTGGATGCAGCATTAGATAGGTTGCAAGTTGCATTTAAAGATAATGTGCAAAAGTTGACTGAAAACGTAAATGCTATGAAACTTACATTCAATAATGACTTGATGTCCATAAACAGTTTTATATCAAGAGATCCTCCGTTAGCCAGCAAACATATGGCTAACAAAAAGTATGTTGATGAATCGATTGTTGCTTCAAAACAATATCTACGAGGAGATATTTAAAATTCGCTTAAAAGTTTAGAATCACAAATAGCAACGATTAATGCAAACTCTGCACAGTTAGCTGTAAATCAAACAAATGCAGTAGAAAACGTAAAAGATAAAATCGAGAAAGCGATAATAAAATTATATAATCAAGATATTCCAGATATACGTCAAGATTTGTTGGATGAGATTCTTAAAAGAACTGACTCTGTAACGAAAAATGTTAATGTACGCTCTGGAAAAATTTTGGCTATTGAAAAAAACATTGCTGATTTGCTTAATACAATAACTATAAATCAAAATACTCTGCGAAATGTTGTAAATATTATTAAAGCATTGGAGAATCGGTTAGTACAAAATCCCTAAACATTAGATTTAGTCACGTTTTCAAAGGAAAAGGTTCAAGTCGTTAATGAGCTGCATAAACCGGCTCGAAAAAATTATGCTCGACGACGAACAATTATCAAAGGTTTGGACGATTTATGGCAAATTGATTTGGCTGAAATGAGTTCTTACGCAACTCAAAATCGATCGTTTAAAATGATTCTAGTGGTAATTGACTGCTTCTCGAAATTTCTCTGGACTCGACCGTTGAAATCGAAAACTGGCGAAGAAATCACGAAAGCTTTTGCCGATATTATGGGAAAACGCAAACCGAAAAATCTTCAATCTGATCAGGGCAAAGAGTTTTACAACACAAAATTTCAAAATCTAATGCAGAAACATGGCATAAACCATTATAGTACATTTACCAAGATGAAAGCAAGTATGGCAGAAAGAGTTATTAGAACACTGAAAACGAAATTGTATAAGCATTTTAGCTTAAACGGTACGTACAGGTGGATAGATGTGTTGCCGAAAATTACAAAAGAGTACAACGAAAGCAAACATAGGACGATTGGTCAAAAGCCGTCTCAGGTAAACAAGTCCAATGAAAAAGAGATTCTACAGCAACATTATAATCATTTGAAAATAGCAGGCCCGCGAAAATATAAAATTGGAGATGTGGTGCGCATAAGCAAGGCAAAGCATCTATTCGATAAAGGCTATACACCTAATTGGACTACGGAGCTTTTTAAAATTACCAAAGTGAACATAACTAATCCCGTAACATACATGTTGGAAGATTTACATGGATCACCAATTAAAGGAGCATTTTACGAGGAAGAGCTACAAAAGTCAAAAAATCCTGATGTTTACCTTGTTGAAAAAGTGCTGAGGAAAAAAGGCAATAAAATCTACGTTAAATGGCTGGGGTTTGATAGTTCGCATAATAGCTGGATCGAAAAATCTAATATTTTATAAACTCTGTTGTTTCTTACTTTGAACATTTTTTACATGTATTCTTATGACAAACAAGATACGTTTTCATAGCTTCCGGGGGCCTTTTTTGATTCATAACATCTATTGCTCAAACCGTTCAGTCTGCAGTCCGACTAAAACTGTCCTTAGAAGCAGAAGCAATTATTTTTACTTAGTTTCAACACAAGTTTTATCAAGTATTAAAAGATAATGACACAAGACAGTGGTTATAGTAGTGAAAACTTACCGTCATATTCTGAGAGTAGTAGTAGTAGTAGTGAAGATCCTATCTATATGGAAGAAGTAAACAAAATTGTAAATTTTTACGAAGACAAAGCAAAACGTGAAAATTATTTGCTGCTACAATCATCTTTCGCAATTGAGGGGTATGTTATAAAAGTTGGCTTATCTCCTGCAAGAACATTTTCTCCAGCTATTATTTTATCAGAATACTGCAAGCCAAGTAAATTGTCGTTTGGGAAAATGGAATGGCTTGACCTTATTGACTATTTAGATAAGATGAGTTTGATCCAGAGTGCATTTACATTATCCTGTGGAGATTTTTGTACAATACGACAGTTGGTTTACGATGACACCAGGTTCATAGAAGTTGAAAAACATGGCGTAAGATATCATCTAACGGAAAAGGATGCAGATGAACTTGTTAAAGTACATCATTGTATCGTAGCTTATCAGATTTTACTTCTAGAAAATATTAACTTTAATTGTTATTATAATAATGTTATAGATATTGTAAAAAAAAAATTTGATTATAACTGGTTTAAAGGATTAGATGTATTTTGTGAAATATGTACTGATTCTTTATTATGTAACGCTTTACGTCAGTACATTTACTTTTATGAACAAAATGTAATCCAAGATTTAGAAAAAGAAAATGATAAATAAAATGTATAAAGTATATAACATTGTTTTATTTTTTAAAAATTAGGGCTATTTTATTAAAACACCTGTTTAAAGTTTACAAATATTTATTATTATTATTATTTAAAAAATACATTTCATCGCTTCATTCTTCTTTTGGTTTCTTTAGCCAGAATTTTCATTACTAACAAACAAACTCCTGCTAACGTTGCCCATGTTATCTGAACTAATTGACATATTTGCTTTTGCATTGGGTCCTCCATAGTAATTTCTAGTTGTTGCATTGGGTTTTCAAGGTTAGATCGCCACTCACCCACTCCTTCAGAGTTGTCGTTAAATATTAATTTTAGCTTGTAGTTAAGAGGCGATTCCACCAATTTTAATGCAAACACCTGCAATTTTCCATCATTTACTGACGTTTGACTCATCATTTGCCATGTATTGCACTCTTGTTTTGTTCCGTTTGTGTCTAAACACACACCAATATGTACAACGTTTTGTGGAACGTTAACATAAAGTATGTTATTTAATATTGCTGTTAAAACAACAAAATTTGTTTTTAACAAGGCCATGGTTTTATTTGTCTTGTGGGAGTTGATGATGGCAAATATCTTTCAAAAACTTTGTCCCACAAAGTTAAATTTTCAATTTTTTTAAATACTTCTTTTTGACCTTCGTACATACAAATTTGTTTATTTAATTTTCTTATATTTTCACAAAACTCTTCAAGTTTTTGACTGTATTCTCTCGAAGCCATTCTAAAACTAAATATTTTCCATGATATGTTTTATTCTTAATTGCGAAAGCAAAGTCTGTTATCGCTCTAACACATCAGTTGATTACGTCACACATCGCGAACCTGCTAATGCACCAAGGTCACGCGCTTTTAATATTTTAGAAGATTTGAACACTTCATCTCACCCTATACAGCAACCCCTTTACAATGATACGTCAGACATCGAAATCCGTTCGACCGTTTACGAGATACAACGTTAATGCCCTTTTGGCAGCATCAATACGGTCTTTTTGACGCTTCATCTTACCCTATACAGCAACCCCTTTACAATGATACGTCATACGTCGAAATCTGTTCGGCCGTTTACGAGATACAACGATAATGCCTTTTGGCAGCATCAATACGGTCTTTTTGACGCTTCATCTTACCCTATACAGCAACCCTTTACAATGATACGTCATACGTCGAAATCTGTTCGGCCGTTTACGAGATACAACGATAATGCCTTTTGGCAGCATCAATATAGTCTTTTTGACGCTTCATCTTACCCTATACAGCAACCCCTTTAAAATGATACGTCATACGTCGCCTAGGATTCCCCCCACCCAGGCGTCCCAATACAAAAATATAATTTATATCAACCATTTTTTATTAAATACGTTAAAAACAAAAACCAGATTATCACGCGGTCACGTGATAAAAGAGGATTCCCCCCGACTCACAGTTCAGGGCGTTGATGCGTTTAGGCAAGGGTGACAACGTTTTTTTTTATATACCTTCCCTATCTCTATAGTCACAACCGCTTATATCAAAAGTGCATTTATTTATACGATGGAGTCCCCCGACGTTGATTCATCAGTAGCCGCTTATACCAAAACATTTTTCTAAAACCACACGACCGCGCTATCAGCTCGCGGCGATATCAGCTGGCGGCGATTCTTACGTCATACGTCGAAATCCGTTGGGCTGTCTCTCATTTACATTGTTTTTACCTATACCTATAGTGATGTCCGCTTTGTTTTACTACTTGTTTCTTAATTAATGTCTTCAAGGTCAATTCATACCAATTGATATTTTATAAAACATTTTAATTGCATCGACGAGTGAATAAACTTTACTTTGAGAAATCAAGTTTTTAATATATTACCACGAAAAAAAATGTCCTTGTTAAATGCGAATAAACTTAAGTCGTCTGTTGAGAAATCAAAAAAATCCAATACAAATTACTATAATTCTTTCTTGTTTCTCTGTTTCTCAGTCGATGCATCAAGTTCAAAATCCGGTTTAACTGACCTACACAATAAAGCAATTCCAAAATACCGGGCATATACATCTCAGCTTCCGCCACGGCCGGACCACATTTATTTTTAAAAGGGTAATATCTCTTAAAATAATACAAATATATTTTGGGAAAATACTCAATTCAATTAGAAAAGGTTCACTGACACTTTATTTCACTCAAATAATTAGTTCCAAAGGTTCAATAAACTCAAAATCATTAAAACTAAAAAAAGTCATTTCCCAATCATTTTCCTCATAGGAAAACTAATCTAAACACACAATTCAATTGGAAAAGGTTCACTGACACTTTATTTCACTAAAATAATTTTTCCAAAGGTTCAATAACCCCAAAATCATCAAACTACAAAGTCATTTTCCTCAAGGGAAAACTCCAGGTTAACTCAAGGTCAAGTGATCCAGTTCCGACGTTGTTATACTACTTGTCTGTCTGTCTGTTTGTGCACGCATCACATGAAAACTACTGATTCGATTCGAATGCGTTTTTCAAAGATGTATTTGTCTTCTTTCAACTTATCATCTGGTGTATAAAAATGTCTCTCCCCCCTCCTATTCCTTTAACCGGATAATAGACGGGTTTCAGATTTTGTATGAAAGTATCTCATTGATACATTTAAAAATACCACTGAAATAATACACAACATGCATTCATACGTGCTCTAATTTAGTTTTGATATTTCAAACTAGATGGTCCTACGAGGTTATTAAAACAAATGACTCACAAATTACTATATCCTACAGATGATTAGGTCCAATGTAGAACTGTCATAGATCAATATCAACCGGTGTTGTATGATTTATTATCAAAATCTGTTCACTGGTTGCAACGTGATTGACTGACAAACATGAAATTTTAAATAAATAAAAAAAAATAAAAGTAGTAGACTTATTTTACTAAGAATGATTAAAATTAAAATTTTATACATAAAATTAAATCATTTGTGAATATCCCAATTTCACGCGGGCAAAGCCGCGGGTAAAAGCTAGTATTATATATAGGTATATGTACAAGTTTCATATTTAAAATACTTTTATGCAAGTTGTGGTGTGTTGGGTTATGGGGTGTGGTCGTGTGGTAGGGCATCAAATATAGGGATTAAATTTTGATCTATTAGAGAGTGAGTTTGCATTATATTGACCCTTTTCTCAGTCATTAAAGTTCTGTAAAACTAGAATAAAACAAGCAAAATTGTATTCATATACCTACTAAACTTTTTAAAACAATAGAATTTCAGTTTAACAGTAAAGTAGGTATATGTAAAATTTGAAATTGGTGGTTTATATCGTGAATGTCCAAATATAGACAAAATAAACTATTTTTAACTTTAAAATTCTATAATTTAAATATATTTAGATAGGTATATGTTTAATTAAATAAAGCATAAGAAACTGCTATTATCTCTTGCAAAATATTAAAAATTGATTTTAATTTGTATATTGAATTCTAATACAAAATTAAACATTTTTAATATTATATTCAACTACATTGTTAATATACATTTTACTAGTCGGCTTTGTTTACTTCAATTTCCACAATTATTTTAAGTTTTAAACAATAGTGTGTTTGTAGCAAAAAAAAAATTTGACCTCAATGATGAATTATATTTTACCGATTTAGACGATATATTAATCGAAGAAGATACTATCATAGAATATTTAAAATTAGCTAACAGTATTTTAAAAATTGGTGATTGTGAAATGGAACAGTTAGATTTTTCTACCTCTGATTCTACGTTATCATTACATGGTAACGTTTCATCGGAATCTGGAAATATTCAAGACTGGCTTTAACACAGTGAATTAAATAAAAGCGCCGGAATTGGTATGGAACCTGCTTCAAATTCTTGTCTATTTGATATCGATTCAGAAGGATTTGTGATTCCACAAAATTTACCGGTAAATCATAATGTTTTATCAACAAATTTTAGTACACCAGAAGGTGTGAATGGAAAGGTATATAGCTTCATATAGTTCTAAAATGATTTGTTGTACAAAAATAAACATTTCTAGATGCTAAAGGAATTTTTGCAATACAATAGGGGAGCAAGTATATTCGAAGAATATGAAAAACAAAATATTTTATCGAATCGTACACTACGAGAATTTGTAAAACTAGGAGACTCCAACAGTGCCTCTGGTGGATATGTAAGTCTGTTTATCATTTTAGTAAAAAACTTAATAGTTCACTAAAATATACAATAAACTTCGTTCAAAGTAAAAAACAAAAGTAATGTTTAAATGTATATAACTACCTATTAGGTACTAATTGTTTTTAATTAAATATTTTTAAGAACAATTTGTAGGAATTATTTTATAATGACAAATTAAAAACACCGAGTGGATACTTAGCATGGCGACTGCGGACAGTGGTAAGAAATTTACCCAAAAGTTCAAAAAAATGTATATCCAAAGAAAATATTCAACCACATCCGAAAACGAAAAGAATTCGTACACAGACATTGCAAGAAGCAAACGATATTGAATTTTTAAAAAATGCATGTAGCAAATCACAAACAAAAGAAATTTTTGAAAAAATGAAAAACACAATAGAATATAGAAAAGAAAACAATTTTACACTTGATGATTTTCCAAGGTATTTGGACACACCAGGACTTGTACGTTTAATATATTTAGTAGCGTTAGAATTTCAGTTTATGTATCATCTATTTTTTAGATTGAGCAAGATTTCACTTTGTTATATCCAAAAGCAAAATCCTTTGTCATAAAATTTGAACAGTATATTGACAAGATTTTAGGCGTTTACAAAGCATCAGTGTGTACTAAATCGTCCTACATTGAAGGTAATTAATACAATTTCTTGTTGACATTTTATCATAAATTCGTAAATATTTTTTTAATAGACTGGGACACGACTACACAGGCTTTTTTATCTGTAATCCATATGTTACCTTCAACTGCCAAAAGAAGGACGAACGTTAGATCTCGAGATACGTTGACTTCTCTCTTCAAAAGACTGATTATTTTTTCCTCGGTAAGTCTTATATATATATATATATATATATATATATATATATATATATATATATAAACAAAAGGGAAAAATTATTGGGCATGTACGCAAAAAGGATCAATAAGGCCACGAGTAGGAATGGTAACCGCTGACATGCATGTTTCTGGCTCATTAGCCGTCATCAGTGCGGCATAACCAAGTAGGGTATTGCACTTGGCTAGCAAAAGTGTTGGGTACTTGGGAGCAAAGGATGTTGGGGAAACATGTGTCAAGAAACACAAAAAACGCTCACACAGGAGTCCTATCGCCATTTTGTGCTTTAGGCCAGCTGTGCCAATGGGTTTTCGGCTAGCAACCAGCGTTCGTTGTTTTTGTGTTTTTTGTGTTTCTTGACACATGTTTCCCCAACATCCTTTGCTCCCAAGTACCCAACACTTTTGCTAGCCAAGTGCAATACCCTACTTGGTTATGCCGCACTGATGACGGCTAATGAGTCAGAAACATGCATGTCTGCGGTTACCATTCCTACTTGTAACCTATGATCCTTGTTGCGTACATTGCCCGTTATCCTCTTTTTTTTTTATTTTTTTATTTTTTATTTTTTTTTATTTTGATACGGGGGTTTGTTGGCACTTTGTTTATATATATAATATATATATACAGGGTCATTCAAAATGAGCGGAACAACTGATTTATGGCTTAACTATGAATTATACGATAATTTGACTTAGATAAAAGTTTTTGTACATTTAATGTACTATTTAGTGATCTTTTCACATTTTCCGAAAAAGTAATAGTTTTCAAGATATGACGTCAAAGGCCAATATTTTAAATGGATCACCCTGTATTTATATTTTTTTTCGAGTTGGTAGGACCTGTCTAAATTCATTAATGGTACATTTAGTGGGTCTAAGACTTATGGTTTTATAAATATCAATTAATTAAAAAAATTATTTGACACCAAATGAACCATAATAATTTGAACAACGCCTACTTCAAATAAATGTGTTTTATTTAAGTTTAAATTATTACCTATGGTTCATATGGTGTCAAATAATTTTTTTAATTAATTGATATTTATAAAACCATAAGTCTCAGACCCACTAAATGTACCATTAATGAATTTAGACAGGTCCTACCAATTTGAAAAAAAATATAAATACAGGGTGATCCATTTAAAATATTGTCCTTTGACGTCATATCTTGAAAACTTTTACTTTTTCGGAAAATGTGAAAAGATCAATAAATAGTAAATTAAATGTACAAAAACTTTTACCTAAGTCAAATTATCGTATAATTCATAGTTAAGCCATAAATCAGGTGTTCCGCCCATTTTGAATGACCCTGTATATATATATATATATATATATAAATATATTATGTTCTTTTGTAGATTCCCCAACCTAAAATATAACATAATAAAATTAATTTTATCCTTTTTGCGTACATGCCCGTTAATTTGTCCCTTTTGTTTGTCATAAGTACGCATACTTGGCAACCTTTTTTGTTTCACATTCTGGGCTTGGAACGGACTCAAACACAATGAGTCCGTTTCGCCAACGTGGCGACGCTGGTCGTAGCCCCGAAATGTGGGCACAGCTGGCCGAAGACACAAATGGCAATAGGACTCCTGTGTGAGCGTTCGTTGTTTGTGTTTTTAACACATGTTTCCCTACCATCCTTTGCTCCCAAGTACCCAACACTTTTGCTAGCCAAGAGCAATACCTTACTTGGTTATGCCGCACTGATGACGGCTAACGAGCCAGAAACATGCATGTCTGCGGTTACCATTCCTACTCGTGGCCTTATGATCCTTTTTGCGTACATGGCCGTTAATTTGCCCCTTTTATATATATATTGAGATGATATAAGTTACTATGCTATTTCAATTAAGTAAATATAAAGAAAATTAAAAAAAAATAGAGAAAAGGAAAATATATTCTCATTCCAAGGCAGAGTGCAAATGTAGTTAATTTGGGATAATTTATAATCGTTGTCTTCTTCTCAATACCTAAAAAGAAAAAATGAAACAAAATGAGAAATTAAAATACACAAGTACATATAAAAAATATTTAAAGAATCAAAATAATATAATTTATCTATAAGATATAAAATTCTAATAATCATGTATCAAATAGATAATGAGAGTAACTATTGAAAAAGTGTATAAATTTTACGATACCTTAGTAATTAAAACCGATTTTAAATAAATTAAGATAAAATGAAATAAGAAAACCAAATGTTAAGACATCAAGGTAAAGTTTTACATAGATTTCAGTATTAAATATTAGAACTCATAGAAGGAAATAAAAAAAGTTTGTACTTACTTTTAGAATAGACAATGTTTGTTCTCAAGACATACTATGATTTGTTATTAGTTTAATGTCCAAATGAAAAATTCTGAAAATAGAAAGACATTAGATTATATTGTAGATAAGATATTATAAAATTAACAATGCATTTAAAGTATAGCAGATTTTAAAAAAATGATTATTGTATTAAATGTAAATAATTAGTTAGGTATTAGATTTTTAGTAATTTGATTTGACAAAGAATTAGTAGGCAAAAGATATTATAAAATTAACAACTCACCAAAAGTTTAGCAAATTGTAAAAAGAATGTCTATTGTATTTAAATGTAAATAAGGAATTAGGTATTAGATTTTTAGTAATTTTATTTGATTAATAATTTAGTAGGCGAATAGAACCTAATAATGATAGTGTAAGATTGTTTGGGGATTCAGTTGTTAAATTGTTGATTCTCTGAATCTCTCTCTTGTTTTTGGGCTTTTGAAGTGATAGTATGTAATAAATTTTGCTCCGTTAAAATTTCGAATTTTTTTATTTAAATACTTATAAAAGAAAGTATAAAGGTAGTAAAAAGTGTTAACAAAGCCACAAGACAACTCTTGATAGCCACTGGTAAGAATTAAAATTCATATATATGGAGAAATAAATGTTAGGAATGGTGTGCGGAGCAGTTTAGTTATATGAATGCTTCCTGAGTAATATAACTAAAGTAAAACTGGTTTCTGATAAGAAAGAGAGTAATAGTTTACTCACCATTTGATGCAAGATCAAGTTATTTCCGGATGAAAAGCAAATTTAGTTGTCTACATCTATAAAGTGTCCGTATATCATTGATGTTCCTGGGAAATGGTTGGATTCCAATAGGAAGTGATAGCCTGTGCCTTCGGTTGTCCAGAGAGAATTCCAAAACTTCAAAACACGGTATCTATTTCCAATTTTTTTTTTTTAAATAAAGAACATTCCTGTGTTTGATTTTTCTGTAGTTGATGAACATTTAATTTCACTTGTACACGGTATCACTGTTTAAATAAGTTGTTTTTTTACATTCTTTGATAAGTTTAATTTGATTTACTGATTACAAAATTCAGAATTTTTCATAACCCTTGATTTAACGATGTCTGAAATTTGAAGGTAATGTGTGTATGCGCACAAACAATAAGAAAAAGTGAGGTTAAGGTCAAATCGGAATTGTCGTACAAAATTGCAATTTGGTATATGATTGTTGAATTTTATTATATTTTTTTTTTGAAATTTTCAATATTAGTTAAATTTGAATCCATTTATTAGTTGAGATTTTTTGAACTCGCACCCTTAGAAAGAGAATAGATAAGAACTTATGTTAAAGTAACAATCATTAAAATAAAAGAAATTAAGTTGAATCTTACCTTATCCACATCTATATTAAAATAAAAATTTTCAAGGTATTTTCATATATGTTATAATATATATGCATTTTCGCTCATATATGTTATAATATATACATTGTTATGGTATTAACTAGTTGGTTTATTATGTATAGTGTAAATATGTTTAAGACTAACGAGATATAAAATTTGATAATGTCAATCTATGAAAGTTATCAAGTAATGATAAAAATAATTGAAAAAAAAGGGTATAAAAGCGGTTGCTACGTTGTTAAGGGGATGATTGATGATTGATTAGATTGTCAAGAATTGTAAATTAGAAAAAGTCATTAAAAAAAAATTAAGTTGAAAAGATAGATAAAATTTGATTAATTAAGTAATTGGAATTGGAAGAGATTATTGTTGGATGATTGATTTTTTTGAGTCAAAGAAATTTTACGAATGGCATATGAATTGTAATAAAAAAAATATATAAAATTAAATATAATGGAATAATGGATAAAGTATCGTTAACATAGTTACATAGAAAGAGAATATGGAGTTAGAATGTGGAAATTGGAATTTAAAATAAAATACATAGATTGAGACTATCCTTTGGAGATTATAAGAAGAATTTACATTAAGATAAGTATTTCTGTTATAAAGGTAGTATCAGCTGATAGTATTATTTTATAATAGAGATAATTATTAGATGGATTTAGGAAAACGGGCAAAATTTATTTTAAATTAAGAGTAGTTATAATTCTGTAATTGAACAAATTTTATTGCATTGTATTATACTATTGTATTGAATGTTAAAATGTTACATTAAATGTAGTATAAAATGAAAAATGAAATTTTAGTTAATGCTAATCAATGAAAATATATATATTTGGTGATTGTAAATCATAACAATATATATATAAGTTGCAGGGTTGTAACGGGTTTACTAGTAAATAAAAGAGTCAATATTAACTGTGGGAAATAACCCTTTGAGACTAGGAAGCGATAATAAAAACAGTTGCTTCAATGTGATTGTCTTTTATTTCCAGCTAAGCTTTCGCCAAACGATTTTTTGGCTTCATCAGAACTCGCTACAAAATGAGAAGCATCTTTTACAATAAGAAACATATAAAAATACTGGTAATCTTACCGAAATGTTGACACTATAGTCTATGGATTATAAAATTACACATATTTGTTGAATTATTAGATGCAATGTGTGCTAAAACACGGTATTAACGGCTAAATTTGATCAAGAACCACATTGGCCAGTTTTTTTAAAACTTATTTGACATATGTCAGTTGAATTGTAAATATCTTGAGTTCTTCTTTTTTAATCGAATAAAATATTAAAATATGTATTATTCAAAAAGTTAATTTATTTATCTTCCAAAAATCTTTTTGTTTTTTAAAAATTGTTACGTCAACATTTTTGTAAGTATTTAACAAAGAGAGTGACTTATCTATCCTCAAACTTCCTAAGGTACTATTTTGTGCTGTGAACATTGTAGAAATTAGATTCCGTGTGGAATGAAAAACGAAGAATTGAAGTTATGTTCATATATTTGTAATTATTTAGTTTCTAAAGGGTACAAGCATATTGTTACAAGTTTTGTTGTTAAAATATTGACAAACAATTGATAGATATATTACAAGTAAATAAATGTATTTTTATTTGTATCAGTAATGTTCATAAAGTTAGTTGTTTTTTAATGGTGAAATGTGGAAACGCTGAGATAAATTGAAAACTATTGTGGAAAAAAGACATTTTAAACATGTTGTTAATGAGACAATCTCTAATAAAATTGAGGCAACCTTTTATTTTTTGTATAGTTTTGGGTAAGTAAATACGCGTAAATAGAACTTAAGTTATCTACATCTTTTTTGTGATTTAGGGAGTTGGAGCAGTTGGTTATGTAACACATTTCAAGCACCTTGCGATGGACGTCTTTTTTAGCTTTATCGAGGATCACTATACTATGACTAGTCGCTAAGGGCTTGTGTATGCAATTACTCTTGTGTAGTGCTAACCGTTTGTTCAGACGAAATTTTGATGTTATATTGCCTAAACAATCGTTTGAGAGGTTGTGTAAGACTCTCTATGTAGGGCAACACTCCATATTTCACTTCTATTTCGTTATTGTTGTTGTTATGTTCGTTATTAGATGTTAAATTAGTTATGTTTTGTTGTGTGTCTGTGTATAATAGTTTGTTTAACAGTTTCTTAGGATAGTTATTATTAATAAACGTATCGAAAAGCAGTTTTAAGTTTTTTTCTTTAAATGTGGGATGTGAAATTTTTTGGACTCTATTTTTCATTGCTAGAACTGTATTTACTTTTTGCTTAAGTGGATGATATGAATTAAATGGTATGTATCTCCCAGAGTTAGTACTCTTAGTATACCAATCGAAAAAAATAATGTTATTCTCAGTTCTAACAACCCTTGTATCTAGGAAAGGTACCGAGGAGTTTGACTCTTCCTCTACAGTAAACTGCAAGTGAGACTTGAAAACAAAGAGAGTACTTTGCACCTTAGAGATAATCCTGGGAAATACCCTTTATATGCAATGAGGAAGCAAAAAAAAACTCAGGTGCTTCTAAGAGAGTGCCTTTTTATTGGGATCTTATCTTTTGTCTATGCTTATATACTTCTTTAGAGAAAAACTACAAATATCAGAAACATATATATGACAGTATGGAAACAAAAATTACAAAAGTAGTTATCTTACCCAAATAGTAGCATCAAAAAACTCAAAGTGATTTGGGCTTTGAACAAAGAAAGTGTTGACATACAGGTACGTAAATTATCATAATTATCACCTAACAAAGTAAGCACAATATAGTATGTTATTTCAATATTATTTCTTATGAAAAAGAACAATTTTAACCAAACTATCTAAGGTGGAAAAGGAAAAATTAAACCGCGAAAAACGAGCATGTGAATTATCTGACATTTGTCGACTAAGTGTCACAAGTAACGTGTACCAACCCCAAATTAGCATTACATTAAATATCTTTAACTCATTTGATACTTACCTTAAATTCACAGTCGAAGAAGAGTCCAATTCCTCGGTCCCATTTTTAGATACCTTAGTTGTTAGAACTCATAATAATGTAATATGCCTTGATTGGTACTGTAAAAGTACCAATTCAGGTAGATTCATACCGTTTAATTCTTACCATCCTATGAAACAAAAATTAATGTAGTTTTAGCGATGAAAAATAGGATTAATAGAATTTGCCATCATAAATTTAAAGATAAAAATATAAAAATGTTATATGATCTACTAATTGCTAATCGTTACCCTAAGAAATTGCTTAATAAATTATTGTTCTCTAATGGATATGCTAATAACACTATAAATGTTGAGGTCGCAGGTAGATATGGTAGACTCCCCTTTATAGAAAATCTATCTAGACCACTCGCAAATTTATTTGGTAAATTCAATATCAAAGTTGCATCTTATAATTGTAAACAAATAAATTGTTTTACTCTAGATTAAAAGATCCTACTCCAAAATTACAACGCTCGAATGTTATTTATGGCATACCATAGGTTTGTTTCAACTGACTAGTGGTATCGTTCTAGAACGGTTCGCGCATGCTCATTATAAAAAATGCGTTCCAACTGACAAAAAACCGTTCTCGAATGATTCAGTTTTCTGTTCCAACTGTTGTTGGTATCGTTCAAGAATCGTTTTAGAACGGTGATTACGATTCTCGATGCAAAGGTAGAATCGTTGGTATCGTCATGCGCAATGGATTGACATCCAGCCAGCCAATATTTTTTATTCGCCATATTTGTTTATGTTTTTTGTTGCTAGCCATATTTTGTGCAATTTTATCTTTACTTTTTGTTTGACCCCTGTATTTTATAGAAATGGCCATTTACAAATAAAGCGGTTGAATAACAAAAAAAGAGCCAGAAAATAAGCTTTCAGAATGTGAAAACCTGGTCGAAATCGGTAAGGCCGTTTTCAAGTTACAGCGTTTTAAAGATATTGGTAGCAAAATTTTGACACATTTTTTGTTTAGTAGTGTCTCTGGGGCTAAAGGGCTGTAATAAAAAAACTGGCAAAAAGGTCCGGAGATATCGATATTACTTTGCTAATGACCTATAATTAAATGCGAAAAAAAAATTATTACCGGAATCACACACCTCCAAACTTTTTGTAATTTTGCATTTGTTAATTGATCACCCTGTATACCATGAACATTTAATTATTTTTTAAAAAGTATTTTCCGCCATGTCATCTAGACGAAATGGGCTTTAGCATACCGAAATCCACAGCTAAATTTTTTTTTTAATTTAAAAGTTACTACAAGTTAAATATGGTGCTAAAAATTGCTTGTCCCGATTTTTTTGGCGAGCAGTTTATAATTAAATGAATCATAGGTAAATAGAAAGTTGACCTTGAGCAATAAAGATAAATTTAACTAAATATAATAATAGAAGAAATTTAAATGTTAGCAAAAAACCGGTTAGACAAATATTTGCCTGTCTGCACTATTTTGAAGTTTAAATTTAAAGAAGGTGAATGTTTGGAAAAAATTAGAAAAACCAGAAGATCGATAGTTGGGCGCCAATTTGTAGCTTAATTAACCCCTTAAAGGTTAAATTGGCGTTGGGTGGGAGTATTCGTTTCGAATTTGATGAAATATAAGATTTTTGCTGATAATTTATTAAAAATTTCTTTGTTAAATATTTATTTAAATAGAATTTATTTAAATATTGAAAAATGTCTGAACGTAAACAATTAATTAAAGAATTGTTGGATAAACAAAAAACTAATGGAACAAGTCAAAAAAGGAGAAATACTTTTGGATAGTTTGGATGACAATAATAATAATACAATCCAAATATACAAAGATCTGCGAACATATTTATTCGCAATGCAAGATCATTGCATTAAACAAAAAATAACATTTAAAAGATGGAAGAAAGGTATGGACGAAGAAAAATAAAATAAAATAAAAATTATGAAAATTAAAAATGAATAAAATCAATTATAAATTAATAAAAAAAACTTTGTAACCCTTAAATTACCCTAGGCTAGCTCCTGAGGTCGTGGCTTCTTTCTGAGTTTTATTTAATCCCCTCCAAACATCAATTATAGGGCGCCCAGTACAGGCACACAAACAAATATTCAATGAACGAAAAGAAAAAATTAAAACCAAATATCAATTGAACAAAAATATGACTAACACTCAAAAGAAAATCAATTAATATCTGAATCAACGATAAGTTGACAAGTCCTATCGCACAAACTGTGCAAACAAGAGACAATGTAAAAGGTAAAAAAGGTAATAGTTATCATTAAAAAAAAAGAAATAACGATAATAATGTGAACAATAAAAATAGGATAATTAATAAAAGGAAAACGTCAAAATCAATATTGGACAGGTATGTACACTACACAACGTTAAGAATACTGAAGGCAATAACAATTAAGGGAAAGAGAAAAATTTTGAAAAAAAAAACAAAGAAAACTGAACATTCAAA
Organism: Altica lythri; assembly: GCA_964028335.1. Lineage (NCBI taxonomy): Eukaryota > Metazoa > Arthropoda > Insecta > Coleoptera > Chrysomelidae > Altica > Altica lythri. Next base: position 83,692,725 of record OZ034801.1, read on the forward strand.
AAATGAAAATTATGCAAATTGGTCTTGCGGCACAGAGAAACAGCCTCACCCTGTACTCGCAATAAATGCTATCCTTAAGGTACAGTACTGACCTGAACTCACCAACTAAATTCTAAACTTTAAACAAGAAAACATAATTAAATTACAATTGATTTTTTTTTAAATAAAAAAAAATGAAATGAATTTGAAAAAAAGTTAATATATTTAAAAAATTTAAGAACTGGGATTTAGAAAAAATCAAGTTGAAGTAATAATACAAGCCTTCAGTGTAGTGACTCTAGTGTAAGGAAAGCAAAAATAAGATAATTTAAAAATATCGAGAAAAGAGAAGATATAAAACGACATCTCAAAAATGTACTAAAAAGTTACTACAAAAATTATTACAAATATAACGAGACATAAGAAAAAAAATCACAAATTATATCAAAATGTCCTAGGTATGTAAAGAAACAGTTCAAGCTATTAAAAGGTATTTCTGTATTTGGCGTATTACAAAATCAATACAGAAAAAAAATGAAAGAATGGTATTTGGAAAACAAAAAATCTCGAGTAGGTACAAAAACACAGGGAAAATCTATTTATTTTACAAAGATAAAACCTAACGGTTGAAAAAGAAACAACATAGACCATAATCCCACAACACAAGATAAATTTCTATTGTCGTTTGCGTGGCGTGTTGATTTTTGTATAAAAATTTCTTTCCTCACCCCGTTAAAGGGGTGGGGGAAAGAAAGTTTTATACACCAGATGTTAAGTTGAAAGAAGACAAATACGTCTTTGAAAACCGCATACGAATAGGATCAGTAGTTTCATGTGATGCGCGCACAAACATATACATTCCTACAGTTTTATTATATGTATATACATATATAGATATGTGATACTGAAAATGTTAATTGCAAGTTGTGTGATAAAAAGTACTCGCGCAAACGCAGGACCACTAGTGCTATGAGAAATCACATGGAAGCTAAACACAAAAATGAATATGAAGAATTGAAAAAAGAGAACATGAAAAGCAAGGTGCTGCTAAAATTAATTCTTTGGCTTCCTCTCCGCGACGATGTACCACAACTGACCTTAAGCAAACGTCTTTGAGTGGTTGCGTTGAAAAAAATAAAGTGGGATAACAACAACACCAACTCTTTGGTGCTGGATAATTTGATTGGCGAAATGATCGCACTGGAGGACCATTTAGTTTTGTGGAATCACTTGGATTTGTGAGATTGATTAACAATGTATAGTCTAAGAGCCAGTGGCCGGCAGACCATGTGTATGTCACCAAAAATGTTACTTTTTTGAATCATTCACCTATACCTGCCTTACATGATATGGGGTGTCACTAAGCCCAGCGAAGGTTGCTATGACGTCACTCAGGTAAGACAGGTATCAAAATCAGATAAAGTTCAAAAGCATTTTACCAAAGTTGCCGTTAAAGAGTACAATTATTTATTATTATATTATAAGCTTATTTTTCAAATGGCAGACGTTTTAGTCGGTTATAATATTCCGGCAGACGACAAAATATCCCCCACAGTATGAGAATACGCTCGAGTATCAGTTTGTATATAAGGCATATATTCCATGGAGTATAGTAATTTACACTTTCTATCTCTATTCCCTATGATGCACTCTCATGTTACTTTTTTTTTGTTCAAGGTCGCTCTATGGGCATTGTAACTAGAATTTCTACCTAAATGTTGTGTTATCCCTCACAGTAACACACCTGGCGTAACGGTTATGTTGTCGAATGTTTTTAGTTTATTTTAGAACGTTAGCAAAGTAGCATCTTATTAAGTGCGCATGTTTAAATAAACAGTATTGTAAAGTTTAAATTGATTTTTATGTCTTTCATTACTTTTTTTCGTGAATTACAAGTATGTGGTCTAAATTAAAGTGTGCTTTGTGTGCCAAACAAACAGACGACAAAGTACAATTATTTACCGAGGAGACAATTAAGAAATGTCGATAGATATTGCATGTACGAAAAATTAATAAACTGAAATATCAAAATATTGTTCTACCTACTGATATTTATGAAGCAGGTTATCATAGTACTTGTTATAAATCATTTACGGCAGTGAAAAAAAAAATTTGAAGCAAATAAAATTGTAGCTTCATCAGCACCTCAATCCAGTGTTTCATCAGAATGTTCATCAATTGAGCAGCCATCAACATCTGCTGAGCATTCAATAATTTCTGATTCTTCAGTGCAGGATTCGACTACTGTAGAAAACATATCTAATGTAAATGAGCATGTTGAAGATACTGCAGTGCAGGATTCAACGACAATAGAAAATATATCTGATGTAATTGAGCATGTTGAAGATACTGTAGAAAATATATCTAATGTGATTGAAGATAAAAATCCTCAACAAAATGCACCACTGAAAGAAGAGGTTGAAGTACCTTCAGCATTAACTAGTTCAATAACTGATATTTCCACTTCTGAAGATATTCACTCAGCAAACTTGGGTAAGCTATGCTTTTTTGCAACAAAAAATATAAAAAATTCCGTACAAAATGGTGTCTTTGCATACTTCTGCGATGACAAAATTCATATTTTACAATCAGGTAATAAAAAAGTTGTTGTACCCAAAGGAGTTACAATCATTAATGATTCACTATTTTTTCATTTGAAAGATCAAGATATTTTACAAGCTGCAGCGTCAATTCTCCGTAATGATATAATGGCCATAAAAAAATCAAAGTTTCCAGACTATTTAAATAGTAAAAGATTTATAGAAGGTGAATGTTCAGTACCACACACGGTATCAAATTTTGTAGCTCCTGTAGCTTCCTGGTTGACAGTATGCGAACTAGGAAGCAACTTCTGAAGATGACAACCGCTCGTGTTGGCGAAACGTCATGTCAGCAAGACAATCGACGCTGGCCTAATAGCCCAAAAACCATTGATACATTAGACAATGGCCGCGAAAACCTTTCACAGTTTATTAACAGTGGGGTCTGTTGGAGCAGTGCATAAACCTTTTAAAACCATTTGAAGAAATAACGAAAATTACAAGTTCTGGCCTTTCCTGTCTATCCGAAGTGATACCACACGTTTCTGCATTAAAAAAGTATTTGGACAAAACCGAGACAGCACAAAGAACACCGGACTTAGCACGTTTAAGAGCTTCTTTAAAAGCTGAATTGGAAAGTCGTTTTAAATCCTTAGAAGAGGATCCAAAATACCTAATTTCCACATTTCTAGACCCAAGGTTCAAGTCACACTATTTAGGAGTTCTTGAAACTGAAAAAGCCCGACAGAAAATCCTGTTAGAGTATATAAAAAACTCTTGCGACGAATCTTCTTCCGACAGTAACAGATCATTGCCGTCTTTAACACCTGCTAACCGACTAAACGAAGATGAAACTGGATCTAATTTCACACGCGAAGCTCATAACACTTTTTGGGACTGTTTCAATGAAGTGGCAAAGGACAATAGTAGCAGTTGACGCGATCAAGAAAAACAAAATCCAATTGCTAATGAAATTGACTTTTTCTTAAAGTTATCTCGAATAGATCGCAATCGCGACCCATACCTTTGGTGGTCGGTCAATTCTAACCAATACCCTCAATTGGCAAAGTTTGCCAGAATTTATCTTGGAGCACCTGCCAGTAGCGTTTACAGCGAAAGGCTATTTTTAGAAGCTGGTCTGGTATACGAAGCCAAGCGGAGTTGCCTTTTACCAACAAAATTTAGTATTCATTCACCATAATTTGCCGCTAGTTAATTTTGAGTACTAAGTACTAACACTAAGTAAATTTTCATTAATTAACTTTTTAACAAACAATTTATGTCATTATTTTAATTTAATAAACGGTGTCCGTAATTGTTGTTGTATTATTTTTATTTTATATTTGCTTTGTGTAAAATAATCCATTACTAATATTATAAATTCGAAAGTAACTCTGTCTGTCTATCAGTCTGCTACGCTTTCACGCCTAAACTACTGAACCGATTTTAATTAAATTTGATACAGAGATAGATTAGCCAATGAGAAAGGATATAGGGATAAAGAAAAATTTGTATTTTCACGGAAAAGCGCGATACAGACTAGTTTAGAACGTAAAGAATGCAACATCAAGTATATAAATATATATATATATAGAAAAAGAAGTTTTTGCTGAATAGAAATATGGTTTAAAGTTTATTGGGTTTGCAGCAATATGAAAGGTGTACTCTTTTAAATATTTATTCCAAGCTTTCGGCTATATTTATAGCCATCATCAGGGATCTACAATAATTATAAACTAAGTGTAAAAATATAAATAGAATGAATAATATAACTTACAACTTAATGAGATTATTTCATAAACGATGTTGTATAATATATATGTAAGTTTAAATTTAAATTCTCAGCCACTAACAATATTGATTTAAATCAAATTAGTAATTAGGTATATGTTATAACGTTGGACCATAAAATTATCTTAGTTAAGCAAAATTTGATTAATTTTATGAAAGATGACAATCTCACAAGAAAATGTCAATATACAATTTCAATCAATATAAAATCAATGGTTGTGGTCGAAAGTCATGAAAGTTCAGAATATACAATAAAACATGCTTAAAATAATAAGTTAATTAGTAATTTCCAAATATAAAATACATCAAATTGCATGTTTTTTATCTAAAAATAGGAGATAAGAAAACATTTCATTCAGGTGACCTATATCTGATCTATGATTCATTGATTCAGGTTGCCTATTAATAAAAACCATCTCCATGAAAAGCCTTCTAGAATTATTATTTTCCTTACACAAGATGCCAACATTATTATAATCTATACGATGATCTTTTGAGAAGACATGTTCACCTAAGGCGCTACGTTCGGGATGTAGTCTGCAATCAGATTTGTGTGAAGTGAGACGATCTTTAAGTCGACGCGATGTTTGACCAATATAAGTTAAATTACAGTCTTTACAAGGCAGATTATAGACAACATTTGTCATAGATAAAATTGGAGTTTTGTCTTTTAATTTTGTAAAGATTCCATTTATAGTGAATACTGTTTTATACGCTACTTTTGTATGTTCAATAGGTAGTAAAACACGGGCCAATTTAGGTGTGAGGTCTCTAATATATGGTAAAGAAATATATAATGTAACATCATTTGAGGAATTTATCTGGGTATTATTATTATTATTATTATTATTATGTGTATTTATTGAAGAAGTAGACATTGTATTAAATAGAATTTTTTTTAACAATGACGCAGGATAACCATTTTCAATAAAGAGTTTTAATAATATTTTCAGGTTTTTGTTATGAAAAGAAATATCACTAAGTTTTAGAACACGATTTTTCATTTCTTTGATTAAATTAATTTTCATTGAATGTTTGTGGTAGGAATTATAATGTAGGTACCTTCCAGAACTGAATGGTTTCATATACCAATCAACTAATAACATATTATTATTTCTAATTATTCGAGTATCAAGAAAAGGTACAGAGTTATATGAATCTTCTTTTTGTAAAGTGAACTGGATATAGTCATTAAAATTATTAAAATAATATAAAACATTGTCCAATTCAATGGTAGGGAGGCTTATTAGTATGTCGTCAACATATTTTTTAATAAAGAATAACTCAAAAGGTAACACTTGGATTACAAAATCTAAAATGTAATTCATTACATAATCTGCGAGGATGGGTGAAATCTTATTACCCATAGGGGTACCAAATGTTTGTTTATAACCTTTATTTTTTAAAACGAAATAATTGTTATTAAATACGAATATTAATAATTCAAAGAAAGTTGATTTGGATATTTGACAATGTTCAGCAATTAGGTGCCATTTTCTATCTATAGCTTTTAAACAAATATCTAAATAAACATTGCTGAATAAAGAAATGACATCTAAGCTAGCAATTACGAAACCAGTAGGTAATTGAAGTTTATTAAATAAAGTATTAACTTGAAATGAATCAATTATGTGATAATTATTATCTAATTCATAAGAATTAGTTAAGATTTCAGTAAGAAAATTGGCTATAGGTTCTGTGGGAGTACCTAAAGATGCTAGAATAGGTCTCATAGTTAATGGATTTTTATGTATTTTTGGTAATGCATAGTATTTACCAGAAACGCCCTTATAGCCAGATAGTTTCTTTTTTTCTAATTCAGAAATCTCATGTTTTTTAAAAAGTGTTTTAATTAGTTTGTTGCCTTTTTGTTCAACTGTAGATGTTGGATCTTTATTTAGTAATATATAAGAATCATCATTTTCAATCATGTTATTAATCATTTCATCGTATTGTGACCTATCCATAATGACTGTTACTCCACCCTTATCTGATCTCGTTACTAATAAATTAGGATTATTTTTTAAGAAAAGTTTAGATTTAAAATAAAGTTTTCTGAATATTGTGTTATTAATTTTAGATTTATGAACCGAATTAGTAATTATATTGATAGACTTAGCTGTGATGATATTTTTCATAATAGGATCAGTAATTTTAGAAAGAAAACAGTCTAAATCTGCTAGAATGCTTCTCACGGGGATATCTTTACCAATAACAGGTTCTATACTAAATTTAGGACATAATGATAGAAATTTTAAAACGTCTTCAGGAATAGTTGTGTTAGATATATTATGTATCCATTTAGAATTCGTAATAAGTTGACGATTTACGTAATCATTTTCAAGTTTTTCAATTTTCATTATATTCTTACGTTTTACTTCATGGAATGTTTTGTTATAAGGTCTCTGTTGATAACTCTTAAAACTATTAAAAATGTCTAAGTTAGTATTATTAATTATTTCAGTTTTAAGTAATCAAAAATCGATTATGTATTTTGAGTCATTACGTAATTCACTTAAAACTGAAATAATTAATAATACTAACTTAGACATTTTTAATAGTTTTAAGAGTTATCAACAGAGACCTTATAACAAAACATTCCATGAAGTAAAACGTAAGAATATAATGAAAATTGAAAAACTTGAAAATGATTACGTAAATCGTCAACTTATTACGAATTCTAAATGGATACATAATATATCTAACACAACTATTCCTGAAGACGTTTTAAAATTTTTATCATTAGGTCCTAAATTTAGTATAGAACCTGTTATTGGTAAAGATATCCCCGTGAGAAGCATTCTAGCAGATTTAGACTGTTTTCTTTCTAAAATTACTGATCCTATTATGAAAAATATCATCACAGCTAAGTCTATCAATATAATTACTAATTCGGTTCATAAATCTAAAATTAATAACACAATATTCAGAAAACTTTATTTTAAATCTAAACTTTTCTTAAAAAATAATCCTAATTTATTAGTAACGAGATCAGATAAGGGTGGAGTAACAGTCATTATGGATAGGTCACAATACGATGAAATGATTAATAACATGATTGAAAATGATGATTCTTATATATTACTAAATAAAGATCCAACATCTACAGTTGAACAAAAAAGCAACAAACTAATTAAAACACTTTTTAAAAAACATGAGATTTCTGAATTAGAAAAAAAGAAACTATCTGGCTGTAAGGGCGTTTCTGGTAAATACTATGCATTACCAAAAATACATAAAAATCCATTAACTATGAGACCTATTCTAGCATCTTTAGGTACTCCCACAGAACCTATAGCCAATTTTCTTACTGAAATCTTAACTAATTCTTATGAATTAGATAATAATTATCACATAATTGATTCATTTCAAGTTAATACTTTATTTAATAAACTTCAATTACCTACTGGTTTCGTAATTGCTAGCTTAGATGTCATTTCTTTATTCAGCAATGTTTATTTAGATATTTGTTTAAAAGCTATAGATAGAAAATGGCACCTAATTGCTGAACATTGTCAAATATCCAAATCAACTTTCTTTGAATTATTAATATTCGTATTTAATAACAATTATTTCGTTTTAAAAAATAAAGTTTATAAACAAACATTTGGTACCCCTATGGGTAATAAGATTTCACCCATCCTCGCAGATTATGTAATGAATTACATTTTAGATTTTGTAATCCAAGTGTTACCTTTTGAGTTATTCTTTATTAAAAAATATGTTGACGACATACTAATAAGCCTCCCTACCATTGAATTGGACAATGTTTTATATTATTTTAATAATTTTAATGACTATATCCAGTTCACTTTACAAAAAGAAGATTCATATAACTCTGTACCTTTTCTTGATACTCGAATAATTAGAAATAATAATATGTTATTAGTTGATTGGTATATGAAACCATTCAGTTCTGGAAGGTACCTACATTATAATTCCTACCACAAACATTCAATGAAAATTAATTTAATCAAAGAAATGAAAAATCGTGTTCTAAAACTTAGTGATATTTCTTTTCATAACAAAAACCTGAAAATATTATTAAAACTCTTTATTGAAAATGGTTATCCTGCGTCATTGTTAAAAAAAATTCTATTTAATACAATGTCTACTTCTTCAATAAATACACATAATAATAATAATAATAATAATAATACCCAGATAAATTCCTCAAATGATGTTACATTATATATTTCTTTACCATATATTAGAGACCTCACACCTAAATTGGCCCGTGTTTTACTACCTATTGAACATACAAAAGTAGCGTATAAAACAGTATTCACTATAAATGGAATCTTTACAAAATTAAAAGACAAAACTCCAATTTTATCTATGACAAATGTTGTCTATAATCTGCCTTGTAAAGACTGTAATTTAACTTATATTGGTCAAACATCGCGTCGACTTAAAGATCGTCTCACTTCACACAAATCTGATTGCAGACTACATCCCGAACGTAGCGCCTTAGGTGAACATGTCTTCTCAAAAGATCATCGTATAGATTATAATAATGTTGGCATCTTGTGTAAGGAAAATAATAATTCTAGAAGGCTTTTCATGGAGATGGTTTTTATTAATAGGCAACCTGAATCAATGAATCATAGATCAGATATAGGTCACCTGAATGAAATGTTTTCTTATCTCCTATTTTTAGATAAAAAACATGCAATTTGATGTATTTTATATTTGGAAATTACTAATTAACTTATTATTTTAAGCATGTTTTATTGTATATTCTGAACTTTCATGACTTTCGACCACAACCATTGATTTTATATTGATTGAAATTGTATATTGACATTTTCTTGTGGGATTGTCATCTTTCATAAAATTAATCAAATTTTGCTTAACTAAGATAATTTTATGGTCCAACGTTATAACATATACCTAATTACTAATTTGATTTAAATCAATATTGTTAGTGGCTGAGAATTTAAATTTAAACTTACATATATATTATACAACATCGTTTATGAAATAATCTCATTAAGTTGTAAGTTATATTATTCATTCTATTTATATTTTTACACTTAGTTTATAATTATTGTAGATCCCTGATGATGGCTATAAATATAGCCAAAAGCTTGGAATAAATATTTAAAAGAGTACACCTTTCATATTGCTGCAAACCCAATAAACTTTAAACCATATTTCTATTCAGCAAAAACTTCTTTTTCTATATATATATATATATTTATATACTTGATGTTGCATTCTTTACGTTCTAAACTAGTCTGTATCGCGCTTTTCCGTGAAAATACAAATTTTTCTTTATCCCTATATCCTTTCTCATTGGCTAATCTATCTCTGTATCAAATTTAATTAAAATCGGTTCAGTAGTTTAGGCGTGAAAGCGTAGCAGACTGATAGACAGACAGAGTTACTTTCGAATTTATAATATTAGTAATGGATTATTGGGCATGTACGCAAAAAGGATCAATAAGGCCACGAGTAGGAATGTTAACCGCAGACATGCATGTTTCTGGCTCATTAGCCGTCATCAGTGCGGCATAACCAAGTAGGGTATTGCACTTGGCTAGCAAAAGTGTTGGGTACTTGGGAGCAAAGGATGTTGGGGAAACATGTGTAAAGAAACATAAAAACACAAAAACAACGAAAGCTCACACAGGATTCCTATCGCCATTTTGTGCTTTAGGCCAGCTGTGCCAATGGGTTTTCGGCTAGCAACTAGAGTCGCAACGTTGGCGAAACGGACTCATTGTGTTTGAGTCGTTCTAAGCCCAGGATATGAAATAAACAAAGTGCCAAGAAAACGCGTATTAATATAAACAAAAGGGGAAAATTATTGGGCATGTACGCAAAAAGGATCAATAAGGCCACGAGTAGGAATGGTAACCGCAGACATGCATGTTTCTGGCTCATTAGCCGTCATCAGTGCGGCATAACCAAGTAGGGTATTGCACTTGGCTAGCAAAAGTGTTGGGTACTTGGGAGCAAAGGATGTTGGGGAAACATGTGTAAAGAAACATAAAAACACAAAAACAACGAAAGCTCACACAGGAGTCCTATCGCCATTTTGTGCTTTAGGCCAGCTGTGCCAATGGGTTTTCGGCTAGCAACTAGAGTCGCAACGTTGGCGAAACGGACTCATTGTGTTTATATTAATACGCGTTTTCTTGGCACTTTGTTTATTTCATATCCTGGGCTTAGAACGACTCAAACACAATGAGTCCGTTTCGCCAACGTTGCGACTCTAGTTGCTAGCCGAAAACCCATTGGCACAGCTGGCCTAAAGCACAAAATGGCGATAGGACTCCTGTGTGAGCTTTCGTTGTTTTTGTGTTTTTATGTTTCTTTACACATGTTTCCCCAACATCCTTTGCTCCCAAGTACCCAACACTTTTGCTAGCCAAGTGCAATACCCTACTTGGTTATGCCGCACTGATGACGGCTAATGAGCCAGAAACATGCATGTCTGCGGTTACCATTCCTACTCGTGGCCTTATTGATCCTTTTTGCGTACATGCCCGATAATTTTCCCCTTTTGTTTATATTAATACGCGTTTTCTTGGCACTTTGTTTATTTCATATCCTGGGCTTAGAACGACTCAAACACAATGAGTCCGTTTCGCCAACGTTGCGACTCTAGTTGCTAGCCGAAAACCCATTGGCACAGCTGGCCTAAAGCACAAAATGGCGATAGGACTCCTGTGTGAGCTTTCGTTGTTTTTGTGTTTTTATGTTTCTTTACACATGTTTCCCCAACATCCTTTGCTCCCAAGTACCCAACACTTTTGCTAGCCAAGTGCAATACCCTACTTGGTTATGCCGCACTGATGACGGCTAATGAGCCAGAAACATGCATGTCTGCGGTTACCATTCCTACTCGTGGCCTTATTGATCCTTTTTGCGTACATGCCCGATAATTTTCCCCTTTTGTTTATATTAATACGCGTTTTCTTGGCACTTTGTTTATTTCATATCCTGGGCTCAGAACGACTCAAACACAATGAGTCCGTTTCGCCAACGTTGCGACTCTAGTTGCTAGCCGAAAACCCATTGGCACAGCTGGCCTAAAGCAGAAAATGGCGATAGGACTCCTGTGTGAGCTTTCGTTGTTTTTGTGTTTTTATGTTTCTTTACACATGTTTCCCCAACATCCTTTGCTCCCAAGTACCCAACACTTTTGCTAGCCAAGTGCAATACCCTACTTGGTTATGCCGCACTGATGACGGCTAATGAGCCAGAAACATGCATGTCTGCGGTTACCATTCCTACTCGTGGCCTTATTGATTCTTTTTGCGTACATGCCCATTAATTTTCCCCTTTTGTATATATATATATATATATATATATATATATATATATATATATATATATATATATATATATTCAAATTTAAATTCAAAAACCTTTTATTTGTCCATTAAGAAATAGTACAAATTATTATTACAAAAATATAAATTTAAAGACAAATAAGGACTACCTCGCGATTACATAACCGGGTCACAAAGCTCTATTGAGCTTGTGTGAAGTAGCCCTTCATATTATATATTAAATATAGAAAAAAAATATAAAAAATATAGATTATTCTAAAGATAGAAAAATAAAAATATAATAATAATATGTATATATCATACATGTATTTTACATTATAACGTTTCGATTCAAGTATGTATATTTCAACCTAACTAACTAAAAACAAATACATATTCCTTTTTTTTAATAAAAACAAAATATATATTTTTACGGAAATGGAGCGTAACAGAAGGGCAATCCCGCAGTAGAGTTAAGGTAGAACATCCCAAGGAGCAAATGAAAATTAGGTTAGAAATGTAACTTGTGCTTGTAGTGTAAGTTGGTGGATGCTTTGGCGGACAAGGTGCTCTATTGACTTAAATGCATATTTTACAGTGTAAGCATAAGAAATAAAAACATCATTTAAATGTCATAATAATAACAAGGGTTATATAATATAAGTTTAATTTTGTAACCTGGATAAATTAAACTGAATTTTTTGCTCATCTAAAAGTTGTTTTAAGATGAACCGTTTAAACAAATTAGATGACAAGTCTTTCACATTACTCGGAAGGCCATTCCACATTTCTATTGCGATATAGCTAAATGACTTCTGAAAATTTGCAGTGTTGTGTAACTGAACAATAAAATCATCTCTGTTTCTTGTAAAATGTTGATGCTGACAGCTGTTAAATAATGCTCTTAAATACGGAGGCTCACCACTTTTTATTATTTTATATATAAATAAATAAATATGATATTTACGCCTATTAGACGTGGATAAAATTGAATTATTATTTAAATGAGGAGTTATGTGATTTCTAAAAGGTATAGGGGAAACCAGGCCTTGTCGGCCCCCCGTCTATGATGACCCTCTTCGCATATTTCTAATCTGCACATGTGGCATCGCTGTTTAAACAATTTAGAATCCTCAATGCATCGTATATATGCACGTGTGTGAAATTTTAGGCCGTTAAAAGAAAATTGAAAAGAACTATAACGAAAAAACAAATCAGGTAAGTTCTGTAGTGAATCACCTTGTAATTATAAGTATTTACCTTTATTTAATATTGACTGTCCTCATTTTTAATGAGACAGCATTTTTGTTAAATACATTATTAATCAATATCAGCAAATATGTATTAATTATAGAATCTTTTTTTTCTGCTTTTTGAAGCTTAGGTACATTAACAATTAAGAATCAATGACCTCGAACTTAAACAAAAAATATATATATATATATATATATATATATATATATATATATATATATATATATATATAAATAGAAAACTAAATGCAGTAGAATTTTATAACAAATAAAGTATTCTTTTACCTATCAATATTCAGATGCAAAATCAGCACTTTGCACCGAAATCGAGGTATTGTATTGCGAAGGTGTCATATGTAACAACATAACAATATTTGTAGAATATAGAGTTGCATTTTACGTGATGTATACTATTTAATATTTTTTTTAACCGCTTTTAGAATCTAGATGTAATTAAATAATGTATCCAAATTAAACTGGTTTATCGTTTTTTTTTTGTAATAAATTTATTACTTTCATAACAGAGTTGAACTTTACTCAAAGAAACCATATATTCAATTTTACTTTATTTCATATCGGTTCCCGAGTAAAGTTCATCTTAGTATAGGGGGAGGGTGTAGTGAATCACCTTGTAATTATAAGTATTTACCTTTATTTAATATTGACTGTCCTCATTTTTAATGAGACAGCATTTTTGTTAAATACATTATTAATCAGTATCAGTAATCAGTATTATATTGGAATTCAATTGGATAACTTGTGTTTTATTTAATACCTTTACAGTTCCAAATATTTTCATAGTTGTAATATAACCTATATTTTTGGACAGCATTTTAATATAATTTCGGTAAATACGATTGGCATTAGTTAGGTTATGTATACTCTTCCATTATCGGACGAAATCATTGAGCGTTGTTGCCGCGTGGATTTTATTTTATGATTTTCGAAAATATATCGCATTTAATGTATGTTGGACCCCGAGTAATCAGTTAATGTCGGTCCCGGGGATCATCATACCCGGACCATAATTTAATTGTTATTTAATTTCAGTTATTGGCAAAATGGGGAAAAAAGAGCAGAGACAAGTGTGGAATAAAGAGAATATGGAAGCAGCGATAAGCGCTATAAAGTCAAAGGAAATGGGTTGGAAACTAGCGGCTAGAACGTTTGGAGTCCCCAGAAGTACTTTAAAAAGAAGAGTTCTAGATCGTAACAAAATTATTAAAAATGGAGAAAAAGGATTTTTTGGTGGCCGTGTTCCTGTTTTTACGCCAGAAATTGAAATGGAGTTGGTTAACCACATACAGATGATGGCCGATAGGTATTTTGGATTAACGTTGACCGATGTGCGAAAACTTGGATTCCAACTAGCTGAAAAATTAAAAATAAAGCACCCTTTTAACAAGGAAACCCAAATGACTGGTTGGGATTGGGCACATGGACTTATAAAACGGCATGAAAATCTTATTTCTTTGCGGATACCTGAAGCAACCTCACTCGCCCGTGCACACGGGTTTAATAAACCTGTAGTTGAAAAGTTTTTTGAACAGCTAAACGTAATAATTTTGGAAAATAACTTCAAACCGGATCAAATATTCAACATGGACGAGTCAGGTTTTTCCACAGTCCAGTCAAGAACTGAAAAAATCTTGGCGGTACGAGGACGAAAGCAAGTCGGTACACTGACAAGTGCCGAAAGGGGTGTTCATTTTTCTGCAGTGTGTTGTGTTAATGCAATGGGAAATTTCGTACCTCCTGCGTTGATTTTCCCAAGGAAGAACATGAAAAATGAGCTCATGGACAAGGCTCCTATTGGCTCAGTTGGATATGCCAATGAAACCGGTTACATGACTGGAGAAGTATGCCTTAAATGGCTTCAACATTTTAAACAGTTTGCAAATCCTTCTCCGGAAAGAAAAATTCTACTTTTATTAGATGGCCACTCGAGTCATAAAAATTTGCAGGTGCTAAAGTATGCCAAGTCCAACAATATAATTTTATTCTGCTTTCCGGCTCATTGCACTCATCGCCTACAGCCTTTGGACGTATCGTTTTATGGGCCACTTACGACCTATTACAATCAGTCGATAAGAAGTTGGCTTAGGGCACACCCTGGACGTGTTTTGAGTCATTATCAAGTGGGTGAGTCATTTAACGAAGCCTTTTTAAAAGCTGCAACACTAGGGAATGCAATCAGTGGTTTTCAGAAGACTGGTATAGTTCCATTTAATGAAAACGTATTCCCTGACTGGATGTTTAGTCCTGCAGACGTTACAGATGTCTCTCCTGAAGAAAGTGCTTCTGCTGCTCCTGTTGAAGCTCCCGGTTCTCCTGAAGAAAGTGCTTCTGCTGCTCCTGTTGAAGCTCCCGGTGAACAAGTTCCAGAGTGTATAAACAAAGATGTTCTTGAGCCAGAAGAAATTGCTAATCCGTCAACATCAAAACCATCCTGCAGCGCGTCAGGGAAAATAGTTGAAATAATCCAAAACTTATCACCTTTGCCGACGGTGGAAAAATCTAAAGGGAAGAGAGTTCAAAGAAAAAAGGGAAAATGCGGTGTTATAAATTCGACCCCAGAACTAGAGGAGATAAAAAAAACCAAAGGCAAAAGAAGTAGAAGAGAGGAGGGCAGCCAAAAGGGCAAAAAAGAACTTAACAATCTTGGAAACGGAAGAAACAAGTCAAGAATTTCAGGAAAGTGATGAAGACGAAGATCCTGCCTGCATTTACTGCAATTGATTATATACAGAATCCAGACAAGGTGACTTTTGGATTCGTTGCCAGAACTGTAAAAGCTGGTGCCATACCGACTGCGCAGGAGTCGACAGAAGGTTGAAGTGTTTTGTTTGCGATCTGTGTCACTAGAGCCTTCAATGTACATGTTTTTAAATATTTTTGTTAAATTTATTTTGAAAAATAAGTTTCGTTTTACGTTTTTTGAAAATTCTTAATGTTTTCTTTTCATTAAAGTGTCAAAAACTAAATACGTCTTTGTTTTTAAAATGGCAGAAATCAAAAACTTAATTTCTATCTGAAGGGTCCAACATATACTGATGTTGGTGTATGTTGGCCCACTTATATCATATAAAAGAAAGTAAGTTTAGTGAGAAGCATATAATAATATTAGTGTTATACCATAAACTGTAAGTGGTCTGTATTAAAATGTAATTAGTCATTCACTTTTGACTTATGAAAACACAACCATAAGCCAACTACATTAAAAATTGAAAAAGGGGGCCAACAAGGCCTGGTTTCCCCTATTAAAAGCAAAGCGCATACATGTATTTTGTAGTTTTTGAATAGACTTTACTGTAGTTAATGTTAAAGAATTATGATAGAGTATGTCTCCATAGTCAAATAATGATAAAATAAGCGAGTTGCAGAGAAAATATTTTGTTTTTGCTGGTAAGTATTTTTTTAAAGAGTAAAGATTTTTCAAGCGCCTATATGCTATACTAAGTTTTTGCTTTATGTGCATTTGAAATGAAAGAGCATTGTCAAACAAAATCCCCAAATTCTTTGCCTCTGTGACCAAAGGTAAAGAAATATTATTTATATGAATATTAATATTCTCAGAATATTCGCCGATTTGGCTCTTGTTATAACCAAATAAAATAAGTGTTGACTTATTTGCATTTAGTTTTAAATTCTGGTTTTGAGCATATTCATTAATATTTTCAAGATCTCTGTTAAATATTTGTTGGAATGCAGCAAAATTATTTTTTGAAAAGGACAAATAAACCTGGGAGTCATCAGCGTACTGCTGTATTTTCGAGTATTTAAGAACAGTATGCATATCTGCAACATAGAGAGAAAAAAGTAGTGGCCCCAATATAGACCTCTGAGGTACCCCTGAGGTACCCCGGTTGTCATGGGCAAAAAGTTAGATTTTATTTTGTGGCTTTCTTTGTTTTTTAAACATACACAATGGGCTCTGTTTTCAAGATAAGATTGAAAAAAATTAATTATGTTTTCTGCCAATCCAAAAAATTTTAGTTTCGCTATGATCATCTCATGGTTAATAGTGTCGAATGCCTTACTGAAGTCTAGTAGTGCGACACTTATCTCTTTTTTGTCCATGTTAGACCTAATATCGTTAACAAATTTTACAAGAGATGTGGTAGTACTGTAGTTTTTTCAAAAACCAGACTGACAATCAGGAATTACATCTATTGATTTTAAAAAAATTGTTAATCCATTACTTATATGTTTTTCTAAAATTTTTGAAATTGCAGGTAAAATGCTAATTGGCCTTAAATCTTTAACATCTTTGGGATTTAATAGGTATTTTAGGTAATGGGATAATATTTGCAAATTTCCATATATCTGGATAAACATTTTCTAATATACAAGTATTAATCAAATTTAAAATATAGGAATTAAACATTGTCAGTTTTACATTAATATCTCTAGTGTTATATATATTTTGCCACGGAATAGCTGATGCATCAAACTCAAGCTCGTTATAATTAATTTCATTATAGCTCCTATATTCCAAAAATATTTCTTTTACATCAACAATAGAATCAAATACACTATAAATTTAGCAGTGATCAGACAAAGATTCTGAAATTGGTACAGTTTTCGTAGCCTTAGGACAGAAAGTTCTGTTTGTAATAATGACATCTAGAAGAGTGTTAGTCTGGTTATTAATGCGAGTAGGATTTGTCACATGTTGTTCAAGATTAAATGATTGAAGTAAATTAAAAAATTTTAATGTAGAATTACTAGTTTGCAATAAATCAATATTTATATCACCTGTTAGGATGACATAATCATAAAAGGGCACTGACAGATTTAAAATATCTTCCAAACTATCCAAAAATTCATTAATATCAGAGGAAGGAGGTCGATAAATTGAGACAAAACATATTTGCTTTTTTTGTGCTGAAACTTAATGCTTATAATTTCACAAGCATTATTTGTACTACCCAAATCTATTTGTTGAAAATTCAAATACTTTTTTACATATATCCCCACACCTCCACCCCCACCCATGCGATCATTTCTTAATAATGAATAACCATTAATAGTAAATGCACTAGAATCATGTTGCGCAGTCAACCATGTTTCTGTTAATGCTAATACATGAAAATTGTACATAAGTATGTAATTAACAAGTTCATCAAACCCAGTGTTTATCGATCAAACATTAAGATGTCCTATGCATAAATGTTGTTTTGTATGCACACCTTGCCTACCCTCAAGCCTCAAATCGTGACCATCCATGGTCTTCACAGAGCCTCGGGAAGACCAACCTACCCTCCACTATACAGAATGACACCCCAGCTCCATTGCCAAAATTTTGTGTTAATCCTATACCCAAAAAAACCAAGAATATAAAAATAATCCAACAATACACTACCTTATAATAAAAAAAATACCAAATACAAAATATATATGAATTGCATACTTAGCTAAAAATCAAGACAGGTATACTTATTTACTCATTTAACATCGATCTCTATTATTACAGTTTATTGACTATTTTTATATAACAAGACTTCTGTAGAAAAGTATAAAACAAAAACAAATATTGTTTTAGGTAGTCTAAGTCTATGTTTAAAACAATAATACATAATAACAATAATAACAATTAAACATTACAGGTGTCACTTTTCAAGCAAATAAATCCTTATCATTAATAGCCGAAAAACTAGTAGATAGTTCAGATATAAACAAAAAAAGATATAAATATATATTTTTAAGCTTAAATATAGAAGATGGTTTAGTTCAAATTTTATTTACTTTTTAATATTAAATTTAGTATAAATCTTCTAAATTAGTATAGGGCATATTGCCTTTGAAATTATTAAGTTTTAAGAGAATTATAAAATATTTATACCAGGAATTATATTAAATATTTTTTCCACATTTGTCACCCATAGAACTCACAGCTGTTTTTGCCCCCCTATAAAATACGAACACTCGGCCCCTTACCGTCCAACAGGAGTTTTGGAAATGCATTCGCGTTTCTTTAAACAATTTGAGACTTTCATTTGTAAGGACTTCGGTAAATAAAATCTTGGTACCTTTCAGTTTTGTTTTAAGATAGAAAATTTTATCGCGTAGCCATTGTCGACACAAACATACAACAACTGGCCTTGGCTTTGACTTTGGGTTTCGGCCGGTATTTTTGCGACCTAGTCGGTGACAAAAATTTATATCTGACATATTTATCGGTACCTCCAGTTTTGTTGTTATTAAACTAATGACTGTCTCGTATATATCTGATTTACCAGGGGATTCCTCCAGGCCGTGAATTAACATTTTGTTTAAATTTGTTTTTGTCATTGATTGGTTTTCCAACTGCGCTATGTCCTGTTGTAAACTTTTTAAAGATTCCATAACAGATTTTTCAAAGGCCAAAAACCTCTCTGTTAGTTTATCGATATCCCCACTGTCACTAACATTTTTTGACGATTTTTCTTCCATGTCCTTCTTAAACAACTCCAAATCTGAAGTAAACTTGGACGCCATTTGCTCCATGCGTACATTAAGCATTTGAAAGTCCGTTTGATGTTTTTTAGAAGAATCTTCTGATTTATTAGTTCCTCTGGTCATGATAAGAATTTTTAGGAGTTTTCCACAGGAACACTTTCAAAATTAAATAACAGGTAGTTTAGCGAAAAAACTTAAAAATTTACAGGACCGATGTAAACAATAAACCTATTCGAGACACATGCGTACTTAACTTCCATTAAATATTAAAAATATAATATATATATATATATATATATATATATATATATATATATATATATATATATATATATATATATATAGCTCTCACTAAAGTAAAAAGAGTGTACTTTTTTCATCCTACTGGCTGCATCCTGTTACTTAACCCTTTGTTGTTTAACGTAGTCAGCCGTGACTTCCTCTCGGATTACTTTTTTAGATAAAATGGGTTTTTTTGAAGACATCAGTAATCAATACGGGCCCCTATCACTGCTTCACATTTCAAGACATGGGCATCCAACACCAAGAAACTTGCATCACAAAAGAATCGAAGAATTTTTCTACTCAACTGTAAAAACAAAGGATTACTTCCAGCACATATAGACAACCAAACAAGAAAAATCACAGACAATCTACAAGTTGAAGATGGACATATGGGACAAATTGTCGACAACTTCTATCACAGGTTGAATAACAAAGTCATTAATTTAGAAATTAAAATTGTTAATAAGAAAATTAAGTGGCTTGAACATCATGTCAGCCAAATTATTGAAAAAATTAGTGAAACAGTACCTAGAAATTTAATTACTGAATTTGAAAATAAACAACGTACTAATTTTAACAAAGAATTCCACACAATTAAACAAAATAATTTAAAAAAAATTAAAAATTTAAACAACAAAGCTTTGTTAGATATTAAAACCCAAGATAGATGGTTTAAAAACTTAACAGATATAGAATTTCCAAAGGAAGTAATTAAAATTCTAGCTCTAGGTCCAAAATTTTGCTTACCCCCTACTACTAGGGATGTTTCACTAAAAAACTTGTTGGCAGATGTTGAATATATGATGACCAAAGTTGATGATTCCAAACTAAAAAACATTTATACATCTCAGGTCACTAATGTAATAACAAATTTCATTCATAATTCTAATAATAAAAATCAATACATTAATCATTGTTTTATAACAGCAAAAAAGTTCCTTAACGAACATCCTAACATTTATATAGTTAAGTCAGACAAAGGTAACACTACCACAGCAATGTTAAAAGAACAATACATTCAATTGTCAAAAAATTTATTAGAAGATGAGACTTATTACAAAGTTATTAACAAAGACCCTACATCAACTATTCAACAAAAAGCCAATAAGTTGATTTCACAATTAAAAAATAAAAAACAAATTAGTGCAGAAACAGCCAGTAACCATATGATCTATAATTCAGTAATATCTAAGTTTTATTCACTTCCTAAAATTCACAAACCTGAACTTTGTATGAGACCTATCATTTCTTCTGTTGATTGTGCAACATCAAAAATTGCTAAACTGGTCACTGATATTCTTGCCAATTCTTATAACAGGAACAATGATTATTACATAACTGGTTCATTTGAATTCGCCAGCTTAATTAATAATTTTAAACTTCCTAGTAAATATGTAATAATCAGTCTTGACGTACAATCCCTCTTCACTAACATTTCTTGGGCATTAGTAGAAAAAAGTTTAAATAAACATTGGAATAATATTGCTAACCATACAGATATTAAAAAATCTAATTTCTTAGAATTGGTTAAATTTGTCTTTGATAATACTTGTTTCCTTTTTAACGGAACTTATTATAAACAACATTTCGGTTCTCCTATGGGTTCGAAGACCTCTCCAATTTTGGCACAGTACATTATGGATGATTTACTCTTTGAGTGTATTCCTAAGCTGAGTTATCAATTACCTTTTTTAAAAAAGTTTGTTGATGACATATTATCGGCGATTCCTGTTACAGGTGAAGCTGAAATATTAAACATCTTTAATAATTACGACGAACATTTAAAATTTACAATAGAAAAGGAAGATAACAACAACAGTGTCCCCTTTCTCGACACTAGAGTAATAAGAGGTAAAGATAATGTGATCCTGCTTGACTGGTATCGTAAACCATCGAGTTCAGGTAGATACATTAACTACCATTCTTACCATCCATATAAAATGAAAATCAACTTAATTTTAGCTATGAAAAACAGAATCACCAAAATATGTCATCCAACACTCAAACATAACAGTTTAAAATACCTTGTGAATTTACTTAGAGAGAACTCATATCCTATTAAGTTATTAAACAAATTAATTTTTTCCACCAGTAATGTGCGGATTGGAGAGTTAGTTGAACACATACCTGATAACGAAATAACCCTTAAAAAATATTTTGGAGTTCCATTTATCAAAGATATCACACCAAAAATATCAAAAATTTTAAAGAATCAAAATGTTATTATAGCTAACAAACCAGTTAAAACTGTAAAACAACTTTTCACCAAAACCAAAGATAAAACTGATAAAATGCTCAGGGCAAATGTTGTTTATGAGGTGAAATGTAATGATTGTGAATTATCTTATATTGGGCAAACTTCTAGAAGACTTAAAGATCGAATAGTTTCACATAAGAGTGATATAAGACTTGGTAAGGAATCGTGTGCACTAGCAACACATTGCATTGAAATAGGTCATAGAGCAAATTTTGAAGATACAACAATTTTGGCATGTGAAAAAAATGGTTTCAAAAGATGTTTCTTAGAAATGGTTCACATCAATAACAACCCTAATTCAATTAATAAAAAAACTGACATACAGAATTTAAACATAATTTACTCTAACATATTACATATAGAAAAGTCTTTACAGACTAATAACAATTCAGTTTTAGATTTATCAGAAACTATATAAAATTGCTTAGAATTGTTTTTGATGTTGGGTGCGGGGTTACTGCCAACTAATCTTGAGAGGTTAAGAGTGACCCTGACCCCAATATCAAAAAAAACAACTAACTATCTATTTGCACTTAACACAGAACGTTTCTGTACAATAAAAAGAAGAAGAGATTTGAAAATTTGACATGCCAAGTTTGTAACAAACTTCAAGGTTTTAAAAAAACATTTCCGTTAGACCACATGTGAATTTTAGTAATCCAAATTTGTTTCAAATTGTACTGTGAAAAAAGTAATAATGTGTTGTTAATATCATTCAATAATGTGCTCATCATTTTTCGTTTGTATGCAGTTCTTCATAATTAATCTCAACTTACAGTAAGTAGTTGTTAAAAGTTCTTTTAAAAAAATTTTTTGTATCCTATTATGAATTGTATTAAAGTAGTAATAGTTCCTTTTTTCACTTTATTGTAGTTGTGACTGAAGAAGGAATAAAGTCATTCCGAAAGCTCTCACTAAAGTAAAAATCTGGTGTGGGCACCACACGACCTTCCGAACACTAACAAGTAGTGGTAGTTTTTGATAAAAGTGTCAATATCTCGAAAAGTAATGAAAATATCAAAAAAATGTATTCTTTCAAAAATGACTGAAATTACATGTTCTTTCCACAAAGTATAAATATTTTGCCAATAACGATATAAAAACCCAATATTTTCAAAAAATTCCATTTTTTGATAAGAGTAAACGTCCACTTCCGGTCGGCCGATTTTACTCAAATTCTATCAGATTCCTCCGATGGTGATTATAAGTAAGGTTTTATAGTTTCATTCCGATCCGATTAGCCGTTTAGCCGCAAATGTGTTCACAGACACACAGACAGACACACAGACAGACAGACAGACAGACATTTTTTATTTTTGGGTTTTTTAGGCTCAGGGAACCCTAAAACGCGTATTTCCGCTAAAAACCCGAGATCGAAATTTTTCGCGATCACAATACCTTCCTATAACAGCGTTGCTGTTCGGAAGGTAAAAAGAGTGTACTTTTTTCATCCTACTGGCTGCATCCTGTTACTTAACCCTTTGTTTTATATATATATATATATATATATATATATATATATATATATATATATATATATATATATATATGCTTTAAGATATCGGGCAGCAGCCATGTAAGGAAAAAAGTGAAACTCTTTTTATTTTTCTTGAAAGCTTTCGAAATATGTTTATTTCTTCATCAGTCAATACTGAAATTATTACATATTAGTGGAGTTTGGCTAAATTATGATTTAACTACTTGCAATAAGTGAGATTATTCCTTATAAAACTTTACACAAAAAAACATTGCTAAGAAACACCAATTTTTCTTTAAAAGTTGAAAATTATTTCGTTATTTCCACGCCACTACTACTTCAACTGATTGTTTTAACAACTTTTTTTAAATATTTTATCAGCTTGTCAGTGCTTTTTATGTCGAGAGGGGTCAACCTTAAAACTTGTCTTTTACTTTTCAGAGATTTTGAATTAATTTCTATCGTATTGGATAAATCCGTTCGTTTTATATTTTTGTTGAAATCATAATTAAAGATATTTGCATATATGATGCTTAAATTTTTTATATCTGATTTTTTTTTCATTGCTAATGGTTCATTATTAATGTGTACCATTTCTAAGAAATTCCTTTTATAGTAATTATTTTCACAGGTTAAAACTTTGGGGTTGTTAAAGTTAAAAGAGTGACCAGTCTCAATATGCTGGCTAACTACTGCACAAGATTCTTTATTTAATCTTAAATCACTTTTGTGTGAGGTGATTCTATCTTTTAAAAGTCTAGAAGTTTGACCTATGTAAACCATTTTACAACTATTACAATTGGTAAATAACGTTGGATCTTAAACCATCATTCACTTTGTCTTTCAGTTTACTAAAAAGTTGGTTTATTGTTTTTTTGTTTTATTTGCAATCGTCACTTGTAATTCTGCTAGAATTTTCGTTACTTTTGGAGTGATTTCTTGTATGTATGGCATGCTAACATATCTTATGGTGGGTAAATTGTTGTTCTTATTATTTTCCAAGGGTACAACTCTGTTCACAATTCGGTCATTGTTAGGTGTAGACCAAATTAGTTTTTTTAATAATTTAGGTGGATATGAGTTATCTACCAAAAGTTTATATAACTTTGCTAAACTGTCTTTTTTGAAGGATGGGTGACATATTTTAATAACTCTGGTTTTTAATGCTGTAACCAAGTTAATTTTCATTTTATAAGGATGGTAAGAGTGATAATTCATGTATCTTCCAGAACTAGAAGGTTTTCTATACCAATTTAATCTTATTTTGTTATCGTCGTCTCTGATAACTTTGGTATCTAGAAAGGGGACACCTTTGTCCACACTTTCTTCCTAAATTTAAGGTATTGATTATAATTGTTAAAAATTTCTAATAGTTCTGTACTTTTATCTTCAGGGATAGTACTAATAATGTCATCGACATATTTTTTCAAAAAAGGAATGTTAAAAGACAATTTAGGAAGACAACAATCCAGTAAATCATCCATAATGAATTGTGCAAGAATTGGGGACAGAGTTGATCCCATAGGGCAGCCATGTGTTTGTCTATAATATTGTTTATCAAAAGTAAAATAAGTATTATTAAAAACAAATTCTATCAGTTTTAGGAAGTGACTTTCATCCATTGTGCAATGTGTTTTAATATTATGCCAATGTTTGTTAATACTAGTTTTTACTAAATCCCATGGAATGTTAGTGAATAGTGATTGAACATCCAAACTTATTATTTTATAGCCTGGTGGTAGTTGATAGTTGTTAAATTGATTAGCGAATTCAAAAGAATCTTTTATGTAGTATTCGTTATCCTGGTTGTATGCCTTACTCAAAATATCTGTTATTAATTTAGCTATCTTTGATGTGGGTGAATCTATTGAAGAAATAATTGGTCTCATGGCTAATTCTGTTTTGTGAATCTTGGGTAATGCATAAAACCTAGGAGCTATTGCATTATATATTTGATGTTTTTTAGCAACAACCTCCGATATCTGTTTTTCTTTTTTTAATTTAGAAATTAATTTGTAAGCTTTCTGTTGAATTGTGCTTGTTGCGTCTGATCTGATCTGTTTGTAATATTTTTTATCATTGAGTAAATTCAAAGAAAGAGCCTTATATTCTTCCTTGTACATGACTGTTGTTACATTTCCTTTATCTGATTTGGTAATAATAATTTGTGGGTTTTCTTTTAGGAATTTTTTAGCTAGATTATACCAATGATTTAGAAATTTGTAACTGATGTTATGTTCACTATGGTGAATGTAATTAGTTACTATGTTCGTTATTTGGGAAGTATATAAGTTCTTTCTTTTTTCTTCATTGACATCCATTAAAGCATATTCAACATCTGCCAACAAATTTTTAAAGCAAATGTCTTTAGCTGTGGGAGGTAAACTGAATTTAGAACCTAAAGATAATATTTTCTTTACTTCTATTGGAATTTCTATGTTGGTTAGATTTTTAAACCAATTATCTTTTATTATGATTTTTTTAAAATTTTTTTGAATTAATTCATAAATTTTTTTGATATTCGTTGTTTTGATTTTAAAGAAATTTTTATTATAGTTTATGAGCTGTTTTCTTTTGAATTCTTTGTAAATATCTTCAGGTAAAATTTCCTCAGCTAGAGACATTTTCTTTTCTAAAGTAATTTCTAGATTTTTGATAGTATTGTTAACAATTTTAATTTCTAAATTTAAAATTTTGGAATTCAACCTGTGGTTGAAGTTTTCAATATCTTGTCCTAGTTTTCCCTCTTGATATTGGAAATGATAAGCTACATGTTTGGTGTTATTGGTGAGGTGGTTGGGTAGCAATCCTTGTTTTCTACATGTAAGTAGGAAAATTCTACGGTTTTTTTGTGCAGCCAACTTAGTGATGGTGGTGGCCCAAGTTTTTAGTGTAAGTGTTGTGTTTATGCCATATGTGTTTGTGATGGTGTTATAGAATAAGAAAATTAAATATTTGAAAATAAAAAAAAGGATTTTATATAAATTTATAATGATACATATTGTTGTTTTATAATGATTTAAATTAAGGAATCATATTTAAATAGAATAAGAAAGTTGTGTGTGAAAATATCAATGCTAAAGACATAAATTTTAAATTAAGAATAAATTAAATCATGTATTAAATTAGAACTTACTTACGTTTACGATAATCAATATTGGAATTTTAAAGCATCATATTTATTTTTATAGAATTGATTTTGATGAAAATGAAAAATCCTAAATTCACTTACCTTTAGAGCAGTATATAGAGTTAGCTGATTATCCAGAGATTTTTGATGAAATTTTTAATGGTTATGGAGATAATCATATTTAAATCCAGGTGTGAAGTCATCTAAATGTTTAAGAAGTTCTACGAGAAACTGGTATAAGTTCTTTCTTTATTAACAATAAAAAACTTTTGTGTTTTATTATAAATATTGTACGAACATTTTCACTATTTCACTAATCACTATTTCCTTAGTATATAAGTTTATTTCTGTTGTTTCAAGTTGTAATAATTATCAGATTTTTCGTTTTTATTTTGTTTAATAAGCCAAATTTTTAAACATTCGTTAAATTTTCAATCGCTTGTTTAAAAAAAAAAGTTAGGGTATAAATTTTCTTCTCTTTCTAAATTCTCAACGCAATCATGTCATTTGGTATATAAGAGAAGTAAATTTTTTTATATTTATCCAATAGTATATGATTTATTTAAACTTGCATTGAATTCTGCCCAAGAGAAAAGAGTCAGTGTCGGGTAGGTAAATAAAATAAATAAATTAATATAATCTAAATTCATAAAATTGAAATCATATAAACTAATTTGCCTATATAAAAATTTTAAATAAAATTCAACGTACAAAATTTATAAACTACAAGGCAAATTTTATTTATAGCATAATAACTTATATATTATAATTCCTAGCAAGTTATATATGTTATATATAATTAACAAAAACCGCCAGATTGATTTCTTAATTGTTATAAATAAAGTCGCTGTATTTTTTTAAAAAAATTATGCTAACTCTGCTCCCATTGGTCTAAAAAACTTTTTTTTTTGTTTAAATCTTTGTCTTGATGTCAGTTACAATAATCTGCAAATTAAAAAATTGTAGGATAAGTAGGCGCTGCAGCTCTAATTGTTTATAACTGCAATTTTACATCTTCATAATTAACTGTTTTTAACGGATCAAAAATAATTTTTTTATAACTTTCCAACACAATATGAAAGTTAAAGGCTTAAGAAAGAAAATAAGAGTAAAATTAACCCTCTACCACATTTTTCGGCAATCCTATAGGCACTGAAAGTTGAAGGTCGCGGGATAAACAAATTCATGTATCCCAGCAACAAAATAACCGATCTGGGTCACCAATATCTTATTCGATTTGGAATTAAGTAGGCTTGAACTTTATACCTCTAAAATAAACAAAAAGCAATTTTACAATAAATATTAAGTTTTTTATTTTTAACATTTATTATTTATTATTGCAATAACAATTAGATTTAATTAAAACCATTACGGCTTAAACTAAAGAACCTTTAATATACTTTTATAGTTTATACAAAAGATCCTTATAACAATACTTACTTTAGGTAAAAAATTAAAAAAACACAAAAAATACGTATTTTTCACCTACGAAAGGTCACAAATAAATAAAAACCAAACATTTTCTGTTGAATGAACTAGGGGATTGTTTTTCATGTTTCCCTTTATAATGTAGGCCAGGTTACAAAAATTCCTGAATTAAAGACTACTATTTGCCCTACATCCTGGGCTACTTCACGACAGAAAAACAATAAGATGGCCAAAGAAACTTTTTTTCCATATTATGGACAAGATGTTGAATAATTCTTTTCACTTGTATAATATATATTCTGGACAGAAAATGTCATCATTTGACTTTAGAATGGCAATCATAAATGAACTTTTACCTCCTTATGTGAATTTAAATTTAAGAAAACCTTCAAACATCGAACATAGGCTAACAAAAAGGGAAGCGACTCCAGGTAAAAAACAAGTCGACAGAGAAACATGTCAAAGCTGTTCCAAAGAAAAGAAAAGAACGGATACAACTTACGTATGCGAAACTTGTCCTGGAATTTCAGGATATTGTCTAAATTGCAGCATCATAATTCACAAATGGAATATAACAGCCCAAGTTTTATTAATATTTAGGTTTGTTTTAAATACATGTTTTGAAATAAATAATGTTTTAGTGTAGAGTATAGGCAACGCTTATAAGCGTCAACGGTACACGGATATGAATTCCGAAACTCCGTGCCACTGCCGCTTATTGGCGTCAGTTTTTTTTTACCTTTTCTTAAATACTTAAAATAGGAATTACCTATAAAACATTAATATTCATAATTATTAGCAACATAATACCGTTTTTTCTATTTTTTTAATTTGGGACCACGTAAAAGTAAGTTACAAAAGAGCGGCATCCAACCTGGTACCGTGTTCACACAGTAAAATTTCAGGTTTAGGGAATAATCATTGCACACATAGCTCTAAAGTTATTTATTTATTTATTGGCAATTAATTACAGAGATTCTCCCTAAGGAGATACATGTAAAAACCTGAAGAGAGAGAACATTTCTCTCTGTGCTCAGGAGCCAGCTTACAGACTAGTTACTTAAAACTAACTTAAAACTAAAATGTGGCATACCATTGGCATAGCCTTATGCATAATTTAGCCTGTCATTTTATTTTTAATTTCATTCATAACTTTCTTCTTAATTATTTTATGTGACATTTTCAAATTTTTGTATTTATTAGGTAAAAAATTAAAATATTTAATAGCGGTGTATATACAGTTCTTTTTATAAATGGTTTTTTTGATGTTTTGGAACAGGAATGTCCTTTTTTCTTGTTATACTTTTAGAATTACAAAATGTAGTACTCAAAGAATTATAGTAAAACATAACACATTTCGTTGCATATAATACTTCAATCGTTGGAATTTTATCGTTCTTTAATAATTTTATAAATTTATTTTGGAGATTAATAAGTTGTTTCAATTCAGACATATAAGCTCCCCCCCAAATAATCAAACCATAATTAATTATACTATATACATAAGCAAAGTAAATTACTTCTAATATTTTTTTAGGCAAATGTTTAAAGAAAATATTTTACTTTTTTAATTACATGTTGAATGTGGAAGTCCCATTTAAGGTTAGAATCCATGAAAATTCCAAGATATTTAGTTACATTTGTTCTACTTATTTGCTTGTTATCTATAATAATTTCAGTACTGTGAGGGACACTAGTAAAGGGGCTGCACCGGTTCTAACGCAAAATCGACCAATTTCCCATGTAAATCTCCATAAGAGAATCTAAGGTTCATTTCGGTAAATTTTTGCTCTTTTTGATACTGCGCATATAATTTGAATAAAATTTCATTGTGACGTTATTGGAATGGTCGGATGGGACATTTTTTCAATGGGGGGTATTTAGGGAGGCCCATTGGCGCATCTATACTTGTAAAAATTGGTTACTCATCATTTTTTTATGTGGAAGAATAGTTAGTAGGTAATTTATATATTTACTTTAACAATAAAACACATTTTTAATTTTTACATTTATTACAATATATATAAAACATATATAAATATATAAATCTTATTTCACCAAATAAAATGTTGTTACAGTCTGATCAATTTTCTACTATAAATTTTACTCACACTGCTTCTAGACGTGGTTGTTTTCTTTTTTAATAAAATTAAAATAATTAATATTGTACAACTAGAGAACTGTAATAACCCCTAATTATATTAAGTATTCATTAAAGAATTAATAGAATAATGACATAATGACCCCCGGGCAATGTCTCGTATGTATCTGATATAATATATCTTTTATCGTCATCGGGGCTAGGAGCTATTTTGGTATAAATTCGCCATTAGATTTATAATGCATAGGTGGCGGTTTAGAATTTTATTTAAACAAAAAATGAAAGTGAATGTATTTTTTGTTTTTGAAAAATGTATATTTGTGTTAATTATGCAAGGTCTATCTTTTAATGATTTCTATATATAATATTTTACATTCTAATAATGAAGGTAATAATTACATATAGAATTTTTTCATTTAACTGTATATATACACGATTCGGGTACCTACTAAGAAAAGTGTTCAGTTTGTGCAAATAAGAAAAGTAAGTTAACATTTATTTTATTTTATTGATAGATATTTATATATAAATAATTTTAAGTAAAGGGGCTATGACAGTTCGGGGCCAAAATCGATGATTTTTACATGTAAATCTCCATAAGAAAATCTAAGGTCCATTCTGGTCATTTTTGAACCATTTAGCCACGCCTCCCGATCACGTGACCTGGCGGGGTAGGCTGGGGGACCAGGGACGTAGGGTTGAAGGATTTCGACAATGTAACAGGGTAAGATACCTTAAACAACGTGTCAAAAGGGCACTAGGGTAGTATCTCGGAAACAACCGAACGGATTTCGGTGTGTGACATATCGTTGGAATGGGGGTGCGGTATAGAGTAAGATGAAAAGTCGTAACTGCCAAAAGGGCACTAGGGTAGTATCTCGGAAACAACCGAACGGATTTCGGCGTGTGACATATCGTTGGAACGGGGGTGCGGTATAGAGTAAGATGAAAAGTCGTAACTGCCAAAAGGGCATTAGGGTAGTATCTCGGAAATGGCAGATGGGATTTCGGTGTGTGTCGTATGGTAGAGAATGGTGAATGGGGTGAGTTGAAGCGTTAAAAAAGACGTATTGACATCGACAAAAGGGCTTTAGAGCTGAATAGATTTTATGGAGTGCCGTGAGATATACGGAATGAAATGGGGATAAATGGGATCCTGTATGCAACATATACGAATGATGTAGAGTTAGATGTACGGAGAGATTATTATCGTATTGGTATAGTAGGAATAAGCTGTATAGAGAGAAGTTAGGGATAAATGGGATGCTATGATATTGCTGTGTGCGACTCAGTAATGTAAATATATAGCGGGCTAAAAAAGAAAAGTAATATTAAAGTTTATATGGATAGGGTTAATAAAACAATAATACATTTAAAAACATATATTAAACAGTTAAAAATGTAAAGTTACATGTTAGCAAATCTTCTAGTTGATAAACCCACTTACATAATTATAAAAATAGTTAAATTGTTAGATAATAAAATCTAATCGACATCCATTGCTTGTTCCATTATAGAGTAATGTCCCCAGGGCAAAGTATCGTAGATATCTAGATATCTTTTGTCATCATCAGAGCTGAGAGCAATTTTCTGTTGTTCTAGAGAAAAAACATGATGCTGCTTGGATCGTATTAGGTGCTGTATCGCAGTCTTCGCTTTAGCTGTTTCTAAACATTCAATGTAATCATCGAAAGTAATTTTTGTTTTTACAACGGATGATTTGACGCCCTTAGCCTTTTTTGTAACACCATAATTTAATAAAGTTTGCTCAATCTCATCATCGTCATATTCCTCAGCTTTTAATTTCTTTTTCAAATTTTGCAACTCAGCCTCTGTAGTAGAAACTTTTATGCTGTACAATTTGGACCGCAACCCCACAAAATCTGTCATAATACGCCCATTATTCTCATCCTTCATCATACCCAAAACTTTCTTATTCACCTGTGGTATTCCATATATATTATCTCTAGGATAGTCTGATGTATCAAAGTATTGGTGGCAATCGTTTTTCATAATAGTGTATGGATCTTTTCTCAGTATTTCGACTGCTAAAGAGTCCGTATCGGTATAGAAAGCTGCGCAGTCTTCCCCAAATGTCTTAAGCAGGTAATCATAGTGAAAGCTGTATATAGTGGTTTTCGCAAGGTCCAGGATTGATTGACCAACATATATTGGCTTATTTAGATAAATTTGAAGTTTATTCATCTCTACTGCAACCAAATTTTCGTCAAATATCATACTGTTCTTAAATTCAGGTTTGGATATGTAAGATTGAGCACCATATCGACCCTCCCATTCAGTTAAAAGTTTCACATCAACCCTTTTTCGTACATTTTCCATAGTTTTGCCAAACACAGCATTGTTCATTAACTTGAACAAATTCTTCTCAAAATCATTTTTGGCAGCTGTTCGAAGAGTTGTGTTTAGGTCGATGTAAGACTTTAACCATGGGCTTTGCTTAAATTTCAATACTCTATGTATTTTTGTTACTTTTAACCCATGCGATATAGCCTGTTTAAGAGCCTGATAATGAATAACATATTTTTCTTTATTATTTAGTGTAGCCATCAATTTAGTTAGTTCTTTAGTTTTAGTTGGCGGTTTCATAGTTTTAGGGTTGATATGTTCTGGGCAGAAAGGAATATCTTTATGTCTATCGTGTAAATCATGTGGATACTCCAAGTCCACTTCCAGCATGTAACCATCGTCATTATCATTAGCAATCGTAGTAATATCAATATTTGTATCTGCCCATTCAAATCCGCCATATGGTAAATACTGAGACATCGCCCATCCATATTGATTGTTTACATCAAAGTACATCAAATAGCTTTCAGGTTTCGTTTGATCAAAATTCGGCATATACTTGTTGTTTGCATGAGCTCTTCTTTTAGAGCAAACTTGACTAAGACCCCCTCTAATACCCCGCTCAACAAACAAAAACATATCAGGATCAGTCAGCAACTCCAATTCTTGTCTAGTATACTTTAGCATTGCATCCCACGTATAACCGGGGAGCGTAAAATAGTGGGCTGGATCTAGTTCATACGTTTTCATACAGCTTATTCTAAACTGTTCAAAAACATCTGCTAGAAGCAATATGTCAGTTTTCATGTACAAGTCGACATAATCTCCTAAAGTAGTACAGTTAAACATAGACCAAACTTTATGAGCCCTTCTATATAGACGTTTGGGGCAAGGCTTATCTTCTAATTTATTATAAAAAGCATCTTGAGGTGCTAGACAGGATTCATTGAAACGATCAAAACTATCAATGTAATCATATGGCATTACTCCTTTCTTCGTTAATAAATTAAATTGTTCTTCTGTAGCATTATGAAACTGAGATATAAGATTTGGAAATTCTGTTAAATACGATGATAACTTATCTAGAGAAGATGCCATAAATCGAAAACTGTCTATAAATCTAAAGTTTATCCGGGATTCATCAACATGCTTGGTAAAAGAAATGTATTTTTCTTTAGTAAGAGGGAGCAAATCTATAGAGCCAGTCATGCGGGTTGCGATATCTTTTATTACAAAAGATGCATCATAACCACTCAAATTGTGAAATATGACGGGGATTGTATGAGTGTCTTGATAATTAACATTGCATTCATTATGTGCAGCCCCGCGATAATTATTTTCAGATATTAAGTGAAAATGATCACGGACTTTTTTTTCCCCAACTTTAAAGGGTAGCGTGCAAATATGGCAACATGTGGATGCTTGAAAATCGCTCTCTTGCTGTGGGGTCATGTTTATATCATATGGACATAAAAATACCGTTGAAACATCCTCAGCAAGCTGATTCATTTCATCAGCAAACCACTGCATACAATCTGTCCCACGATAGCTTTTATAGAAGGACAAAGAATCGTCGTAGGAACATTTAAAATAGTACCCCACTGCAGCAGGAATATGTTCTTGGTAAGCGGTCTTTTCCGCGCATGGCTTTAAAACACTTTCTAGATCAGCGTATACAGCGAAAGGGGCTTTTATTTTGTTTTTAAAATTCTTAAATTTTATCATATTTTTACCCTCCTCAGGCATCCTGATGGCTGTATCATTCTTTTTAATACAATCATCAATGTGTTTATTTAACATATTTGTAGAATGAAAATAATGTAAACATCTGTCGCAGAAATATTTCTTACCATCATGATTGTTCAGTTGTTTAGACAAAAGGCGCGATAGGTTCTTAATCCAGACGTAATGATATCTTGTTGGATTAGAATAGTCATCTTGAATAAGAAGTAAATTTACGTGCTTATCTTTCTTTGCAGATGTTAGATATGTGGGAAGCGTCGTGAAATCCTTTTTATATTTCCTCAAAACATATACGTTGACTGAAACATTATTTTGCTTCTCAAAACTGGGGATTTGTTTTATAGTCATTGGAAACTGGATTCCTTTCAATTTTAATACCTCTGAATAATGTGGGTATTTATTTGTTCTTTGAGGATGGTCCGCAGCTGGATACAAAGCAGCCGTCATTGCCCATGCAAAGCAGGCTTGGTCATCATTTTTAACATTAATGCAGGCTTCTTTTCTTTTAATTTGGGGTGGTAGTTCAATATATGACGATCCAAGTTGGGGTATAAATTTATTAATGTTTATTCCCAAGTTAACAATTCGTTTCAAGGCCCACCCACTGTCACGCTCCTGGAATTCTTCGAGATCTTTTAGAATAGGATCCGAAACATTTTCATCAAACCAGTTATTTATATTAGTTGTTTTGTATATAGGAGCGTTTGATGTGGTGAAATATTTATTTTCGTTTAAGATCCTATCAGCCCTAGCTATTTCAAATTCTCCACAAAACGCCATGTTAACTTTGACTGAATCATCTTTCTTGAGAGCGTTTTGAATTCTTCGTTTGAACAGCGCTTTACAGTCTAGCAGAAAGGCTACTGGATCTTTATGTTTAAGATTGGATATGACTCCTGTTCGGATTCTTGAATTAAATGCAGAGGATATATCATCCCAATGGACCCTATGTTTTGCGGTAGGTTTTGTTGATTGAAGACCTGCACCCTTTTTCTGTTGGAATTTAAATTGGGCTCGCAACGATTTTACTTCTCGAAGTTGTGCTTCTAATTTCTGCTTCTCTCCAATTGATGTGGCAGATTTTAAAGCAGTTCGAATTTTTCTTGTAGCTTTTGTACATTCTTTAACTCCTTCTCTAGCTCGCTGCTCATCATAATTCGAGGTTATTAACCCCAAAATGGTTGCAATGTATTTGATAAGTTTAAGTAGCATGTTAGCAAATAGGCATCAAACATCCGACGAAATATCTGAAACAAAACAGTACTCTATAAAAATCTTCTTTGTATATTTTTTTTTGCTACATCAAATAAATATATTATTAACTTTAAATATGACCCTTGCTTTTTATTGATATGCCAAAATTGTCAAGGACCGTCGTTAAAATCTAAAAATGCCGACCAAAAGTTGAATAAATAAAAAAATATTTATAATCTATTAAATTGTATACCTTCTCATAAATGTGTTGCAATGCTTTTTGATTTAGAAATGTAAGAGCATACAAAAAAAAATAGGTGTGTATCCTAAAACAGATAGACTGGGAATAAATCAGAAAGAACGTCGTCTTAGTTTTATATGTTATTTTAGAAGAACAGTTAGAATGAGCTGAAATTCCTGTAGAAAAAGCAGATAATGAAAACATACCTAGTTTGTTATAAGCATACATGTATAAAGTAAACAAATTAGTAATAGTAACAGTAATAATAATAAAAAACTAAATCTAAAAATAGAACGAAAGAAAATCTCTAAATTAGCTTAAAATGATTAACAGTTCTACTTAAGCGCCATAAACTATTTACTTCAATTAGTTTGATCGTGACCTTCAGAAAACCAACATGCCTAGAGACTGTGATTGGGGAAGACCCTGCTGCTGTTCAGAATGCAAACCTCAGATGAAAGAATTATGCGAAATTTGTAATGTGAACATAGGATGGGCAGTTGGAAGCACTTTGAGAGAAGATAGAAAAGGCATTAAATATTATGATTTTGAGACTTGTTGCGACTCATGTTATCAGAAAACATATGGAATTAGAGAAGAAATGTTGTTCAATGCAATGGTAGAAGCTCTTAAGACGCCTAAGTGACAGCACTATTTAATAGCGCTTAAATGAAAGTAAACCATAAAACCTAATTTATAGAGACGATAAAAATTAGAATAGAAAAAAGACCCTACATGATATAGAATCATTAAACTATTGGGAAGATTTAAACTAAAGGGTCCGGATTGGAAGCTGGCAGTATGGAGAATAGACGATAAAGACTTAAGTTTTACAAAAGATTAAAAGAGATGCAATCTTTATCACTACTTCATTATTAGAAGCTACTATATTTACACAGTTTTTCGTGATAGCGTACGGTTATCAACAAGCAGTTTTAATGTATGTATAATAGAATGACCCATGTATACATTTTAAGTTTTTAATAAAGGTATATGTAAAAGTATGGTGTTTTATTTAAAAATACATGAAGATTCTGGTTTAAAAGACATATCAATATTTGGTTTAAAAACTACAAATACTACATATAGACGCAAACGAAGGGCATAAGTTCCACTAAATTACTACCGCTTCATAAACATACCATAGAACCTTTATTGACGCTATAATGCCTTCATAGAACACACAGTATCCCTTCAGACACCACTTATGATTCCTTAATAGAGTAGTTATAAACCAGACATAGGTCAGTCATACGTCAGTCATGGGTCAGTCATACATCAGTCATACGTCAGTCATACATCAGTCATACGTCAGTCATACGACAGTCATACGACAGTCATACGTCAATCATACGTCAGTTATACCACAGTCACGGACCCTTAATAGGCCGGTCTTAGTCCATTCTCAGACTAGTCATAGTCTCTTAATAGACCAATTATAGTTTATAGTTCATAAAAAGATCAACAAATGAACACATATCGACCATATTATAAACCATACAACTACATACAGATAATAAATTGAATTAACCTAGTGCAAACTAATCATTTGTTAAGATGACGTCGACCCATTCAGTAGAAGAACTGGTAAAAAACGTTTCTACAAAATATGCTGACATAACTAATATGAATGATGATAAAGGAACGACCATAACCAATGATCGAGATATGAATGTTGCAGATTTTGATAATCCCTTTCATAAAAAATACTGGAAAGATTCAAATAAAATTGATAGAGTATATGGGCCAGAATATGATTGGAAATTGTCTAAGTGGAGATTGGGTGATAAAGATCTTTGCTTTGATGAGGAAAGTATTATTGTTGGCGACAAAAAATTTAAAAATACCTTAGGATTGAATGAGTTGATTTTTTATAAGAAACCAAAAAATTACACTAAATGTGACCATCATATATACAAACATATATTAGAGTTAACGGGCGTTCATCGTAATTCTCGAGGATATCTTAAACATAAAGGATGCAAAGAGAAGTATGAAAATGTTATTAAACCTCTATATAAAAGAAAAAGACGTTGTTCAGCTAAGCTGACAGAAAAAAGGACCTTAGGATTTCCCTTAAACCAATTGGAATATTCAGGATCAAACCCAATAAACAGTATAAAACCAAAATTAAAAATTTCTGAACAAAAAGTAGAAAAGCTTAGCAACATGGAACCAGAGTTACCAAAAAATTCTGAACAAAAAATAAGAACACAAACAAATTTAGAACTATCGAACATAGTATGGTCTAAATACTATGCTCAGAATGACCCAAATATATTAGTCGATCATCTAAGAAGATTGTACAACAATGGAGGTTCACAAGAGGAAGCTACCAAGATCATTGAAGAATTAGAAAATTTAGGAATTATTAGAAAATAAGTTGTATTTCTTTGTGATTGAACTTTTTACATTACATACTGGTTTTAAAAAGTTTCTTGTTTTATTTAAAATAATACCTTAGATGGAAACCCACCTTAAGAAGAAGAAAAGACCGTATACGATTAAAAAGAACTTGTAGGTTTTTATTTTAAGCAATTTGGATGTTGTCTAAAGTATCCATAAACAATCAAATATGAAAATATCATCTAATAACATAATTTCAGTAAACAGAAATAAAAAACGATACATAAACTAACTTATGTGAAAGGAAATAACAATCAGAATGCTGAAATTAACTAAAGTAAACCAAACAGTACTAAGTTAAAAAGAAAATTTGACACAAAAATAACACAAATTAGTTAAAATTAAAATACTAATAAAAAAGCAAAGGTATATGGCATGCAAGTGTGATGTGCAGAAATAGGCATTTGGAAATAGAAAGATAAACCATCAGGATCAGTCTCCGATACCTGATCGTTCCTGACGTATAATACAATAGCACTATTAAATTACCCGATTTCCAAAAAAATTACTACAAATTTATCTAGAATAACTTCAAAACATGTAATTCTTAGAGATATATAGAGAATAATACACAAAAGGTATCTATCATTATTACAAACGTATTAAGCTTACCTTAAAAATATTGTTGAACCCCCACTAACTTTCATTAACTTTGCTGTTAAAATGCTGATTTTACTTTAGGAATTGATAGCGGTCCTCAGTTCTCAGTTTGCATTTAATTTGCCAAAACGTACAGGAAAATGATTCGTAGCTCTATACTGAATGGTTTAGTTAATGGATACACTATACGCTGTGGAAAAGCTAAAATAATAAAAATAAAATATTAAAAATTTATGAAATGTGCACTATTAAAATGTAGATGTTAGAAAAATTTACAAAAAATTAAATACATATAAAAATGTATAAATGATAAAATATACTTACATAATAATAGCACAGGAAAACTCAGCACACAATCTTAATTAATAATATTAAACTGTAGACTGAAAAATTTAAATTGACTCTATCTATTCAAACGGCTGTATATATACTCTAACTCCTACTCATTTTCTAGAAAAATCGATTGAATACATATATTGTTTTGAATAAACCTTGTTGATAAGCGATTGTTTTTCAAAACGGAAATTGGTTAAAAATACTTTATATAATTATTTTCAAAATAAGCATTGGGTAGACCTCAATACCACCTTATCAAGAAAATTTTACACTTGCAATCGGCATATTGATTTTTGTTATTAACTTGCTTTTTATTTTTTCTCGATTTTACCAGTGATTTTTATACACTTAGAAATCGTAAGTATATTTTTTTAATTTACTTCTGCTTTTAATTTTGTTAGAGTTTATATGAATTTTTATTTTTCTGAAATCCATTTTGTGTTTATTTCTTAGAGAAAAACCATTTCAATGTGTGATTTATATGTATGTATTTCATGTATACGCCTATGAACTATTTATATTTTTGCGGTTTTTAACATTGCAAATCTTATCATGATTCAACGGCCTCTTGTAAAATTTAGTTCGGAATTAAATTTTATTGTGTCAACTTTTCAAATTATATGTTTAAGGTATATAATCTATACATAGTTTGATTCTCTTATGTATTATATGTATTTATTAGAACATTAAAACTATGGATGCTAAACTTGATTCTTAAAATTTTGTGTCAATGTGATAAAATGTATAAACTTTTTATAAAATGTAGTTATCGTGACAGATATTTAAAAGACTGAGGTTCGGTTTTTATCAAATTTTGTGATTACAGGTATGTACCGCTTTATATAAAAAACTTTATCCTAAAATGATAAATCTGAGGATTTTCCTAAAGTTTTTGCAAAATTTTTACTATTTCAAGAATTTTTAGTTTTATAATACAAAGGTTGATATTTTTTTAATACTTCCGTGATTTTTAGTTTATGATATTAAGTTTGGCTTCTAAAAATGTATATTATTTGAGTTTTATTAAAGTTTGATATATTTTGTGTTATTTCAAAATTTTTTATTTTCATAACTTAAAATTTAGTGTTTAAATGTATATTACTTGCCTATTTATTAAAATATAATTTTTTTCTTTAATAGAAAATTTGGTTTCTAAAAATTTAAATTACTCAATTTTTATTAAAGATTGATATATTTTTAATATTTTAAGAATTTTTTAGTTTTATAATTCTAGGTTTGACGTCTAAAAATGACTATTATTTAGTTTTTTATTGCAAAGTTTGGCTTCTAAAAAATGTCTATTAGGTACTTCGGTTTCATTAAAGTTTTATACATTTACATAAATTTTTGTATATAAATACCTAATATAGTTTTTTGAATATGTTGTTATTTTCATGAATTTTATTATACATACTATTCTTTGGTTTTTATCAAATTTTATAGTATTTTCAGAAAATTTTAATGCGAAAATTAATATATATCAACCAACCTACGTATTTTACTATAAATTAATTATTTGGCTTTATTACGATCATTTAAACTTTTCTTTGAGTTTAAATTTAAATATATTTAAAGAATTTTTTGGTTTAAATTCTACTACTTTATGTCTATTATATATCATAATAAATACTTTTCTTTGAGTTTTTAATGTAAAGCGTAATGTAATAATCTTTCTGAAATTAATACCGTAAAGTAGTATATTTCCAAATTTAACATAA
The DNA here is from genome assembly GCA_964028335.1 of Altica lythri. NCBI lineage: Eukaryota > Metazoa > Arthropoda > Insecta > Coleoptera > Chrysomelidae > Altica > Altica lythri. Next base: position 83,733,235 of record OZ034801.1, read on the forward strand.
TTTCCACAGTAAACTGATATCAGGACAAATTTTCAAACGATGTTTGATTAAAAAATTAATCTTATGCTTTTAGCTGTGAATATTCTAGGAAACGAAACGATAGAAAAACCACCCTAGCTTTCAGCCATCAAAGTACCTGCATTGTTTTGATAAACATTTCAGATCTGTTTTATTTCTTTTGATATTTTTTTTTTAAATCCTAGGATTTTTGAATTTTTCCTTTTATTTTATACATGTATAATTAGAACTATATAGAATACATTATCTTAGTAATATATTATCGAAATCTAAACATTACACATACTTACACAATTATTTATAACACATTCGCATTTGACAAACAGTTTTTCGGATATATTATAACAAAACGTTGTAAACTGTTTATAAATCTTCAAATGATTTTTAATTTTTTAGCATATCCTCTTCTTCTATATTTAGGTATTGTGTATATATAATTTAACATTCTCGGTGCTTCATGTTCTTTTAAAGGATCAAAGTTGATTTTACTTATTAAAGCAAAGCACATGATTTTATTATTTTCAGTTACTGTATAACAATATACAGTTCTATCTATAATCTCTCCGTACATCTAACTCTACACCATTCGTATATGTTGCATACAGGATCCCATTTATCCCCATTTCATTCCGTATATCTTACGGCACTCCATGAAATCTATTCAGCTCTAAAGCCCTTTTATCGATGTCAATACGTATTTTTTAACGCTTCAACTCACCCCATTCAGCATTCTCTTTACAACGATACGCCACACACCGAAATCCCATCTGCCAGTTCCGAGATACTACCCTAATGCCCTTTTGGCAGTTACGACTTTTCATCTTACTCTATACCGCAACCCCTTTACAATGATACGTCATACGTCGAAATCCGTTGGGCCGTTTACGAGATATAGCTATAATGCCTTTTTGGCAGCATAAATACGGTCTTTTTGACGCTTAATCTTACCCTATACATTAACCCCTTTACAATGATACGTCATACGCCGAAATCCGTTGGGCCGTTTCCGAGATACTACCCTAGTGCCCTTTTGACACGTTGTTTAAGGTATCTTACCCTGTTACATTGTCGAAATCCTTCAACCCTACGTCCCTGGTCCCCCAGCCTACCCCGCCAGGTCACGTGATCGGGAGGCGTGGCTAAATGGTTCAAAAATGACCAGAATGGACCTTAGATTTTCTTATGGAGATTTACATGTAAAAATCATCGATTTTGGCCCCGAACTGTCATAGCCCCTTTACTATTTTAGATGGATCTCAAACAAATAAATGCAATTTCGATTATAGAAAACATTAAAAAACCTATAATAAAATTAAATGATATGGTTTTGGGACAACCACACAAAATTATAAATGTTAAGGTTGTGAATAGCAAATTTGGAGAAACGATTTTGGTGGAATTGGAGGAAAACGTAACGTTCCTTCCTTAAAGAGTAACGGAAAAATATAAACCGTTTATTAATTATTTTGGAGGTGAAAAATATGGATTAGTATTTAGAGGTTCAATTGATGTAGGGAAACAGCATCCATTTGCTTCGTTTGAAATTGTTGAAATTTAAATTTTAGTTTTAAATTTTATACTTTTTATTATTGTTATTATGGATAAGGTTAGGGAATTAATAAATAATCATTTACAAACAAAAATTGCGCTAAGTCCAGACAATGAAAATGAACTTATAAGATGCATTAAAATGGATTATCAAAAATATTTTCACATCGGTTAATGTCGGTTTCTTTCGATAAACTTTACTAAGCTTGTTACATTGAATCGTACATTTTGTATCAGGGAACTATGAAATTGGAACGTGTTTTAAACATCGATTAAATCCGTATTTTTTCGATAAAATTCGTTATGGTCAGTAGGTACAACAGTGAATAATTTTTTTATTTCAGACTAATATGAAATTAGAAGATATTTGCATTAGGAAAATTTGCGAAAATATATCTGAAGTTAATACTTTTATTCGAGACTCAACGTTACCTCGAATTTTAACATTTAAAATTGTTAAAGCTTATAGAAAATATAAATGGAGATTCATTCTAAAAAGCATAAAAAACACTGTTTTATGGAGCTTTGATATTCCTTTTGATATGTTATATAGAAGAGATGTTCCAAATGCTATAGCAAGATTAACAGTAATTGATCATTCTGATTGGAAAACAGAATATGATAAGTCTGAATATTGTATTTGGACAAATCGATATCATATTAAAAACCTTAATTTATGGTATTGTCGTTCCTGTTACAAACATTTTTTGGCTATTTTAAAAAATTATAATATAAATATCAATTTAATAATTTTAAGAGATCATTTTCATTTAGTTTGCAAAATTGACTCCTTACATTGTATCTATAGAAATAAGAATATGTGGTGTCAAAATAATTTTAATCATTTATTGTTTGGACTCAAAGAAAAATATAAATGTGATTTTGACCTACATGATTCATACTCTTTTTATAATTCTGAACCACGGTTTCATCGTTTTATTGATTCAGGTGATAGCGATAGTGATGACTAAAAACAGTTTGTATTTTTCGTTACAAACACTTGGCTGTTTTAAAAATTTTAAAAATACCAATTAAATTCTTAAAACTAGTATTATTATAGATTAATATAAATTAAGAAATTTATTGTATGTAAAGGTTAATATTGTAATAAAATTCTTTATTTTGTAAATGTTTTATTTTTTATACCTTACATTCTTCAATAGCTAATTTACATAAATTACACTTTGATTGTGATACAGGTGATCCATCTACATGAGTTTGCCATTCAGGACGATTATTTCTATATTCGACAGATAATTTGTGCCAAGCAAATAGAAGGTCTGAAGGTGAAACTTTTTCAATTATGTATTGTAAAGGAAACAATTTAAGTTCTTCTTTTTCACTAAACTCACACAATCTTCTCTTAAAACTTCAATGATCTTTTAGTGGATTATACAGTTTATTCTCCAGATTTCAAAAACTAAACAAAATTTAGTAACCTCTTATATATTATATAATCTCTTCCTTATAAAACTCTACAAAACATTATTTTTAGTTATCCAAGAATTATGTGATTTATCCATTCCTAACCATTTAACATACAGTCTATTTCCTTTTTTCTTAAAACTTTCTCAACTCAATATGCATTTGGATTTTTAACTACTTTTTGTAATTCTTCAGTATAGAAACAACCTAGAATTTCTTCGTTTCTCGAATCTTCTAACAAATATGTTGTAAGATTGATGTAGCGAACTTTCCGAATTTTAAAAATTTCGTTTGTCCACAAAAGTGTGTAACCTTTCGCAAAAGCATGTCGATACTTGCTAATTCTGACGTAATCACCTATTTTAAATTTATTTTCTCGAGAATCTTTATGATTTATTTTAATTTATTCAATTAATTTCAATACCCATTAAAAACCAACACAGCGGTTATATTCCTTATATAATATTTTACATTCTAATAATATAGGTAATTTGTTGTTACGTAAATTGAAAATGAAAGTGAATGTATATATACACACAAGGTATTCATACTAAGAGAATAATCTTTGTTTTAAACGATTCGATAAATAAAGTTTATTGTGTGTGTTATAAAATAATATTTCTATTAAAGAAAACAATAATAAGCCTGTCATAAAATTATTTGATTTGGTATTTGGTGATTTCAATAAGATTTTTACCGCAAAAATTATAAAAAGTAAATTTGGAGAGTGTGTCCTGTTGAAACTTGAAAGGAAGTACGCTTTCGTTTATAGAGGTTCAGTTGATGTGACCAACCAAAATTAAAATTTTAGTTGTAAGTTTTATATTTTTTTATTATTATGAATCAGGTTAAGGAATTAAGGTTTAATTGAAATCATAGTTTATCAATTAAATTAATAAATCATCATATTAGAAAGTCTAATTTTCATTTGAAAAGACACGAAAAATGCTTTGGAATAAATATACTTCACCTTTACCTTTTCTTCCATTTTTATAATACTATTTATTTTATTTTTATCGTATCGTTTAATGGCAACTGGTCTCAATTTATTATTTACTATTTGGACCGTAAAATATATATTTCATATCAATTTTCTTTCATTTCTAACTATAAGATTCTTCCTATGTAACATTTGTTATCTTAAAAGACTGCATAGTAACCTTTTTTTATTTTAATGGTTAGATCTTTGCTTCCTTCTTGGGCATCTATTTTTATTCTTCGATATCTAAAGCAGTTCCTAATGAATTAGAAATATTGGAAAATTCACTAGTAGACTCGTCTGAGAATTCATTAGTCATTTCATCTAAGTCATTATCTTAATCATTTGTAATATTAGATTACATAAGTTCGTTCCTGATTTAAAGATAACTTTTACAAGTGAAATTATAAAAAATATGAACATTTCAAAAACATAAAATGAAAATCTATAAAAAATCATTAGAGTTAACTTGAATATCTGAAAAATTTACTGAAAACTATAAAAATTTAAAAAATCATAATCTAAAAAGATGAGGAAAAATTGGAAGAAAATCATAAAAACTGGGAAATTTTAAATAATTATATAATTTTGAAAAACTGAAAATTTAAAAAATCCTTTAAATATGTAAAATTGCAAAATTCATGAAAAATGGAAAAATTTATAAAGATTTAAAATTCTGAAGAGTTTATAAAAACTATAAACATTTGAAATAATCATAAAATTTTGAAAATCAGAATTACTTGATCTTTACAAATAAGAACACAGATAAAAAGTAATTTTTAGAAAGAATCAATTTAAATTAACAAATAATGTTGTATTAACAAAACCATAATAATGAAAGGTTACATATGGTAGTAAAATTGAAATAAAAAACTTGTTTCTACATTGGAATGTGTGTTTTTGATATTTCTAAAATTTGTGTGATATTAGTATTTTTTATCATATAAGACCAACTGTAACTAGTGAATCGTTTAATAATATAATAGATTAAAAATATCTTAATACCATCAACAATACAACATCCAATTTATAAAGTTTATAATTTTTTCAAATTTTACATTTTTGTAAATTTTTCCATTTTTCATAAATTTTACAATTTTGCAAATTTAAAGGATTTTTTAAATTTTCAGTTTTTTAAAATTATATAATTATTACAAATTTTCCAATTTTTCTCATCTTTTCAGATTATGATTTTTTAAATTTTCATAGTTTTCAGTAAAGTTATATTCAAGTTAACTCAAATGAATTTTTATAGATTTTCATATTTTTTGTAATTTTTCAATTTTTGTGGTTTTCTTTTTTCAAAATTTTATTAAGTTTTTAAATTTTCATAATTATTTGAGAATACTTCGAATCCAGTTGTAAAAGGATCCTACACAAAAATATTTTTTTGGTATTATATTATTCTCAAAATCTAAATTCACAGTAAATTTTTCAGATATTCAAGTTAACTCAAATGAATTTTTATACATCTCGTTTTCTTTCTTATAACATTTTTATTTCAGTTTCTTATAAAAGTTAAGGCTCGATTTTGGAATATTAAGGGGCCCGTTTTAAGCAAAAAATATAATTTAATTAATCAATTTCGAGTGGTCAATCTTTAGCCTCTTCCGTTATAATTTTTAGATTTTCTTTCACCATAGCATAAAAAATCTCATTGTCAATGTGATCTTCCAGGTTAAAATCTCTGAGTCGAAATCTGCCAAACCACTTTTTAACTATTCTAAGAACAGGACTATGATCTCCATAAACTTTGGAAATGTTTTTTGTGCAGCTCCAATACTCACACCTTTCCGAAATCTGTATCATCAATTCTCAAATATTTCCTTTTATTTCTCAAACATTTCCTAGATTTTCTAAATTTCTCAAATATTTCCTTTATTTCCTAATTATTTCTTTTATTTCCTAAATATTTCTCAAATTGTGTACACCTATTTCCTAAGTGAGAGACCACTCGTACTGAATATACAAAAAATTTTTGACCGATGTTTAAATTACTTTTATAGTGAAGCAAAATTAAAAATAAAAAATTGAAAAATTATAAAAATTCATTTAAATTAACTTGAATATCTGAAAAATTTACTAAAAACCATAAAAATTTAAAAAATCATAATCTGAAAGGATGAGAAAAATGAACATTTGAAAAATTGGAAAAATCATAAAAACTGAAAAATTTGAAATAATTATGTAATTTTGAAAAAACTGAAAATTTGAAAAAAATCCTTTAAATTTGCAAAATTAAAAAAATTTGGCAAATCTTGAATATTTGAAAAATTGAAAAAACTTAAAAATCTGAAAAATCATAAAAAAATTTAAAAATTCACAAAAATGTAAAATTTCAAAAAATTTAAAAACTATAAACATTTGAAATAAGAACACAGACAAAAAGTAATTTTAGAAAAAAATAATTTAAATTAACAAATAATGTATTGACAAAACCATAAAAATGTAAGGTTACATATGGTAGTAAAATTGAAATGAAAAACTTGTTTCTACATTGGAATGTGAATTTTTTATCATATACTTATTTTTTTTAAAACTAATTGTAACTAGTGAATCGTTTAATAATATTTGTTAAATCAATAAAAATTATTATTATTTATGCATCATATTTTCTCTCGTATAAAAGTTAAGGCTCGATTTTGGAATATTAAGGGGCCCTTTTTAAGCAACATCTGACTAACCATAACCGTTCAGTCTTCGGTCCGACCAAAAGTTTACGTCTTGTCCATTATCTCAACAAAACATTATAATTTCACCAAAAATCATCTATATATATATAACGAGCCAGAAACATGCATGTCTGCGGTTACCATTCCCTATTCGTGACCCTATGATCCTTTTTGCGTACATGCCCATTAATTTTTCCCCTTTTGTTATATATATATATATATATATATATATATATATATATATATATATATATATATATATATATATATATATAAATCTTAAGGTTTTTTTAACAAATTTCTCTTATCATTGTATATTTTTAAAAATATTTTTTTGTTTCAGTTGCAGTAACATCATATTTTATTTGGTTAATTTCACAAACATACTCATTCTGCTTAATATGTTTGAAAAATTGCTTTTACATATTGCAACTATTTTGGATCTTGTCACGACCAGTTATGATGAAAAAAAGGTACGAAATGGACTTATTCAATGTGTTAAAGCCACTAAGAAGATAAAAAATGTTATGAGATACGCTAAATCTACGGGAGAGAAGCAGAAATTAGAGGCTCAACTAAGGACTATTAAAACGTTAAAAAATCAACTAAAGGCTGAATGCAAAAAGGGGGCAGGTTTTACTAAAGAAACTACTAAACATAGAGTTCATTGGGATGATTCTATTTCTTCATTTAATTCACGCATTCAATCTGGTGTCATATCAAATATTAAACATAAAGATCCTATTCATTTTTTAGAGGACTGTAAGACATTATTTAAACGAAAAATCCAAAATATACTTAAAACAAATGAAGCAGTTAAAGTAAATACAGCTTTTTGTGGTGAATTTGTTATAATTAAGGGAGAAAAGATTCTCAACGAATATAAATACTTTACTACATCGAACTCTGCTATATTTAAAACTACTAATATAAATAAGTGGTTTGATGATAACGTATCAAAACTTATTCAAAAAGATTTAGAAGAATTCCAAGAGAGTGATAGTGGGTGGAGTTTGAAACGAGTGATAAATTTAGGTGTTAATATTCATAAATTTACACCTCAACTTGGATCATCTTATATAGATTTACCTCTTCAAATAAAAAGAAAGGAAGCATACATTAATGTTAAAAATATGGATCAAGCTTGTTTTGCATGGGCAGTGGTGTCAGCTTTATATCCAGTTGCGAATCATCCTCAAAGAATTAGCAAGTATCCACATTATTCAGGGGTGTTAAAACTAAAAGGTATTCAGTTTCCTATGACAATGAAACAGATTCCAAATTTCGAAAAACAAAATAATATTTCGATAAATGTATACATACTGAAAAAGCAAAACAATAATTTCATTACCCTTCCTACATACCTTACTGAAGCAAAAAGAGATAAACATGTAAACCTGCTTCTAATACAAGATCAATATGATGATGAGCCCACTAGATACCATTATGTATGGATTAAAAATCTTTCTAGACTTTTGTCCAGTCAACTTAGCAGAGAAAAAAGCAAAAAGTATTTTTGTGATAGATGTCTACACTATTTCCGTTCTGAAAATAAACTTGCTAAACATACCGAAGATTGTATAAAAAAGAATGATACTGCCATCAAGTTTACACCATGAGGAACATTGGTATACAATATCTTGTTTAAAATTGCCACCAAGAATGGTATTCACATATAGAGATTAAATAATACTAAAATAAAACACATTAATATAGTGGTTAATATTAATTTTATTTTATATGAGAGAAGAAGAAGAAGAACCAAATTTCTTTGCCCCTCTTTCTGTACGATTTAAAGTATCAACTTCAACAATATTTGAAAAAAGTTATAGGAATGATGAAGGATGAGAATAATGGTTGCATTATGACTGATTACGCTGGACTTCGATCTAAATTATATACCATTAGCCGCATCAGAAGATGAGGTTCAACAACTAAGAACAAAATTAAAAGGGGAAGAATATGAAAATGATGAAATTGAACAAATCTTATTAAATTATGGTGTTATTAAAAAAGCAAAGTTGTAAAGAACAATATAACTTTTGATGATTATATTATGTGTTTAGAGACTTTTAGGTCACAAACAACTTCACAAATCCTTATACGATCGATGGGTCATCAAGTATATTCGATAGTCCAAGAAAAAATAGCTCTTAGCCCCGATGACGATAAAAGATATATTATATCAGATACATACGAGACATTGTCATTATTCTATTAAAAAAGAAAACAACCACGTCTAGAAGCAGTGTGAGTAAAATTTATAGTAGAAAATTGATCAGACTGTAACAACGTTTTATTTGGTGAAATAAGATTTATATATGAGGAGCTGTTTTATATATATTATATATTGTAATAAATGTAAAAATTAAAAAAGTGTTTTATTGTTAAAGTAAATATATAAATTACCTACTAACTATTCTTCCACATAAAAAATGATGAGTAACCAATTTTTACAAGTATAGATGGGTCTTCCCTAAATATCCCCCTTTGAAAAATGTCCTATTTGCTCATTTACCTATTTGACCTTGAATCCTTAATATCTCCACCCCAGACTACATATCACGAATTTTATTGATGTTATTAAAAATAAAAAAGTATCTGATTGTTAAAGTAAATATATGAATTACCTACTAACTATTCTTCCACATAAAAAAATGATGAGTAACCAATTTTTACAAGTATAGATGCGCCAATGGGCCTCCCTAAATACCCCCCATTGAAAAAATGTCCCATCCGACCATTCCAATAACGTCACAATGAAATTTTATTCAAATTATATGCGCAGTATCAAAAAGAGCAAAAATTTACCGAAATGAACCTTAGATTCTCTTATGGAGATTTACATGGGAAATTGGTCGATTTTGCGTTAGAACCGGTGCAGCCCCTTTACTGACACTATTTACATAACAACCAAAATGAACATGCTCTGTTTTAGTGACATTTAAAGTTAATTCATTTTCTATGAACCAGTCATTCAGTTTTTCCAATTTTACATTCATACTACTTTGTGCTTGTTCCCATGACACTTGATAATCTATTACTATTGTATCATCAGCAAAAGCGTACGTGTCCTCACAAACTTCGAAAATGTCATTAATATAAATCAAAAACAGTAGTGGTCCCAGGACAGTACCCTGAGGAACCCCTATTTCAATTTTTTTAGATAAACTAGTGACATTACCAATTTTAACTCGTTGAGTTCTGTTTGATAAGTATTGCTTAATTAGGTTGTATGCAACACCTCTTATGCCATCATACTCTAATTTTTTTAACAATATTGAGTGGTTGACAGTATCGAACGCTTTACTAAGGTCAATGAAAGTGGCAATAACAGCATTATCATTGTCAATATTTTTGTATATAATATCCAATATCTTCTCAAGTGCCTGAGTTGTACCAGATTTTTTAATAAAGCCATATTGTTTTTTATTAATTCTTTTATATTTAGTTAGAAAAATATATATTCTGGTGTGGATTAGTTTTTCAAAGACTTTAGCAATATTTGATATCAATGATATTGGGCGATAATTAGTAACTAATGTTTCATCACCAGTTTTGTAAATAGGTACAACGTCAGCTTGTTTTAGAGAAGAGGGCCAAATACCCAACTCAATACATTTATTAAATATACCAGCAAGAATTGGACTGATTATATGATTCATTATTTTTAGTGCTCGTGTATGTATATTGTCAGATCCACCATTTCTGTCTTTCAGTTTGTTTATTACTCCCTCTATTTCAGTACTGGTTACTGGCATCAGATATACTGACCTTGAGTTGCGATTATTTTCAAAGCGATATGTATTTCTAGTTGGATTAGAAGAACGTATTTTATTAGCTAGCTCAAGCCCAATATTTGAAAAGAAGTCATTGAAATGGTTTGCTATACTTTCGGCATCTTCAACAATATTATCATTAATTTTAATTTTACCAACAGGACATTTTTTTTTAGTGTTCTTACCCAGTTTATTGTTAATATATTTCCACATATTTTTAGAATTATTAGTATTCTTAACCGCCATTTTTATTTCAAATTCATTTTTTGCTTGTCTTATTATTTTATTTAAAATTTTTTCATAATTTTTGTAATTATTTTTATCACTTACCAATTTAGTATTTTTCCAGACATTATATAAAAACTCTTTATGCTCAATAGATTCAAAAATTGCAGAAGTCATCCAGGGTTTTCTATAAATGTATTTTGATTTTTTAATTTTGACTGTTACTTTATTAATGCAATATTGAATATTTGAAATTAAAAGATTAGTAGAGACTTCAGGATCATTAATTAAATAGCACTTACCCCAGTCAATATCATCTGATGCAGCAACCAGTTTATTATATTTTAACTTATAAAAGTAACCTGCATTATTTGTAGACGGTTTGTTAATATTAAAACCACAATAAATTGGATAGTGATCTGTAAACACTTGTGTGTGTTTAATTGCTTTAAGGTCAAAATGAGATTTGGCATAAAAGTTGTCAATACAAGTACCTCCTTGTTCATTTGGTCTAGTTATCGAGTTAAATAAAGGCAAGTAGCCACTAGAGAAAAATTCATTCAAAAGTTCTTCAGACTCAGGCTCATTTTTTAAGATATTAATATTGAAGTCACCTGCAATTATATGGTTTTTTTCTTTGTTGTCAATAATTTTTTTTATTACATTTATGAAGTCAGTTTTACTGTAGTCGTGACAACGATAAATAGCTGTAATTAGTAGGCTTTCATTTCTATTCAAAAATATTTTACAGTTTAGGACTTTAAATGAGTCATATTCAATTATATTTGTTTTATGTGCAACATCATTGCGTACATAAATTGCAACCCCATCTGCACTATTTATATTTCCCTTATTATAGTATAAAATATAATTTTCAATAGAAAACACACTCGGATTTTCAATTACCCAGGTTTCTGAACAAACTATGATTTGAGGTTTTTTACTTAATCTAGCAATATAGGTTTCCAGTAGAGCAGCATTCACATTCAGTCTTCTTATATTTACAGTTAGAATTAGCCAGTTATAGTCCTGAATACCCTCATTTAGCTTATCTAAAGTGGAAAAATCAGATTCAATATTTATGTCTTCGTCTTCTGTTGCAAAAAATGACATTAAAGTGTAAACAAGAGACTAGATAAAAGAGGATAAATTTCCGATAATTTTTCATGATTACTAAAATGATGTAATATGTTAAACTTAAATGTGAATAAGGCTTTAACTTTTATATTTGTAGCAAGATTAGGAATGAGTATAGACAGTAATGTGAATGGGGCTTTACCTTTAACATATGTATACATACTTGTATTTATATCCATGAAAAGGAGTAAATAGCAATAATTTAATAATTTAAATTTTAACAAGTTTATACTTATAGGAAATCCTTTGGTAGACACTGATTTTGCAGGTAAAAGGATGTAAGTTCTCCAATATGCTGCTTGGCTATCCATTTAGTGGGTTGAAAGGATAATCAATTTTCTTGATATTATTCTTAAGAATTTCCAGATATGTTTCACATTTGTTTTTATCATCAGCCTTGTGGTTGAAATCTCGGTTTTTATTAAATTTTTTGTTGTAGGCAATACAATTGCAACACTTTATATTATTTTTATTATTACATTCTTTGGTAGAATGTGACTCAGCACATATTCCACATATGAAAGTTGTGGAGTTACACTTCTTCTGACTGTGATGGCCATGTTTTGAACATTTGAAGCACATAGTAAGGTTAAAATCATCAAACATTCTACAACGACTTGATCCAATGAATAGTTTATCTCGCTGCATAATATTTTCATAAGTTAAAGCATTTACTGTAATTAATAGTGTCCATTTTCCAGTTTTCTTATTTTGATACTTGTGATCAATTTTTGCTTGAAACTGATCAAACAAAAAACTATTTCTTAGTTTAATATCCTGCATAATATCTTCATTTGATAGAGTAGCTGTATCTTGATCAACATCAACAATCTTGATCTTTGGATCACTTTTTTTTTCTTGCATAATTGAGGTGTCATTTGATTTAAGAGATTGCAGTTATGGATATCAAATTTAGCTCCCAAATAGATTCTTCTTGTAGTTATATTCAATATTACTTGTTCAGTGATTGACAACATTACAAGTCAACTACCTCAACTCAGGCTAGCACCTAATAAATTTAATTTACCTAATCAAGTGAAATTCGAATTAGCTGACCCCTTATTTTTCCAGCCTGGTGGAATTCAGATTCTAGCTGGAGCAGATACTGTAACGTACAAAGCCAATTTGTGGCGTAATTAACCCGTAGCTAGCTCCAGGGTGGTGGCTTCCTTCTGGTTTTTTCTTTAACTCCCCCCAAACAAATATATAAGGGCGCCAAAATACAGACAAGCAAATAAAAGAGGTTAAATCAGTTAAAATCGTTTATTCAAGATTAAATGATTTTGAATATTATCAAGAAATTAGTTATTTAAAGTGATTAAATAGTTTTCCTTATCTTTTTTGGATTCTTCCTCGAGACTGGTGGTGGACTGCGGAGATTAGGTACGGAACACCGAAGTCGATGGCAAGATGGTTTCATAAGGTACACTTCAAGATGTGGTTCAGGACCTGAAGTCGAAGGCAAGATGTTTTCTTTTGTAACACCGGTAGAAGACAGCAAAAAAATAGTTTCGGATTGACCAAAGCTTCTTTGGTAAAAAATTGCTTCCTGGCTATTAATCCTATCATAGGACCCTTCAATATTTGGCAATCGGCCTATGAAATAAAAATGAAAACCGTCAAAATTCCGTCTCACTAAACCTTAATTTCGATTACAATCATTCAAGGTTTCTCCAAGTTCGAGATAGAAAAAAAGTTAATCACTTGAACTGTTTACTTATTTTTAACACAATAAAAACTGATTTATAACAATGATTGTAATCGAAATAATTAAAATGTTAGAACAATATAACTATTATAATCAATAAAATAAATTCACCAAGTTTTTGACTATTACTAAAAATTTTAAACAATTTAATTTTTACTCACCACGAAGGGAGAAGGTATTTGAGAGGACTGCAGACTTGAAGCACAAAATTGTAAAGAAATTAAAATAGCGACACTATTTCCGAGTGAACTAAAAGTTCCCCTCTTATACTGAAATCAAGTCTGCGACGACTCTATAGACGCGGAATGGTAAAAATCAAACAATACGTAGGCCAGGCCAAAAATAACGTAGCAAAATAGCCGAGATAATATAGAAATTAAATATTATATAGGCCAGGCCAAACAAATAACGATGTAATCGTTACAAAACTTATTTTATTCTTTTGAAAAACGAAGTCAGTAGTCTGGGTGACAATTTACCCACTTTCTTTAATACCCATTTAGGTTATGTTATCGCTGGTCCCGTCCCGGAATCTCGTTGTAATAAAAATAATGTTACTTTCTCTTTTGACGGTTTATCAGGAACGTCTTGTAGATCCTCCGCCCCTTGATAAGCTTAACGGAAAGTTTTGGGAAATCGAAGAGATACCGAAACCAAAGGCTATCTCCGACGATGATTCAAATTGTTGAAAAAATGTTTTTAAAAACTACAAAAGTCTTGCCCTCCGGAAGTTATCAGGTTGATTTGCCTATTTTTTCGGACACTTGCAAAAAGCTAGGTCACTCTCTTAGTATAGCCAAGCGGCGGTTTTCACATCTTGAAACTAAATTTTCCAATAATTTGGAATTTTTTGAAACCTATCAAAAGGTCCTTTTTGATTATTTAACTTTGGATCACGCTCGGCTGGTCCCCTTGTTTTATATTGTAACATTTCAAACGAAATTAAATATTTTGTCCCACATCGGGCTGGGCTGTTATTCGCACATCTTCGGCCTCGTCCAAATGCCGCGTTGTTTTTAATTTTTCTTAA